>OX376346.1:9267319-9780324 GCA_947369235.1 Udea olivalis | reverse complement strand
ACGCGCCACCAGTAGGTACAATCGGTATGTCCGAGGAACACTCAATGGGTTACGAATCCGTGGCCGAGTGGTTTCAGAGCTCGGCCCGAAACCCGGAGGTCCCGGGTTCAATTCCCAGGTCGGGCAAAGTGTGTTTTCTGATTTTTCGAAACATAGCCCGGGTTTGTGATCACCAACCCGCACTTGGCAAGCGTGGTGATTAAGCCAATACCCATCAATTGTAGTGATGACTTGATTTCAATGATGGAGGCCTTTGCCCAGCAGTGGGACAGTATAAATACAGGCTAATTACTTTAAATACAATGGGTTAATAGTGAGGGACCGACTGAGAAGGAACTACTCACTACTAGATGTTTAAAGGTAAAAATCGGTTCTTAGAAAAAAAAACGTAAATAATCTAAATAGGACGGCTGCGCAGTAAGATAAACAAATATTACTACTAATTATTATTTGGATTGTACCAATCCCTCAACATCGCAACGCTATGCTAAACATGTTATGATTTGTGATACGTAAATGTTTGTAGTTCGTATAATAAAGTTACGCATGGTGAATCGTATGTACATAGCAACATAAATAGAAACGGGAGCGTTGTTGGTATTTCTGTGAGGTACGGACTTAGAAGAAAACACTTTCATATTTCAGACATACCTAAGCTTTTAGGGCTGTTTAATGAACCTATACATACTAGTATTATAAAGATGACATATTTGATTGTTTGTTTGTATATAATGAATAGGCTCCGAAAATACTGATTTCAAAATTTTTATCACCAATATTAAGCTATATACATGATCAGTGAGTGACATAGGCTATACATTTTTTTTATTTAGGCTGTATTTTGACGGAAGAAACAATCGACACAAGCGAAGCTGCTGACGGACACCTAGTATAGTAATAAGTGATAACTAGGTATGCAAGGCAGTAGACTCTTGCAATATTGAGCTGAGTGAACATGTTTATAATAAAAAATAAAAAAACTTAAAAATGTATATAATATTAAACTTAAAAATTTATATAATATTTTTAAGTTTTTATTTTTTCTAAACCATCCTCATGGTAACTTTGGGTTTTGTGCAAAATTTTGTCAAAATCGGTTGGATAGTTCAGGAGGAGAAGCGTGACAACCGAAAAACATCGAGTCTGGTATCAGGAGCTTGCGCTCGACTTCGTCTCACTCAGCTCAAAATGATATTCTTGGTAATTTCATTTCAATTTTTAAATTTTGTGTTGCATGTTATCACAAAATTTCAAGCTTTTGACGCTCGTATGATATATTATTATTGGCGAATCCCAAATCCAGAAACGATCCCGATTGGCCCAAATCCAGAAACGACTATTAAAGTTGAACAAACCTCAA
Source organism: Udea olivalis (assembly GCA_947369235.1). Lineage (NCBI taxonomy): Eukaryota > Metazoa > Arthropoda > Insecta > Lepidoptera > Crambidae > Udea > Udea olivalis. The sequence continues at coordinate 9,778,964 of OX376346.1, read as the reverse complement.
CCGTAGGCAGGTCTACCATGAGTTGCCACTTTAAATTTTTGATAACGTTAAATTGGCAACTCATATAGACGTACATACTGCCACTTGCCTTTGAAGGGCGTTTAACTGTGGTTGTCTTTTCTGGATTCGGGCGTTAGAAGTATTTAATGTTATTTTATGCACCTTACTTCGTATCGGAATTTCTTAAGGTACCTATAACTTGTTTGATTTCATATCTTCCGTATTTGTAGCGTAAACGCTCCTACTACAGCCAGTTTAAGCTGACTTTGGATTAAATTTAGAAAATTATAAATAATTTGTTAAGCTAGAAAAGACGCTTTATTTTATTTATAATTATGATTAAGTATTCTATTTTTTGTTGAACTCAAGTGCTCTTACATTTAGTTTTCAATCTCACAATAATTAATAAATAATAATTTTATCTGAAAAGGCAGTTGTTTTTATTACCGACCGATAGAATGAAGTTAGTTACTATTAACGTTTTTACTGTTTCTATTACCGACCGCTTAAAATATACTCTTATCTACTCTTCACACAAAAAAATAAAACTAAAGTCATAATTCGATTCTCGCTCAGAGGCTCGGGAACCGGCTGATTTTTTTAAGTTAAATATGCTTTACAATTAGAATTCCACTATCATAAAAAAAGCAAAAGGCACGTTTCTCGAAATCCTATAGTAAACAAATAATCAAGCAAAAATAGTGGAAAAATAATTCTATTATATCTACTTAATTATCCAGTACCCGGTGTCCTAGTGGGGGTCGTTATTTTAACTATATTTGAGTTTTAATTTATTTAATTTTGATTTAGATCATAATTTTTAATATTGATTTTATGTTTTACGTTTGATTTTAGATTCTGATTTTAATTATGTATATTTTCATTTTTATTATGTACAATTGGACACTGTATTTGGATGACTATTTTTATTTTATTTTTTATTTTTCAAAGTATCTTTAAAAGTTACATAAATATAAAAAAAAAAACATGGTAACGCATGATTAGCTTGGTATCGGGTGGGGTTATAGCGATATATGGCGATTATGTGTTAAGTATGAAGATTACTTAAATCTATATGGAACAAAAAAAACAGTAACCAGCGATAATATCGACTTTAATGGAATGGAATTCTATACGGTTCTATTTTATATTAAATACGTACTAATTCGAATTAAAAAGGTTTTTACAAAATACATTACATGCCATACATTATTAGAGATATTCGTTAAAGTCAGTACAGTTTTATGCAAAGCCTAAAAGAATAAACGTATGGCGTTAATTGATCTAATCATGTGAAATATTCTTATAAATCAATCAAGAAAACAAAATCGAGGTACAATGCGTAGTTAAGGAAATAAATTTTAAAATACATAACGTTATCAAACATTTAACAACGGCATGGATCTTTATTGGAAGCCACATTTGAAAATTGTTTCTAATACCGGCCTAATTTGATTGTATTTAAACCACACAGAAAAAACAGCGAAAAGGCAATATTGAGGGTTCATTAAGGAAACTAATGTATAAATTATTATTGTGATGCAAAAAAAATTTGGTATCGCTATTTAAGTGTGTTAAAATCGATAAGTACTAACAAGGTGTACCTTCGTAGCCGGGAGCTACACTATGAAAAGTGCGTCCGTTGCGGGCGCGTCTCACTTACTGTCAAATAGCTCCGTTCACTGGTTATTTACTCTTTGAGTGATATAATTTTTAGGGAACGTGTTTTCTGGAACCTGTATTAGGTCTCATAAGAATGAATAAAAAAACAGGCATTATAAGTATACAAATTTTAGGTGGTCGTTAATGGGAGCTTTTACGTTAATGTCTAACAGTTTCGACGGTTGGACCTTTTGCTTTCTCTGATTTAATATTTGACCTTTGACTGGCAGACCGCGGAGTTGGTGTTTATTTATAAATGTTATCGATGTAAACCCGACCCGTTGCTGCTTGCGGGATCATATTGTATTCCTGCCACGATCCAAGCGAAACCTATAAGCAAATAAAGTTTATTATATTACGGAAACAACTTCCTGTTTGCTTTTTTTTCACGAAATATAATACTTGAAATACTGAACATGATAAATAAAAAAAAACTCATAATAATAAGACAGCTTAAATATATATTCATTAAATCAAAATGCTAAGATTGATGTTTCTAAAAGTAAACGATTACTCATTGTTTCCCTTCGATAAGTGAGTTGGCAATTGCATAGGGTTGCTTTTTATATATTTCTATATTATCATTAACTTAAATACATGGAGATAGAAACAAAAAGCTTTACGGCTTAGTATTTTCTCTATTGTGAGTATTATATTTAGGAGTACAAAATTACATGTCAGTTTATTGTTTGCACCTTCATGAAAGTAGTCAATACACTAACTATAATAAATAAATATATATGCGCCAGACAATACACCACTTGTCATGGTCTCGAAGTAAGGATAAATAGATATCCTTGTGTTACAAGATACCAGACAGTGAATTAAGCCAGGAGCGTCTCCCAGCACTCCCAGACCCGAGCTAATTTAGAAAAGATTATTTCCTAAATTGACCCAACCGGGAATCGAACCCGGGACACTACGCAAGCCAAGGCGAGAGAACGTGCTACAGCACATTACGCCAACGTCGACTATACATGTCAGTTGTTAAAATCTTATTTATGTTTATACTAATTTAGACCATGTTAGTTTTTTTGAAACTACGGACATTGTGTTAGGTAGTCTGTAGCTCCCCTGCACAGAACGTCTTAAGGCCTGGTCAGACCTGAGCGGTATTCGCTGCCGCTGTGGGTAGCGGTACATTTGCCGCGGAACTTGATACTAAATACCTGAGCGAAACCCGCGCGGTATTGTACCGCTCCCCACAGGGGCAGCGAATACCGCTCAGGTTTGCACAGGCCTTTACAGTTGTTTATGTTGATACAATTTACATCGAAAAGTACAGAATTTTCACAGTCGCTAGTCGTTCAGGTCCCGAGGCGCGTTGAGGCGGCACGGATGTGTCGAGTGCCGGTCGTTACTGTACATGTGTTTGTGTTTGCACTCGTTTGTCTAAATCGTCGACAAGCAACGTGTTTATCTTAGGGGCACTTTCGCTAACGCTTCGTCTGAAAGTTGATACAGTGGAGTAACGCGATGACGTCAATGTTGCTTTATGATTCAATCTGACGTTAACTGAGCTCTCGCCCAGCTGAGTGCAGCCCGATCTAAAAATACCTTAACCATTTGCTTTTGGTTTACAAGGCGCCATTGACGCCGGTTATTCCGGAGCTTTACGCGAAAAACGTACATATGATGCTAAACATTGGCATTCGATAGAAGATGAACTGACACATCAACCTGACCTCCAATTCTACTTGCATACACTGAATGAGTACGGCTCTAGCAACGGCATTATTTATTCACAGAGACATCTACAATACAACCATGACGTTAGATCTTCAAGGGTCATCACCCTTGAAGATCTCACGTCATGTTATGCCATCGCATAACATTGAACATTGTAGAGGGTTAAATAATGTACCTAATAGAAGGTCATTTTAGTTATTTTGCGTAACATTTTGCTTTTGAAATTGTATTTCTTAGTTCAAGACCTAGATTTTTCTGCTAAACACGAAATCAATAAGGTTTGGTGTTTGATTCAAAATTTTCATGTGTTTTTTAAAGGTTTGAGGATACCAAAAAACAGGTTTTTTTTAAACTTAATTTTTTTATTTTTGGCTTAGAATTCACAATCGAATGTAAAAAGGGAGGACAAAGAAACAGATGCCTAATAATTACTGATGTATGTACATCCTCTAGCTATAGCTTTCCTCACCTCACTTGCATAATTAGCAATTAGGATAAAAACATAAACACTAGAATGTGACAGAATAGAACACTAGAATGTTCTTGAATACACTGACCTGTCATGAAGACCATGCAACGAAAGTATTAGTTAAGGACTGAAAGAAGCGAATAGCCTTCACAGACTTGCAGGCGTCATAGAATTCCTCTTTCATTCTGCTTCCATGGCTTGGGATTATGAACGAGCGGCATGTGCACGGTATTCCTATTTGTGTAGCCACTCGTGTGAAACGAGCGACAATAGGGCTTGTGTCTGTTGACAGACACTTGTTGTTTACGGCTGCTTCATTATAGGCACAATTGATTCTTATAGAACTAAAATACCCGTAGCCGAAAATAAAACACAATAGAATGAACTCGTACGGAAGCAACATCATTCAAAATCGTCAATCCGAAATGCTATGTCAAGTGATCGGTTATTACGCTTTTTATTTATTTAAAAGATATGGAACGCTCTCCCTGCGCCTGTACTTCCGAAAACTTACAACCTTCAAGGCCAGAGGGAATAGGCATTTTCTATTTTCTAAGCGTGTACCACCATCGGCTTCGTCATCGCTTACCACCAGGCGTGACTGAGGCCAAGCGCAAACCCATTTTAAATAATAATAAAAAATAGTCAAGGAATGAATCTTAATTATTTGATGTGCTAATAAGTATTCAAATATACTTCTCTATCATACCTTTACGCCTTTTTGATTATTTATTTAGATATTTTTATACAATTACAATACGTTACAGAAATGCTAAGTTAAATTTCCATTGTTTTGAAAAGCAAATTTCTATGAACCTTACTTATGAACAATGTGGTCAGAACTTCAATAGTAAAGCGAGGATGTTGGAATAGAGAATAATTTAAATGCTGCTTGAATCTTTCATATCAGAGATATTGCTTTGACGTAACATTAGAAAGGAAATCTTCGAATATCTTTAGATAGAATGAGATCACTGCGTTCTTACAAGTTATTTTTTCATCTCTTTTATCAACGTTTCACTCAGTCAGACAGCTTAGATCATATTCTTTAAAACGTCGCTCACAATCCACATTGAAGCATGCAGAGCCTGAAATATTTCTGCTACTACCTACTCCAGCCAGCCAATCAGCAGGCAAGCATTATCTGCAATAATTTATTACCTACCTACAGAGAGCAACTATTGTCAAAGCTGTTTACCGTACGCCGTTTCGTTACGAATATGGTTTAAATCAATCTCTATTTGCGACGACCCAACCTTTCATGCACTGTTGCGTTCAACATTTGCCAAATGTTGCCGTGAACGTTAGTTTCCTTCGTTCCAAATTGCATCCGTTTGTTGCAACTTGCATTACGTGAATTAAAATGAACGATTGATACTTACTGTCTAATAGAGGGAATTCCTTTACAGTTTACTATTCTGATGGTCTTTTGTAATCGTATTCTTTTTGGGTTCAGCTTTTAGATGCTTTCTGCGTGGAGGAAATAATAACTGTTATAAGTGAGCTTTTCGACAATCGACTGCTGATCATTAATTTTTCCCAAATTAGTCAGTTTCACTACCATGACTTTACGACACCGAAACTAAGGCCTGTACTCTAGAATCACACTCAAGCATTGATCTGTACTTGCGTAGAGATTCAAAAATGTCGGTTCATACAAAAACGTCACTCAGATCTACACTCAAGGACAGATTTTGTTTCAGAATACGGGCCTAAGATAGTCAACTACAGAAACTTGTATGTCATTTTTAGTGTCATGTCTATTCAAGAGTGTATGTACATGAGCTCACATCAATGACAGCCGCTAACATTCGCGTTGACGTTTTTGGATGGGATTCAGTTGAGCGCTCCTAGTGATTAGAAATGTAACCAAAAACGGCATACTTTCTGAAGTCAACCATCGTAGTTTACGTGGCGGAAACTCATGGTGTACATACTATTATGAAATCCCATGTAAATACGTTATTGCAGACTAACACTGTCAGGGTGAACTCACGAAGGGTACATGTAACCTAAGCTAATTGTCACCGTAGTTAACGGAACACCCAAATCGCCTAGCCTATATGTTGGAACCCAACGTCGCAGTACTTAATTTCAACTGTGTTTACCATTATCTGATTTTACTGCCTACGTAGGTACTAGTAGGTATTCTAGGCAGTACGAGATCAGATGAACTGTGACTGGAATAGAAGACACTAAGTGAAAATAAGATAATTGTAAAAAACCGTGGGAAAATGCTGACATGATATACTTGATTTTGACCACCATTTCGCTATTTAGTGTCTAAATGGAAACATGTTTTGGTTGACTCAACAATCATGTTCCTATTTAAAAGTATTAATGCTCTTTCTTCGAAGTTTCCAGGGAAGCCGAGGGCGCCCTTAACTTAACGGAAACTAGCAATAACAGGCGCATGCAGAACGAAAACGATGTGAGCAGAGTTGATGTATATGTCGTGGGCCGATCGTTGAATTGGCTATATCGTGATATGCCCAGGCACATCGTGATACGCCGGCACATCATGACCTGGCCATCTATCTCCGGCCATATGATTCAACGCTTGACGTTTGACGATTTGGCCTGCGATACTTGGGCATATCGTTTGTGTAGGCTGTCCAAGGCTCTACCAAATAAAATTAAAGTTAATACAAAATTAAATACTTTGATATCATTATTTAATACCTTTATTGTATTGTTGTTTCTATAGCTTTTTTCGGTATGTGCATTTGTTTTTAATGCAACCGGAATGAGAACTTTAGTCAAAATATTAATGTATTGCGGCTTTGCAAACTGTGGGATCATCCACAGTTTTTTTACATCAAGAATCTTTGTCAAAAGTGTCCATGACATTATATTTTGAACTCCAATTTTAGCCCAAAGAACCTCTTTGCGTAAACACCCTACTTCTCCTGATCTTAATAACCTAAGAATAAAATGGGAACATTAGCGTAAAACATACGTTAGTCAATAAATCCTACTAACATTAAAACATTGAGAAATTAGATAAATACATGAACAATTATTTTATTTAGCAAAAAACATCAATTGTTTATCATCAAAAACTAACCTCTGAATTACGTTGAGAGAGACAGCGCCACCATCGATCGGTGCTAATGCAACTGGTACTTCACGAACTGCCCAGCGTTCAGCTGGGAATATCGACAAATACGTTGTTTTCGTCGATCCGCCCAACTTTTTACTGGGCGATATGGCTGGCCGAGTCACGATGTGCCTGAGCTTTTCAAGAAGTGCCCAGCCATTTCGTGGTCTGGCCAATTCAACGATCGGTCAACGACATTACAGTGTATATATTATATGATGATTATGGGGCTCCAACTTGCTTGGTTCACGTTGGGAAATCGTGAATAGTTAAACAAACATATTAATTAATACACGATTTCCACATAGAGCTTTTGTGTTTGCTTGTACCATGTTGATTGCATTCCGTACCTTTTGCCTGGCTACGAATGCCACCTGATTCGAATGCTCAGCCGGAAAATTGAAATAAGCTTTTGATGTATGTATCCCGTTTAGCGAATATGTAATCTGTCAAAAAAATGATTTGAATACCGCCGTTCATTGCCGATTCTGGCAAATTAGGTTTACGGTCTAGTGAACCAGGTTTTTATTCCCTACTTTTATAGCGCTATATATAGGTTTCTGTTTTCTGATTTAGTTCCAAGTAGACATTTGAAAATGCGACCGCTTCCAAGTTACACAAAAAGTGTTGTTTTAGATTTAGTTGTCAGAGTATTTGTGAGATCATATTCTTAAGTTTTTATGTTTAGTTAAAGACAACCGCCCTAGGATTGACTTAAGATGAAATTCCCCGAATCGTCGTAACTTTATTAGAGTTAACATTATTGACAGAAAATCCATTCTCTTATTACTTACGAATAGTAATATCCTATAACTAGGCGACCTTACCTTAAACAGTCAAGGAGAGACCGCAAACGATAATGTTACTGATATTGCGGGCATTATTAGGGCGGTACACATCGATGTCAGCGTCGTAGGTTAGGTACCTGTGTCAGCAAGGGCAAGACAAATAAGTCGTTTCCTGCTCACCCCAGGGTTGTTTGCGTACTCGTTAGTACTACGAATCGGCGACGCATTTCTCCCTGAGTGGTCTGAATATCGAGATATGCTGCTGGTGTCATCTGATGTGAAACAGATATAATGTTGCTGCTGGCCCGTTGATGCTATGGTAGAGGGTAGGGAGATGTTAGACAGGGGCCTATGTCGCCGATGATTGAGGGATCAATGTCCACCCTGAATAAAAATTTATCTGACTTCTGATTCTGTTCTGTTTTCTGAAATTATCTAAGCACCTATATTTAGAAATATTTCGGATGTTTATTAGTCAGTAGATTCATAAGTTTGTTGAGATCTTGATGATGATTGTCTGTGTTAACTGTCACAGAAACTCTTTGTAATTATATAATTGTAAGGCTTTTAGAAAATCGTTACCACCGATTTCTTAAACATATTATATTTTAAGCTTGAGCGACGTTGTAGACTTGGTAACATCCTGATCAAAATTCCCTCTGGTTTGAATTTTGCAAAAGATAATGTCAAAAGCAGATTTAGCAATAAAACATTGTTTTTAAGACGTGTTTAATCAGGCAGTAATCTAAAGGATTAGCAAACACGGAATCGGCATTAATAAAATTTTGAATTAATCCTATATTCCCATGAAGGTTTGACTTGGCGCAGGCTAGGAGAACCGACAGTATTGTCTTAATTTTTATTTATTGGCAATCATTTCAGATGAATGCGATATTATACATTCAAGGTACTTGCTACGGCTATTAGCTTGCTATTCACATACATAAAAATAAGCTCGAAAACCTGCGTTTATGCATTTTATACTAACTGAATATTTTTAGACCCTGTTATAGGAAATAATATAGAGACATATGTTATATTAAAGTCGATTATATTGAAATTCGACTGCCGCACTGACTCGGGACTGCCAATATTATACAAAATATAGAGCGTAGTATGCATCCTGTGACATATGGATCAAAAAAACGAATGGTAAAGAAGTACATAAACCCAAGTATTCACATATTCTAATAACTAGCTTCTGCCCGCCACTTCGTCCGCGTGGAATAGTACTTTACGTAGTTACTTTGGACTAACACTAACTTTTACGGGGCCACCGCCCTTCCCCCTCATGACTGCCCGCAGGCCTTGCACATCATAAATGCGCGCGCAGTACTTCATCATTATTTTGCTGCGATGTTATTTTAAAACTGCGATATTTCCTAATTCAAATGAAATCAAATGATGTAAAGGGAAATATTGTTTTAAATTAAATACTTGTGATGAACAACGTATATATTTGGATAAGGATTGATATTATGTTTATGAAAACACCTTCGCAAACAATGCATTATTTTAGAACAAATTTGGTTAGCATAAAAAAGGTTATAGTAATACAACCGTAAAAGCTAGACATACGCTGTCGCGGACTTTTTTTCATAACTTCTAACGGGGAACAATGCTGTCATACATGATTTTTGCGAAACTTTAACCGTTTACGCAGCGCACGCAGCGGAAGCTCTCAAAAGGAAAAAAACCCGATTTTGAAACATTCATCATTGGTGGTCCGTTCCTATTGGTCTAAGCGTGATGATAAAATATATTCCTTCTTCGATAAATCAAATCGGATCAGTAGTTCCTAAAATTAGCGCGTTCAAGCAAACAAACAAACAAACTCTTTAGCTTCTTATTATTATCATAGTAAAGGTGAGCTAATTGTGTACTTAGGCAGTATCCAAGCCGGAGGTGCCCGGCTAATTTCTGTATATGTTCTCAACCGAGGGTTTCTTTTACTTCATCCGAACCATCCCCATCTCGTCAAGGTGGCAACTTGTGTGAGTAGGAGGTGAATCTCTAAATTAAATTTGTTTACGGATTTGCCGAGCACGTCGTATTTCCCTAGGGTGCTTGTGGTACTCCTTATAATTTATAAATGCACCGCTCAAATTGTGTATCCATCTTTGTTACAAGTATTATGGTACATTACCTTCCAGAGCTTGCGTTATTTTCCGAGTGAATGCTTTGTGGTAAAATATTTTCAGTACATTAATTTTCACTCTTTGTTAAGAAAGTAGTCCACAAAAAAAGTTACATCTACGTTACCGTCGACGCAGAAAAGAAGTAACAAACTACGATACAAACCAATTGTAAGCATTCATTAAGTACCTATTCATGTTAGGTAGGTACTATTTGTAATATAATGTCTTCAATATTTGTTTAAGACAAACTGTAAATAAATTATTATTTGGCTAGCGGTGATGGTTGTTAGTTCGATTCCAAACTAGGACACACCATACTACGTACTCTGATTGGTTGGGCCTTTGGTCATGTGGTAAAGATTTTCTATTGACATTCGCCATCCCTGTAGATGAGTTTGAATACAAAATCGTATTCTATTAGATTTTATTAAAGTAATGGCAATGCTCTGTCTAGATTGTGGTCTGAGGATAGTTTTAGGTGCTGAAATTCGAAATTGCCCAAATCGTTATGTTTTTTTAAGTATTTCTGTCATAGAATTAGGTAAATCAATCTTAATTTCAAATATGCCCGCTTTGTTGATAAATATGTGTAACTACTGACTTATGTAATCCTTCATGTTCATGATCTTGAACAGATATTTCTAAAATACAGAATAGTCAGTTATCCGATAAAAGCCTTGCTTCGTATTGATATTCCGCGTCGATGAATTCTGAAAGCATGTGCAAACACTCTCCAGTCATGGTTCGTAAGGGTTTCGAATAAGCGGTATCCACCTGGGAATATTCCGAGAAAATTATTAAAACACGTTTTGTCTTCCGGAAGTATACTTACTTTTACAAATTGGTGGTATGTGTATTTATCATGATTGTTAGAAGTATTGGAGAGTTATTTTAATATGATTTGATATGAAACAGATTAGGATGTTGTTTTTATTAAAATTAATTGGGGTATGAGCTTAAAATTGAGTATTGCATCTTATAAGTACTTGTACCATAGCTCTGGATCAAAGTGAACGAAGAAATGGTGGCTTTGGCCCAGCAGTGAACGTTGATAATGATAATAATCTAATCCTGCAGTGAAATATAATATTTTTTTTCTTATTACAGATCATATTATAAAGAGGAAAGATTTGATTGTTTTTTTGTTTTTTGTATTCAATAGGCTCCGAAACTACTGGAGTATGGACTGATTTTAAAAAATTCCTTCACCGATATGTTGCTACATTATCAGGGAGTGACATAGCCTTTATTTTATCATCTTCTTCTTCTTTTGTGTCGACAGCAACATTATCTTCATTTGACCAGTATTCTGCCAACTTAACAGCCTCAGCATTGGCGCACATAAGGTCATCGTGTGAGCAGCTGTTCGGACACGAGGGGCATGACAAAAGGTGATCCATAGTCTGGAGGGATGCACCGCATTTGCACACATTCTTTGCACCCCCGATGTATCCTCATTTGAAAAGATTGCACTTGATTGACCGACCCGTGTCCGTAGTCTGTTCAAGGTTTTCCAGGTCGGTCGCGTCAAATCATGGCCAGGCGGTAGAGTTCCGAAGGTGCAACTAACTCAGCACCAGGTTGCGGTTCACGCCACAAACCGATTCTGGCTTGCGATGGAGTGCCAGATAAAGGGTGGACAGACTTCATAAAACTCCGTCGACTTTTCAGTCTTATATTTTATTATGATTGAACAGAACATTCAGTGAAAAATAACAGTATTTATGTAAATCAAGTCTGAGAAACGCGGGCGAGATGTGCTGCTTTACCGACGCCGCAAAGTGCAATCAATTACTTTTGACAGAACGAAGTCTGTCGAGGCAGCTAGTATTATTTCCATCTACTTAATTGTGTACTTACTTGATATAATGTAATGAAGGTTATGATAATTATACTATTTTCACTGTAAGATGATATGCCTGACCGCTTTTATTGTTCCGTGTCACGCATACTATTCCAAAATAAATAAAAAGAAACTGGCAAAAGAAAATGTTATAAACTGTTAAAAATTGTTCTGTATTGTTCTTTCGAATCTTATCAAGTAAATTATTGTTTTTAATATTAACTGTTAATAAATGAAGTATTTGAAATTAAATTAATATATGTTTACAGCGCCTGATGCGTGAAAAGGAACGCCATTCAATAGTGTATTGACACTACTGAATCGACAAAAATCGATGAATAGGAGGCGACCATTTTGTAATTTGTAATCACGTCATTCGCATCAGTACCAGTGCGTCTGCCTTGTGTGCAATTTTTAACTATATTACTTTCGAGATACCGCGTTTTATTCTATTACTTCTTAGCCATAACCCGTTTATCAAGAAATCATTTAAAAATTAACAATCGGTAACTCTGAATCCATTTTATTGGCCAACTCGATTAAATTACATTCGTTACAGCACTATAATTGCCAATTATGAACTGTCAGGGATATCATCATACGGCGAAAGTAGTATAAGTAGGTATAATGACGAATTTAATGACGTTGATAACAGTATTATTTTGTGTGGATGAATAATCAATCTACAAGACTTTGACCTGACCATTATGTTAAAAAATTATATACTCAATCATATTTGAAAATTTATGGATACGAAAATTATGTTTTTTTAAATACACCTCAGTAGCCGAGTAGCCAGAGCCCTGGGCCTGAAATTCAGAGGTTCAACTTCAATAATATTATGTCTAGCAACAGTCTCTATTTTTCTGTAAATATAGCTTTCGTTTATAATCATCGAATCTCTCTTAGAAGCTAGGTCATTAATTTTAGGGATGATTTGATAGCTATGATAATGATGAAGCCTCTACTCCGCATTTGACCAGTTGGTATCGTCAACTACTTACCAATATCTGATGAATTTCTTTCTCTTATTTTTGCTAACCAACGCCAACGACCCGGTAACTGAGATGTGGTTATTTCTGATCAAGCTTACCCTTTCCTTCTTAGAATAAATACTCATTTATTCCACTCATATTTATAGGTTATCATATATTTTGACAAGAAAAAAATATTATAGACAAAAATAATAGTAAATATAGCTTTTTGAAATAAAAAGCTTAATTGATGCGTAAGTGACGAATATTTCAGTGCTGTGATATTGTCAGTAATTAAGTAAAACGTTTATTTGCATACTTTCACACACCACACGAATTCACATAAAAGTCAATAATATAGGAAGAAAAAAAAATTACAATTAACCCTCAACCACTGACGTACGTACATACGTGGTACGTAACCAAATCGGATTTTCTGTCATAACTTCATTTTGCGCGGGAATTCGAACCAGCCTTTTTTGGTACTTTCCTAGTCGCCAGTGACGTCAAGTGTCTAAGCAGGGTAGTTTGTGTAACTGATGTATGTGATACGTAGCATTAGTGTAAGTGTGACTTTTTAATGATGTGTCGGTGTTAGTCCGTAGATGAAATAAATCGAAAACAGCCTAAGTCCACTTCCGAGCCATCAACATTCAAGAAAACATAGCGAGTTCAAGTCGACAGCTTCAATGACGGAAAAATTAGGTTGAGGAAAAAAGTCTTTTCGCATATAGTATGTATGAACTTTTAATAAAATCTCTCTGGCTATACTATTTGTATCTGGCTGATTTTGGTATCATTAAAAGTTTAAATTTTGAAGAAGATAATTCCAAATTCAAATTAAGAAAATGTGTGATTTTCATTTGTTTTTCTTACTGTCAAGATAAGTGAATCTAATGAAGAAATTCGATACTTTTTTAAATTTTACTACAAAAAAGGTAAAAATACAACGCAAGCCTCGAAAAAAAATTGCGATGTTAATCGACCTAGTGCAGTGTCTGTGAGTGTAGCATAAATTTGGTTTAAGCGTTTTCAATCCGGAAATTTTGATGTCAAAGATGCACGATGTCTGGTGTAATTATGCCCTATTACGGATAAAATGTATGCTATTATTGAAAAAGTGGAGCAAGATCGGCATATCAGTAGTTACGTCGTGGCTGAAGAACTGGGAATTGACCACAAAACAGTTTTGGCACATTTGAAAAAAAATGGGTACACAAAAAAGCTCGATATTTGGGTACCACACGAGCTCACTGAAAGAAACCTAATGCACCGTATACTCATTTGTGATTCTTTATTACGACGTAATGAAACCGAACTGAACCGATATTTTTCAAGAAGCTGATAACTGGTGATGAAAAGTGGATCACGTACGACAAGAACGTGCGAATAAGTTCGTGGTCAAAAGCCGGTCAGGCTTCACAGAGTGTGGCGAAACCCGGGTTAACTCGCAACAAGGTGATGCTGTGTGTGTGGTGGGATTGGACCAGGCAGGACCATTGATTCTGAACTGTACTTACTGCGAACAACTGATGAGATTAAAGCAAGAAGTTGAGAAAAAGCGGCCGGAATTAATCAACAGAAAGGGTGTGGTTTTTCATCATGATAACGCTAGGACTCTTGAGAGGAGACTCTTGGGAATGCATCCGCCGTATAGTTCTGACCTTGCACCTTCAGTTTTCCACCTGTTTCGGTCTCTTCAGAATTCTTTAGGCAGTGTCAGGTTCAACATCACGAGAGGACTGCCAAACACACTTGTCGCCGTATTTTGACCAAAAGCCTCAAAATTCCTATAGCATGTGGATCATGTCCCTACCTACAAGATGGCAAAAAGTAATCGAACAAAACGGCACCTACATACTTTATTTAAATGTAAATAAACTATATTAGAAAATGTTTTGAATTTTCTTAAAAATGCGAAGAAACTTTTTTTCACCATTCTATTATTATCTTGGCTTTGTGAATTGGACGAATCGTCGGCGGATGGAAATAATTTGATTATATCGGACCGCTTTGATTCATCAGAGGAAGACTGCACTACCCAAACAATGAACTTCCAAAATTTCTAACAATGATGTTTCAAGCTGAAACGTCAAACATGCCATAAACCGGTTCAAACATGCTATGATTGCAGTGTTCAAAACCGACCTGCAACAACTGCTGCTAAAAAGTGCCTTAATTTTATATTTCCTACGATTGTGATTTTTTCTGACTAAAACCGTTCTTAATACTTAATTAAACCAAAAAAGTAAGTTCCTATGCTTAAAGAATATTTTTAGGTTGATTTTTATAAAAGTCCATTTCATTTAAGTTACTGCTATGGTTGTTGATTAATAAATATTTTTCCTATGAATATTAATACTGTTTTTTTAATTTTATTACTTTATATTGAATGCTTAATTAAATAGAAAAAAATAATCACAAGTATTGCACTCTGTTTATGTGGTAGGAGGCATTCAAAATGGATACGTATATCATACGTACGTCAGTGGTAGTGTCACGAAATGACACGTCAGTGGTTAAGGGTTGAAATCGCACAAGAACGAACAATACTTTCGAATTTATAAAAAAAACAGATGTGTGGTCTTTATATGGTTTATGGTTTTTTAGAATTTTACAGAGTGATGTTTTTTCGAATTTTTGCTAGTTCGATAACTGAATGTGGGAAGCGTATTTTTCATAATCTATGAATGCAGTTTTATTTATTTCCAAAAAAAGTAAAAGTTATAAAAAGCCTATATTTTGTCCCAATACTGGGCAAAGGTGTCCATTATACATACCAAGTCATCGCTACAATTGATGGGTATTGGCTTAATCATACGCTTGCCAAATGCGGGTTGGTGATCACAATCCCGAGATATGTTCCGGGAAATCCGGAAACACACTTTGCCCGAACTGGGAATTGAACTTCCGGGTATCGGGCTAAGCCCTGAAACCACTCTGCCACGGACTCTTTATTTTCGAAAAAAGGTTTTTTTCCTTTGAGGGGAATTTGCTATCTCCATTGTTTAGAGTACTTTCCCTTTCGGTGGCATCAAAAAAATCCAACCTGTATATTCAGATGTGGTTACTCTTTCTCTGGCAGGTTTTGTTGTTTTTAGATGTCCCAGATATTTACTCGTATAAGATCACCACATAACTGTGCTCGTCAATGTACAATGTACATCACAAACTATATCCCGAATATTTTCACTAGTTACTTTCCTTAATGCAAAGCTGAAATGTGACAGGAAGCGAAATACCGCAGGTACTGTCGCGTCGTCAAAATTAACCATGTTATTTTTGTGAGCGCGTATACCTGAGTAAGGTTTTCGTGGTTGTAATTCCGGATGGTGTCGGGAAGGAGGAAGGGGATACGAAAAATCAATATTCCGCTTATCGGTAATGCATACGGTCACGACAAACGAGCCGCACTCGTGCTGTTCAGTTGTTGCGGCCTGGGGAAATCTCTGATTCATCAAACAATGTACTTAGCTACGCAACCCTGTAATGACTACTTATGTAAAAAAATAGGCATCAGACGTAACAAACGATAATCAACCTTATAATTGTTATGTTTGGTTGAAGCAAATAATACGAACCTGGTGCACCTAACACCAATATCATTTGGGCCTAAACCAAGCAGAGCTCCGTATTTAAGTATACTTATTTCTCAGTCTGCTAAACATACTTAAATATTCTACACAAAGATAGAAACTAGAAAAATTCGACCTGATCCTAGGGACTTGAACTCGCTTGAGTCCCTAGGATCAGGTCGAATTTTTCTAGTTTCTATAGGGAAAATATAATAATAATAATTTAATAGAAAATAGTGCATTGTTAAATGCTAAAAATAAAAATTCACTTATTGTACTTAAATATTACTGAACATGTACTTTTAAATAGATAGTAAATCAGTCATAATTATTAGTCGCACTTATGTCATAATTATATTTTAATTACACAAAATGGAGGTGCCCGTGGCTAAGTGACGGCAGCGGATCGGCAACGATTCGATGTTAAGCTACGCCAGTCAGATCGGGTTACGGATGAGTGACCATCCCGACCGAAATTAAGTGATGTGTTTTTCGGGCATCCCTGTGCTTCGGAAGGCACGATAAACAGTTGGTCCCGGCTGACGTCGCAAGATATCAGTCGTAAAGCCTAGTCAGAGGCCTAAAAAGGCGGCTTGAAAACATCTGACGGTAAGGTTTATCACTGGCCTTACATTCACCTCTCCAACAATCCGCATTGAGCCCGCGTGTTGGAGTATGGCTCGTACCACCTTATAGTTGAGGTGAGGCCTGTGCCCAGCAGTGGGACGTATAAGGCTGTATTTGTACACAAAATGCAAAGTTTTGTTCATAAATTACAATAACATTAGGACGAAATTGTGTTTTAGGATTTTATTGAAATTGATTTCATTCTAAAGCTTCGGCAGGCAAGTAACATAACACGCTACGGAAGTGTTTAACTAATCTTCTAGTTTGTATGAATTTATGGGTTTGTGTGAAATAATAAATTACAAAATACTTATGTACCTAGTACCTATGTGTTTTACAATACAAGTACCTCGATTATCTACTAGTCTTGTCCTTTAAGCAAAATCAGCGGAGTATCTATTCCATTTACAGCCTTTGATGTAGATATGGGTAGTAGAAAATGCTACGACAACATCTGAATATCTGTTTGCTTCATTTTTATCACAACATTTAACTAGCTGTTTTCTAGTTAAACAGATGAAGTACTGAAAAAGAAAACCCACAAGGAGAGGATTTTTGGCAATGAATCTCCCAAAAGAGTCCAAAATATGTATTTAGATCTCACGGCTGCTTTTTAATCGGGTGGAGTGAGAGGTCATCTTGAGAGACCTAATTAAATAAAACATTAAAATCGTGCAGAGAAGCCAAATAAAAGCAATTTTGTTATTTTCTTCACAAAATTATTAAATTGGACGAACGCGAAAAGTTAATTATGTTTTGAATAACATTGGAAAAAAAATAAAAATTCGAAGGAATCAAAATCATTACTCATAATCGGGCTAATGAGTCAATAAATATTATTATTTATCAATACATTTAGGAATAATAGAATTACCAATATTATTCAACATTAACATAAGCAAACTCTTCTTCTGCTAAAGTCTCAATAAAGGGGAAGATCTGGCTCTTTGCCATTCCATTGACATGGGTTACTTTCTGGATTTGCTGAATTTTATAAATTACAGAAACTGTTAGTGTTCTTAGTAATTAAACTGTATGGGATAATATGTATTTTGCTTTTATAGTATTAAGTAGGCTTTTGTAGTAGTTAACCTTTTTTTTTTTTTGTTACATATATACATATTTAATTATTTTTATTTTAGCATTATATTCAAATATTTATTTTTTATTACTTTTGCACAGCCTAACTCGTTCTCCATTCTGAATTTCTCTGCCGAAGGTTTTTTGGAAGAGATCGCTCTGTAGCGATAAGACCGCCTAAATTGTACTTTTATTTGTTTCTTCTCTTTATGTACGTGTTGTATTTGTTTGTGCAATAAAGATTATTTATCTTATAATATCTTATCTTATTAAGACAAAAGTGGTATCAGGTAATACTGCGAAATACACTCTAATGAAAATCAAAATCTTGGAAACATTATGTGATAAATTCATATTAAATATACCGCCTGTATTACAATATTATATCTTGCTGTCCATAAATTAAATTACCTCTTATCCCATTTTTTCTTCATTTAGGATAAGAGCTATAAATTGTTAAAGTTTTGGTCGGTATACAATTTAGAACGATGCCCAACGTAATAAATCTCGCTTGCCAAATGCTCCTTAAATTAAACGTGAAGATGAGATCATTATTGCCACATTTTACAGACAAATGTAGAAATAAATAAATCTGATTGGTAATCAAAACACATCTCATCTCCTGTCCGAACGCTTCGGTGACACCTCAGGTGTTGCAGTTGATACTAAACATCTAGGTTTGTTTGTATTAAATAGACTCCGAAACTACTGATCCGATCGTGAAAATTCTTTTACTAACAGAAAGCTTAAATAATAATTTCAATAGTACGGCGGGCTTGGGTCATCATTGATTTATAATTTTATTTAATACTGCATTGACATCGTGAAACGTCCGTGACTTTCTTTGGCCTCAGTATTGAACCAGACAAATTAACCAATTATTAGTATAACAGTTGATGTCGTTCAAACATAGATAATTTAAAAAACACGTATACAATTGATTGTCTATTATTAGTAATACGGTAAAGCCTTTGATTTACTAATACCACAAAGGTTTTAATTGAGAAGGTATAATATACGAATTTTACAATATATTTTCTTTTAAAAATCAGCCAGAATCAGCAGAATTATTAAATTATAGGTTATATGAAGGTTATATGAAATTTATTGTAGTGGCAATTGACAGTACACATTGCACATACCTGCCTTTGAAGCAGCAAATATTAGTATTCTGGGAAAAGAGAGTTTTAAATCATTTTTCAGCAGAGTCAGAGTCAGCTTCAGAAGATAACCTATGGTGAAAGTAAATAGGGGTACCCCCCACAAGTGACTTCCGCGTAGTGTACCCCGGGCAACGTTGTTTCAGTGACCACCGTAACGGAGTGGCACTGGACAACGGCAACAACTTGTGGCCTTCATTGCAAACATCTCCCTGCCTTCTTTGCAATGTCGGATTTGACGAACTCTTCGTCTCTAGCGCGCGGGCCAAGTCCTTCTCAGGGCTTGGCTGCAGCTGCTGCTTTATCCTCTCCCGGTGTGACTGGTCCTTTTCAGGATAAGTCACCCGACAACCTGGCTGTGTCTCTGGACTCTGTTTCGGCCCACGGAATGGACTCTGACGAACTGGCGGTGGGAGCGTCGGCCCCGATGGTCGTCGCTTCTGCCAAAAACTCTGGCCTACCCTCAACGGACCGATCGGCTGCTGGCTCGTCCGGCAAGTCGCTGCCTGCTGTCTCCGGCAGTAAATTCTTTTACGCCGAAGACATTGATGTGTCCGACTCGGACGACACCCTTCAGGGTATGTCCGACGCGGTTTCCGTCATGAGCGACAACGCTGACGGAAGCCGCATGGGATTTTTGAGGCCGCGCAAGCGCATGGCCACTGAGGACGACTCAGGTTCGGCGAAATCCTCTTCGTCGAAGAAGCCGTCGGCCAAGCGCGGTCGAGGTCGCCCACCAAAGTCGGGCGACACTTCCTTAGCCGAAAGCAAGGCCAAGCTGGCGGTGGCCAAACGGGCTTTGCTGTCGGCTGAGCTTGAGGAGCAGGTTGCTGCAAAAGAGCGCCGCACCCTACAACGGCTTAATAAAAAGAAAGCGAGTCAGGTGGACTACTCGGCTATGTCGATGGCTGACCTAGAGTCGCTCGCGAAGGAGGACGCCGAGGACATCATTGGCATTGGCAGCAAGTCCGGAAAGGTGGCACTCCGGAAAGCCCTTAAGGACCACGCTCTGTCCTTCCTCAGCGTCGCGTCCGAGATGGCAAGGAGGAGTGTCTCCGATGAGACTGCCGCCTTACAGGCGACTGTCAAGCGGCTCTCGAAGGAGCTCGAAGCCATGGCCAAAGAGCTGGCCGCCTTGCGGGCGGGACAGGCCGGCGATCCTAAATCGCCCGCGCGCAAATCGCCTCCACCCATCCCGGAGCCCATAATCCCAGTTCCGGCTCCAATGGGCTTGGAGGCCAGACTGGAGTCCTTCCTAGAGAAGAAGTTCGCGGAGGAGCGCATATACACTCGTGCCTGCTTTGCAGGCATCGAGGATCGCCTCCTCCCGGAGAAGAGGCTCCGTCCGCCGCTCGCACACGAGCTGAAGAAAATTGTAGTTGAGCCTGTAATTGATGCCGAGGTTTCTAAGCCTCCCCTACCGCCCAAGGGCAAGGGCAAGGGCAAGGGCAAGAAGTCGAGGGACCCCGAGGCTTCCACCCCGGTGGCTCTCAGCGCCCAGGTTCCGTCCCTCGGCTCCACCGCTGAGGCCCCTGTGGCCAATCTGGCACCTCAGGTGCCGATGGAGGAGGATGTGCTTCTCCCGTCGACGACCCTAGCCAATGAAGGCTGGAGCAAGGTCGTCGGCCGGAAGGCCAAGGCCAAGGCCAGAAAGGCGCAGGACCCCAAGGTGTCGGCCCCTGCGACCACTTCAGGGGCAAACAAGAAAGGGCAGGGGAAGAAGAGGGCGGGCGAGTCCTCCTCTGCCCCAGCGGCCAGTAAAGCCGCCAAGAAAAAACTGGTCTCCCCCCGATCCGCAGCTGTCGTCGTGACCTTGACGGACGAGGCAGTAAAAAAGGGGGAGACATATGAGACTGTCCTCAAACGGGCTCGAGAGGCCATCGGCGACGCCTCTGCCTTAGGTGTCACGCCGAGAAGGTGCCGCACCACTCAAACGGGCGCTCGATTATTTGAGTTCCCGGGAGCGCAGAGCGGCACCCAGGCGGACACCTTCGCAGAGAAGCTGCGTCAGGTGGTGACGGGTGCGGCCAATGTGGCCCGCCCAATCAAATGCACCTCCTTGCAAGTGGCGGATCTAGATGACTCCGTCACTAAGCAGGAGGTGGCTATGAAGGTAGCAGAAATTGGCGGCTGTCCGGTGGAACAGGTTAAGGTCGGTGAAATACGCACTGGCCGCGGAGGTGTTGGGACAATGCGCCTCCAGTGCCCCACCACAGCTGCCAAATCCGTGCTCAGCGCTGGCCGACTGGTGATCGGCTGGAGCTCGGCATCCGTTCGCGCACTTGAGGACGAACCCCTCAGGTGCTTCAAGTGCTTGGGCACCGGACATACCAGGCCGCGCTGCCCCTCCTCTGCAGACCGCACGGAACTCTGTTTCAGGTGCGGAGTCGAGGGACACAAGGCGAACGGTTGCACAGCCGAACCCAAGTGCGCTGTTTGCGCCGCTAGTGGCCGGCCAGCTGGGCACGTCATGAGGGGGAGCAAGTGCAATCCCCCTCCCACGAAGGGTAAACAGCCGGCGCTGACCAAGGCCGCCGCTACTGTTGGTGCCGGTCCTTCAACGGCACAAGATGGTGCAATGTCCGAATAATGAATCAGGTCGGACATTGCACATTCTTACAGGGTAACCTGAACCACTGCCGCTCGGCCCAGGACCTAATGTCCCAGACCCTGGCTGAGTGGCAGGTGAACATCGCCGTTGTGGCCGAGCCCTACTTCATCCAAGATCGCTGGTTCGGCGATCTGGATGGAGTAGTGGCCATACTCACCCGGCCTGCTCCGGATTTTCCCCCCCTTTCCTTATTGGAAAGGGGGTCAGGCTATATTGCCGTCTCCGGGGGGGATTTCGCCGTGGTGGGAGTCTATTTCTCCCCCACCCGGCCCTACAGGGAATTTGAGGACTTCCTCGACTCCCTGTCCGCGGTTTTGGGCCGATTGGCACCGCGGCAGCTGCTCCTCGCCGGAGACTTCAATGCGAAGTCGACGGCGTGATTTTTTTCATAAAATTACAAAATAGATAGATAGATAGATAGATAGATAGATATACTTTATTGCACAAAAAAGGAATAAAAACAGTTGTATTACATAAAACAAGCAATTTGTACAATTTAGGCGGCCTTATCGCTAGAGAGCGATTTCTTCCAGGCAACCTTTGGGTAGAGGAACTTTTTAAAGCATGAGCTTTGTGTGGAGTGAAAATGAATCTATGAGAAAAACAACAAAATATATATATATACATAAATCAATCCATCAATCAATCAAGATTATATACCTACAAATACATATAAAATAAATGTATATATCTGTATATACAAAAAAAAACATACATAATACAATAAACATAGACTTACTAGACGCAAGTAAAACTATTAAATTCACAAAGATAGAAACTAGAAAAATTCGACCTGATCCTAGGGACTCAAGCGGGATACGAACCCGCGACCTTCCACAATCCGGGTGGCTGCTCTTGCAACTGAGCTATCGAGGCCGTTATCAGACGCGGCGAATTTGAATAGAAGTTTAAACAAAAAAAAAAAGGTCGCGGGTTCGAATCCGCTTGAGTCCCTAGGATCAGGTCGAATTTTTCTTGTTCCTATATTTGTGTACAAAAAAGTGCATTGTTAGATGCTAAAAATAAAAATAAAAACATTAATAAATTCACATTATTCAAGACGCACACCGTGTCTGTTTATTAGACGTTTAGAAGCTTTGCTATTCAGCTTCGGAATAAAAGAAAAAATGGTATGTCAGAAATGTTCCTGAAAATATTTATGGTTAGTAATTGCTCTATCGGCCAAGCTGGCATTCGGAGCTCGTCGCGTCTCGCAGACAATGCCTATTACAAAAGCATACCAACCCGTGGCGACGTTTGCTCTACAATATTTGCTCTACATACTATCTCTGTCCTCTACGCTGTTTAATATATTTCTTAGCGTCTGTGGTGATAAAAGAAGCTAGATCAATAACTTCAAATACATTTCAAAGGTTACTCACAAATCATTTACTTTCCAATTCCGTATGACACAGACAAGTTAGGACGTCAAAAAAATGGAAGTCCTTATTGTAAGAAGAAGAAGAAGAAGTGGTGAACCAATTGAAAGAAAAACTGAAACCTGTAACCGAACTATTTAGCGGCCCACGAAATAGCAGGTTGGCAAAACATAGTTAAAATTTTATGAAACTTAACATTGCCAGCTTCGTATCGTCGTATCTTTTATAAATATGTTGCTCGCATTGGAAAGCACCTGCCTGGAGAGATGAAAAGGCATTTACCGTTACAGTCAACCACAGAACAAGCTTCGTAGAATGCAACATCAGTGCGTTGTTTAAGGGTTAACAGTAATTCTATAGCTAAATATTATATGGTAATGAAACTGGATCTTGTGGCAATATACTTACTTGTGTTCCGTCGAACTGCATGTCACATGGGTGTAATGAGACTATTTCTTTTATTATTGTTTGGCCTGGACTGGTTTATGGTGCAAATTAACACATTAAGTACATCTGAACTAAACCTAACATTCGACTAAATTTAGACACTTCAAAAATTAAAAGGAATGGGATATTAATACTGAAAATGAAATGAATTGTATTAGCGTACTAGGATGCGATACGCCTTTCATACCTCTCTATACCGTCTGCCAACAAGCACACTTGTGGTTTATTGTGCTCAGTTATTAGAATGTTATTGACTTTGCCAAATAACAAACTAATAGTGCTTAGCTTCGGTAGTGCTTCACTTTACCTATGGGCGACTGTCGAACGCGTAAAGCTACAAGCTTTTCGCTTTAAATTTGCGTCGCTGCTAATTCTCGAGCCGGAAAAACGCTCTTGCAGAAAATGACAGATGGCGTTTTGAGAGCCTCTAGAGACTAAGACACTACTTGTCGTATTTCGGAAAATTTCCTGCGACTAACAGACACGGTGCTCGTGGTGTACTAGTATGTTTTCACGTGTGGCCATTATAATCAACCTCTTTAGTCCCTATTCAACGTGACATATGTAATAAAACGGGTTATGTCTACTAAAGGGGTGTAGATGAAGCCCAAAAAGCTTCTCAAGTGGGACAAAGTAACGATAACGAAGTAAATTTTCTTGTAAGTGTGCACGTTGTAGACGCTTGACAGTAATCTGCTTAGGGACCCAAATCGACAGTGGCGTGCAGGAGTAGCAGATACACGTGCCGCATTCCCGCACGCATGAGTACATGCGCATACTTAGGTGTAGGATTACAGTTGCCGAGCTATATTCAACCCACTAAAGAGCGTAGTATTCCTATTTTTCGCAGAAAGAATACCTGGAAGTAAAGATCCTGGGAATCGGGAAATACTCGTTAGAATATGATTTTGAGATGAAAACATTTTGAAATGCATCTCTTTGGAAAGAAGTTCATCTTTTGTTCGTCATATTTTGTTATTCAACTAACAATAGTTGTACATCTTCGAATGTTCTAGAACACATCTAATGCTACTACTTCGCCTGCGCTGACTTAAGTGTTCAACTGCGTGCGCTGATAATGCGTCGATTGTAGCCAAAAAATTAAAAGCCTAAAACGGTTTTAGGGTCATCCCTCACATCCATGATAGATCTAGACAAGCGTATTGAGTGTTACGATTCATTACTTGTGATAAACTGGAAACGTTTTTGTCTACGACTAGCTCCGCGTAGAACAGTTATTTGGTAATTTCCATCCAAAAGATAAAATCTTTAACAATGACCAACTTTTATACAAACTTTCACACCCTATTGTAACTCTAAGCCTTTTTTGCAATCAAAGGTAGCCTACATGTTCTCTCCCAAGCTTTAGTCTAACTCTTCATCAAATTTTTGTTCGGTGGTTTAGGCGTGAAAGTGTTACAGATAGACATATAGACAGATTTACTTTCGCATTTATACTAGTATGATATACTCGTACTCAGATTTGAGAAGAACATTTTAGTATCTCGTGTAAGCACACGTACTTAGACATAGAAATAGAAAACATTTATTAAATTTTTGGACATCCTTACATATGAGAAAACAAAAAACATGTAGGTGGTGGCATAAAAAAACAGAACAAAACAATACCATCTGAGAGCGGCGTCCCGATGCCCAAACTTGATAATAGATTTTTTTATGTCACTTTAGGCAGAAAACACAAAATACGCAATAGTTGTAAAAAAAACCCAAGAACTTTTATGCCTAAGTTTTTTAATGAATTAAGAGAATAATTAACTCAAGCCTGAATAAATGTGTTTCTTAAATAGACAAAAGAGAGCATCTGTTTATCTAAGAGCTTTTATCGAGAATTATCTTAGGGCGAGGCAACTTTACCTACTACTGGGAATAGTTCTTAAGATCCATTTCAAACTACAATTAAGCCGTTGACGTAACCTTTGAAAGGGCAATCGATGTCTGAGCAAATGTCAAACTGAATTAGAAAGTCTCTTAAAAACTTCAGTCATATTGCAAAGCTAAATTCCTCTTGAAGTAGTTTGCGGTTAATTGAACTATGCACTGTAATTAGGGATTTTTTTTTCCTACCATCTTAAGAAGTAATGTAGATAACTACATAATAAAAAAAAAACTAAAATATATATCAAAAATACTAAATAAGTACACATTACACACAGTCCACAGTAACAACATAAAAATACCACAAAAAAAATCAATTTGAATAATTTATGAAAATTAATTGAAATTTTGAAATAGATACTTTTATAATACCATAAAGGCAATATAAAATTTCACTGACTTAATGTTAGCATTTTTTCGTGCAAAGAAGTGGACTAGAGTTACATTTTAAACTTTTGCTCTTTGTTCACCCGTTAACCCTTTCAGTTTTGTTTCAAAAACGCTTTAGAAGAAGATAATTAAAACATTCAATAAAGCATTAGACAGAAGTAAAAAAGGTTTTTCTTAGGGTACACTTTGTGGTAAAAGTACAATAAACCTTATTACTTTTAAGATTTATGCGGAATTTATTAAAATCTACTTATATAGCAGCTGTCACACTTAATTGTTCTCATTTAAAGTAAAGGAACTTCAGAGTTTATGACGGTTTTGCTTAAATAAATTATTGTGTCTTGCATCAAACTATATTGCCGATGTGAAAACCTACAACAAGCAGTGCTTTTTATCCGAACACATTTTTACTGTCACTCTACCAAATCTAAAATGTTACATAATCCCTTTATACGTTGTGGCGGAAGGGGTTTTAAATTTTGCCAGGTTACACTCAGGTATGTTAACGTCATGCAAATTGTTATTCACTTTAGCCCCCCGGCTTCTTATTTCTAATATTTTAATGCATGCAGTAGGATAAAACAGGAGAACCATTGAACAATAGATCACTAACTAATTTTATTTCACGTTGCCGATGAGATAACAAACACCGAGGTTAATAATATACGATGGCTTAGTATACTGTTGCATAATTTATTAATTTTAGCAGGGTACTGTATGTTTATGTACATACGTCAACGAAGAGGTATCTTTGCTCAATGTTGGCTTTATCGAACAAATAAAGGAGGCTGAGTGAACGTAGTCTGCCTACCAAAAGAAATACTACTGTATATCAAGTTACGATACTTATGGTACGACTCCTGTACTTACTCGTATTATGTTATGCTGAACATGGTCGTCTTATATCTATGAATAATGGTGATGTAACAAATGCTTTTTCATGTTTACTCAATAAAAAGTAAAATGACAAGTTCATTTTACTTTTTCAAATTAAAAATAATAACTTTTACACTCTCTTTTCTTTCTTTAGCTCTTTAATCGTCAAGAATTGCGTTTTTGGATGTCATTATGGAATATTTTAAATAGACAGCCATTTGTAAAGGACAATGACACCTCGCCTCGCAATCTCCAGGCTGGTGTTGGTTGGTGGCACGCTGGATCAGCCACGAGGATAAGTTATTATTGAAATTGTTTGCCTAGCTCCATCCTGTTTTGCTTCCATCAACAGCCTCAGGCCAGGCCCTTGTCACTTCACGAACTTGGGCGTGAAAATTACCTACCTTAAGCAGCTGCTTAACAGCTGTGTGTTTGTATGCGAATCTTGCGGTTCAATGACACATGACAGCACGCATTTAGGGTTAAGAAAATTAAAAAAATTCTATTGATGTGATTTATCTGTTACGTTATACTATTTTCACTGTAAGACCTGACAGCTCTTATTGTTCCATGTCACGCATACTATTTCGAACTAAATTAAAAGAAACTGGCAAAAGAAAATGTTATAAACTATTAAAAAACTATTGTTCTCTCGAATCTTATCAAGTAAATTATTGTTATTATTATTAACTGTTAATAGCTTCATCTATCTATTTTGAATTAAATTAATATATCTTTACAGCGCCTGATGCGTGAAAAGAAACGCCATTCAATAGTGTAATGACACTCCTAAATCGACAAAAATCTATAAATAGAAGCGACCATTTTGTAATTTGTAATCACGTCATACGCATCAGTACCAGTGCGTCTGCCTTGTGTGCTATTTTTTAACTATTATTTTCGAGATACTAATAATACTATATTTAAGATCTTTTGTAACTACATGGAGCAATAAATGATATGACTTTGACTATGGCTACCGCGTTTTATTCTTTAACTTATAAGCCATGACCCGTTATTTAGAATTTATTTTAAAATTAAAAATCGGTAAATCCGATTCCATTTCCTTTGTCAGGGATATCATCATACGGCGAAAGTAGTATAGTAACTATAAGTAATCTGCACATTTGGTGCCTAAACCAAATGTAGACACATTTTGTTGCCGACACGGCACAACATCACAGGGGACCGTAGAAGCTATGTCCTGTAGCGGTGATCGGACACATTTACGTATCTATGCGTAAATGTGTCCGATCACCGCTAGAGGATGATTTCATACTGGTTCTATAGAAATCAAAATACCTATTCATCGGTAGCATGTATCTGACACAAGACACAAAAGTATCCACATTTGCGCCCTGCCTAAGAATGCATTCGTTACATTTTTCTTAACGGATTGGTTTTTTGTTTCGACTTCATTTTTCCTTCCTTAATATAAGGATTTTACCATTGACGTACAGAATGAGGATTTTCTGAAATGGTCTGCGTGAGATGGCAGGACTGTAGCGCCCGGTCCAATCCACTGTCAAATACATAACATACGTTTATTATTATTATAAACATTATTATAGGAATATTGTTTCCTAAAGGCCACAGTGTTGTGCAGTGCCTATGTGCGCAAATAAAACAGAAGAGCATAAGTTTCCTACGGGAGATAAATACCGACTAAGATAAATTTACTCCAACAAAAAAATAGCCTCGTTGATTAAGTATATTAATAAAACATGGTTTATTATGCTTTATTAATATCGTTTTTTGTGTTTTGTGAGTTGTTGTTTACTATTGCACATTAATGAAGCATGGCTTTATTAATATACATCAATCAACTACAATTCATAAAACACAAATAACTGCAATTTAGAAGTTGAAAAACCAAATCAAATTGCGTAAACAAATACTAGTACCGGAAGTTACCTTTCAATGAGCTTTTCCTTAGTACCAGTGGCTTTTGCGCTTCTGTTTTTGAGCTCAATCTTCAGTTCGGCGACTCCATAATAATCGGCCGTTATCCATATAAAATCAATAACACATCCAAATACAATAGAATTTCAAAAAACAATCACATTTTTGGTACGAATCTATGGGATGTCAGATCCTGTTTGGACCTGACGCAACAGCAGCGCCAACTGGTGGCAGAAAAACTATCGAAAACCCTCATTGAAAAGTAAGAAAATCTAAAAAAAATACCTTATAAATTATGAGGTTTTTGTTTTGGATATTAATGGGGTATTATTATTTTTATATAATTTTACAACGCAAAGGGTTTTTGTTAAGTTCTAAAAACTAAAAAACACATGAACGACTCTATTTTCTATTTGAAAATAATTAACATTGTTTTTTTAAGTTACAACCTATTCGTCTTGACATAAAAATCACTAATTCACTGAATAAGGAGGAAAAAAATGGTGAATGTTTGTGTAATGATTGAACCCCACTGTTCACCAGAAGTAGCATTTCTCCATCTGATGCTGAGACACCGATATGATCAAATCTACTAAATGAACACAAAACAAAAAGGTTTCATAACTTGTGGTTGAAGAATATGATATGAGGAAGTCTTTGGCTGCTGTCAGGATTCAAATAATGCTACAATCTTGATTTCGTTGTTATATATTAGCATAATTCTCTGCGGTGCTTACCTCCCTGAATGTGTGGAGCTATTACTCATGCTCGTATTCTGTTGAAGGCGAGAAGCGCAAATGACTTGTAGCACGGTACACCGTGTAAACAAGAGAATCAGCCGCTTTGAAATTTTATTATTTTGTTTTTAAAACGTAACGATTTTAAAATTTGAAAAGTTTCACTAATATTAGAATACTAGCAAGAGAGCTTCTGAAATGTTATTTATTAACAACATAACTAGGAAGAAGTTTGTTTTAATCTTGTTAGATAAACCATATATTCCAACTACATATTTTAATTATATAAAAAATGTTTTATTCCTTATTTTACACCTCGAGGTAGAGCTCCATGCATCGCAGTCAAACGTTGCTAGTTAAAATAATCGCTTTAACAGCGGAAGGTTCATCGGTTTAAATTTTTCATACAAAAGTATTTTACCATTTTCCAGAATCCGTGAAACCTAATTTTCAAATTTATTTCATTTTTGATAAACGAATGTTCATTTTAAATAAGGTAACGTGAATAATAATCGCTATTGTTTTAATACGAATTTGAATTGGTTACACGAAGTGATATTGTATTAAAAGTCCCTCGTCTAAACTGGGAGAAACTTGGGAGGGGTTATAATTGTAATTTCCACTTTTGCTATGCTCGAACTGCACCCACGTCAGCAGTTAAAGGTTAAATGGTGTTTTTACGAATAGAACACCCACCCTGTATCTCAAATCGCACAGCGACTATTTCCTTTTCAAAGTCTTAAAATAGACTGCTCTGACGGAGAAGCGTTATTTTTAGTAGATATTAAAAGCGAATTATTATTTATTTAGTCATGTGAACATGATGCTGAACAATAAACATGTTCGTTGTTTTCAGTGTCATTTACACTGAAATATAAAAATGAAGCGAAAGATCAGTTATTTCGTTTGTTTGTGATGTATGAACTCAGAAACTACTGGACCGATTTAATAAAATGATATCACTTATATATTATTACAATTTATTAGCCAGTAACATTGGCTATATTAACCCATATGGCCCGGACGAAATATTTCCAAAATGTTCCAAGTAGCGATATAATACATCAACGATGATCTTCTAAAACTGTTCAACAGCAATATACGAATGCATTACATACCCAAGAAATGGAGGGTCAAGGTAGTTAGAACACGGTGTGGACGATGAATACAGCGAACCAGCGAAGGTCTGTGTTCTGGGGGGGGGGGGGCCTAAAACCCATCGATTAATAACCTATTGAATGAAAATTTAAGTATGATGCCCATAAAGTATCTCATTAAAATTTATGTGATGAATAGTTGATAAAACGGCAAAGTTTTTAAAAAAGTTTGAAATTAAAAGTTCATTTTTGACGACACGATTGGCGCAGTGCGCTGTAGCACGGTTTCTCGCCTCGATTTTCGTAGTGTCCCGGGTTCGATTCCCGGTCGGGTCAATTCAGGAAACGATCTTTTCTGAATTGACTCGGGTCTGGGTGTGCTGGGAGACGCCCCTGGCTTATTTCCTTGTGTGGTACCTCGTAACATAATATTAATATTAATCCCTACTTCGAGACCATTACAAGAGGTGTGTTGTCTGGCGCAAAAAAAAAAAAACTTTTCTTTTTTTTAAATGGCGTTCAAAACATAGGGAAAAAAAACAGTGTTGGACTACTGTCTGAAAATGAATGATTTTTATTATTTTTATTTACCACTTTTTCAATTTCATATTTTTTTTGAACTAGTATTCAGTGCTATGAATGTAAATGCTTTTGAATCAAGTAGAATTAGAATTAGAATTCATCTTACTATCTGAAGAAAAATAAGCATATACCTCAACAGTTTGCGCATAGTAACCAAAAAAGTGACACAAGACAGAAATTTTTGAAAATTCGTAAAAAAATTATAACTCGAAAATCGCGGAACATACACTGGGTCCAATCGATAGGTTTTGGGGTCCCAAGACTACAGACCTTCGCTGGTACAGGTTACCCGGGACACCCTGTCCATACATATGATGTTCCTACGATGACGTAGTCCACCGAGTCAGTTTTTGTTGTCAAATGGCAACTACCGTTTCGAATATTAGATCCTTGCAAGCGCCTCAAATATCCTCCTGAAGGACTTTTCGTATTGGTTAACTTGCTTTTCACCTAATAATCTAACCCTTTTATTCCCTAAAACGTGAACAGAGCTGTAAGACAACATTACCATTGTGGGAACAATGTTGTTAAACTGATTTAGTTTTTTATTCATGAGCCATTTTAAGAATTTTCATCCGTCATAGCAATTCTAATGCGTATTTTTTTAAAGATTCCAACAACGCATTTCTGCAGAAATTAGTCCATAGATAAAAGAAGTTTTACGTCCAGTACCTACCTACATCCACACTACGAATGTTTGAAGTTCTTGCTACACTCAACTGCGTAACATAGGACCTAGCAGGTGATAGCATACATTATTCGAGTAATTAAAAACGACAGATGTTGCCCCTAACCTAGTTTGTGACAATTTATTATGCATTTTAACACAGTAGGTATCTTATTTACACAATTTTTCTAATAAGGAATAAGAAATGAAGAGCCTGCCCCCGCTTCAGTTCGAAAATATGAACCGATTCATTTTTGATTCTAGTTAATTATCCAATTAACAGCAGCTTTTGATTTTTATATGTGAAAGCCAAAGGCATTTAGTTTTTATGAACAAAATAGGCTTTTGTACGAAACAGCTTCATATTTGATGGATGATTTAAGCGGTTTGATCTTACTAGACGAGTAAACATAGCAACATTATCAACATTCCATTTCTCGAAAATAATAATTCCGGCCACTTTTTTTGTATGACCACAATGGAAACAATATTAGAAAGGTGGGTGCGAGGCCGAATTGTTGTCATTTTCTCATCAAAATGTCAAGCGGCATTTCCCAGAGCATTAGGTGGATTTACTGGACCCTTATTGCGCGTCATATTTATAAGCTACTTTACATTAGTTAAACCTAGGTAATGTTTCTTGTCTGTTGTTGAGTTCTATGAACAAGCATACGCTGCCACTGCCAAGTAAATAAAACGAGATGTGCGTCTCACAGACCCTTGTCAAATAAGGAGGTAACTAGGTACATTTGATGTCGTTCGAACATAACGTATGTATTACATTTGTCATTAGCATAAATACTTTAATAAATATTTACTTTATGGGCCCATTTTTCAATCCTCAGGTAGTGAAATTGATCTGTAGAATAAAGTTTATTCGAAGATTAACAAGATTTTTAATTTTTCTGACACTGCCAAGTTCAATAAAGCCGCTAACTGAGGAATAAAGTTATCTGCTTCTTGAGGGGCTGGATAAGATTATATCTATGCGTTTTCTTTGACATTTTGTGGTTATGTAGTGTGTCAATTGAGATTTTTTTCATTTTGTTTGGTACACACACACATTCGAATAGATATTTTGGACCAAATCGATTACGCAACGATTTTGGAGCAAAGGCAGTAACTTAATTATACAAACGCTGAGCCCAATAGAAAAGTTCGAGTTGTAAAAGAGAGACCTAACATGGGATGAAAAGGAGTTTTGAAAAAGATTTTGCCCTATAAACACGAAGTAAGCATACTCTTTCCCACAGCTTTAGGGCCGATTTTCCAACTCTCAGATAATGAAATTTATCTGTAGAATAAAGTTCATTCGAAGGTTAACAAGATTTTTAATTTTTCAATGGTCAGATAGATGTTATCTGTTAAATAAAGCCGCTAACTGAGGAATAAAGTTATCTGCATCTTGAGGGGCTGGATAAGATTTATCTATGCGTTTTCTTTGACATTTTGAGGTTATGTGGTGTGTCAATTGAGATTTTTTTCATTTTGTATGGTACGCACACACATTCGAATAGATATTTTGGACCAAATCGATTACGCAACGATTTTGGAGCAAAGGCAGTAACTTAATTATACAAACGCTGAGCCCAATAGAAAAGTTCGAGTTGTAAAAGAGAGACCTAACATGGGATGAAAAGGAGTTTTGAAAAAGATTTTGCCCTAAAAACACGAAGTAAGCATACTCTTTCCCACAGCTTTAGGGCCGATTTTTCAATTCTCAGATAATGAAATTTATCTGTAGAATAAAGTTCATTCGAAGGTTAACAAGATTTTTAATTTTTCAATGGTCAGATCATGTTATCTGTTGAATAAAGCCGCTAACTGAGGAATAAAGTTATCTGCATCTTGAGGGGCTAGAAAAGATTTATCTATGAGTTTTCTTTGACATTTTGAGGTTATGTGGTGTGGCATTTGAGATCATTTTCATTTTGTTAAGGAGTTTTGAAGTGTTATTATAATCACAATTTTTTTACCACAACTTTAGGCCACAAAAAAAAATTATACTTCAGTTAGCTATCTAGGGAATAAACTAAGAATTGAAAAATCGGGCCTCAGTATGTTATGCTTCATTGCACAAAAAAATAAATAGATAGGTAACCTCCAGGGCTCCGCTCGGTCGGAACCGTTATTGAAAATCAAGTTTCGAACGGCTCCTCGCGTACAATTTTGTTCGGAAGAAAAATAAAACGAGAATGCTCATGGCTATAAGAAAACCGACACGTGACTACTGCGCGGGCATAAAATAACAATTGTGAATTATCCCTAGTTTTGTATCACAGAACCTAAAATAATGCAAAATACCTACGGTTAAAATGGAAAAAAACGGTATATTGCCTGAGATCTATTGAAATTTCGTTCCTCTCCAAAAACATTTTAAGGTTTACATTCGAACATAAACTAAAAACCTATTAGTGACCTATTGGTTTTATAGTTTAGGCGATAACCTTTCGTCAAATAAAGGTATGTAGGCGTCCCTGGTCCGACCCTTGGTAGCCTCAAACGGAGTGCCATTATGTAGCAGTCAACTGCAAGGCGTCACTTGTGTAGGAAAGTTATCCAAGAGCAAAAAAACCCAACAATGTAAAAAGGGGACGGGTTCGTAAGCTGACCACCTCCTCGCGAAGCCAATTTACGGAATAACGAGGTTACTGTTTTCTGAGTTTGCGGGTCCTCGCGTATGCTAATCCGTGGTCGTTGGAATAATACTGACGACGTCGTCTCTGGCCGAGGCGACAGCGCGCGATTATTTCTCGCAAGCGCCTGCCGACCGCGTTCCAACGACGTGTTACAATCTCGCGCCACATCATTCTGCAGTTTCGCAGGCGCGGCGGCAGGCGCTCTGAATGAATGTTTGCGGTTTGCAAGCCGTGAAACAGACTTCCCATTCAAAATGATGCAAAATCGCACAGAGGTTCATGCAGAGAGTTTTTCCATTCAGCCTGCTTTAGACTAGCTTATATTTATTTATAGCGTACCTCTTTGGTTGCTGAACCTACAACCTTTATTTATAAATTGAAAGTGGTGCCAAGTTTTCCGATTATGGGGCTGTATTCAGGTAACTGACTTTATGAATTTTGATTATAATATGTTTTTCTCATGAAAAAATTAATAAAAAGAAATCGGTAATTGACACTAGACGAATTGCGTCGATTAATTAGACTAAGTATGTTTATTTTGGATTCATGAAATCATACGTACCTATATAGTCTAACACTCATGATAATATATCATAGTTTCCAACCACCTGTTGGTATAATATATATTAGTAGTAGTAGTTGGTATATTAGTATCATTTCTTTGACAAAATGTCAAGCATGTAAATGTCATGTATTTGTATATATTAGTTATATCATAGTTTCTGTAACGTGAAACTTTTTAGTCAAGTAGTTAATGCCAGTTAAGGCTCACGCAAAAAGGCTTTAGTAAACAACGCGAATTTTGCCACGTCGGAACTTTCTGCCGCTCAGACAAACTGGGTTATACTCGTAAATTAGGGAACGCACTCATAAATAGCTCTGGTGAACCTTTATTGTGGGAATTACCTATGTCATTTTGTTGCCAAACACCGACTTAAGATTTTAAGGGTCTATAACCTTCTTTGTTTCGGGAAGAACAGAGATGACTCAGTGAAGACTCTGGTTATACAATAATAAAAAAAGTTTGTTAGATAATGACGGTTTATTAGCTAGGTTGGTAGTGGTCTTGCTACGACGAGGTGTATCGTGGGTTTGATCCCACCCAGGGCAACATTTTTTTGTTTTCGCATTATTCGTAGTTATTTGTTGGTAAACATAACACGATGTTTGTGCTAAAACATGTAGAATTCGCTATTAGATAAAGATTTATTTATTTACGTAAAACATGTGAGCATGATACAAAGGGATTTACTGAGATGTTAAAATTTAATTATTTCTCATAAAACTGTTTTCACTTGTTTTCACATACTATGTCCCCTCCTTTATTCTTAGCGCACATTGGCAGAAAAGTGATCCAGCTAAGTTAGTGACAAAAGTATTGATCATGTTTTTATCAATATAATATCCCCTTATTAGGTGTTATACTCGAGGAAAGAGAAAAAACGTACACCAACTTTAGGCTGAACAGACGTGTTCAAAACAGTGCACACCACTGATACAAATTTGAATATTGAACTCTGCTGAAACTTCTCAGCTCCGGATTCAGGCGCCGCCGAGCTGATTTAGTATTTATAGCAGTTCGCAACAAGTAATTGAAGGCGTACAATGGAGCTCATTACTGCTCGGCTGCGGGCGGGACTGTCAGGTGCGCTGCACAAAGCGAGGAGCAGCGCGAGACACGTGCGTAATTATTGTCCGCGGAGCAGGACTGCTTCGGGAAATTTAAAGTCAGTGTTACAACACAAACTACTGATTCAGTTATGGTAGCTCTGCTTTAGAATACTAGATTAGGGGATAGGCTGCGGCGAGGCAAAATGCGAGCAATTACCGTCTTCAAAGCAAGATTTAGGTAACCCCTGGGTTTATTTATCAGTTTTTGTGAATTGCAGTAGAGCGGATCACATTGCACAGTTCAACCTTAATGTACTTATTATACTGTTCAATTTCATTTTGACATTGCTTTGTACCTCTGATTTCTTTTTTTTCATAATCTTCATTTATTTTCAGGACTTTTGCAAACATGTCAGTCCTATCGTAACTTATACTAAGTAAGTCTTAATTACATTGGTATTTATTTGTTGCCTAAAATAAAATCTACCATCTAAGCGCCATCATCGACACCTTACTAATTCGCAAAGCATTTTAACTAAGTCCGACAGTGGTTCAGCTAAAATGCCTTGAAAGATGCCCAAATCGATCCTATTTAAAATGAAAGGGGTCAATGCTTGTCGTTGTCTTTCGTTCCGGACACACTCCGACAGCAAATGTAGAATATCATCAACAGTACCACACACATCACAATTGGGAGAGTTGTTCTCTCTGATTTCTTAAAACTTATAAATAACTTAAACCAAAACCATCCTATACGAACAGTAATATAAGCCGTGCGGCTTAGAGCTCAATACAATAGAGCTCATTACTGCTCGGCTGCGGGCGGGACTGTCAGGTGCGCTGCACAAATCGAGGAGCTGCGCGAGACACGTGAGTAATTACTGTCCGCGGGAGTTCAGAAATGGAAAGGCTATCGAAAGTTTGGGTTACAACCACGAATTCCTGATGCAGTAATGTTTCCTAGCTATAGAATAACAGATTAGGGAATAGGACGAGACCAAGCAGTGTGAGAGCAATTTACTCAAAATATAGATATTTTGTACACAAGGGTTTTACTGTTATCAGCTTCCAAAGCAAAGTACTCGTAGGTTTAAAAAATCGCTTTAGTAGACCATTGTGTCTAAAATGTCTACATTCTATTTCTAAGTGTTTAGAGCTTCCAGTAGGTTAAAAAAAATTAAACAAAACAATCATAAATGACAAATAATATAAGTAGCACAATAGAGCTCATTAGAGCTTGCCCGCGGGCGGGACTGTTAGGTACGCTGCACAAAGCGCGGAGCAGCGCGAGACACGTGAGCGTAATTACTGCCCGCGGAGCAAATTGTAAAGTTTGGTTCTACGAGTATAACCACGAATTCCTGATTCACTGACGGTGTTGTGCTTTAGAATACCAGAATAGATAAGGGTAGAGACGCGGCGGCGCATTGTGAGAGCAATTACTGTCTGCAAAGCTAGATTTAGATATCTTAGGGGCTACCGCAAATCACAATAAGGCACATTCCACTACACTATATCTTTTAAATGTAGGTAAGTACCTATTCCATTTAGTTTGTCAGTGTTTGGAACTTCTCATCTTTTATTACATATAAATCAAACAAAAAATCTTATGTGAACAGTAATTTAAGTCACACAATGGAGCTTATTATCACAGTTCGATCGCGGGCAACGCGAGACATGTAAACATAATTAATAAATTGTGGGGGCGGAACATTTTAAATTTGTTTGAAAACCGGGAATACCGATGATCAGTAACTTGTTTTAGGAATCTTGCAAGATTAGGAATATGACTTTACATATTTACCTAATTACCGTTATAAAAGCTACGAATACCTCAGCATGAAAAGTGTTTTATTTATATTCGTACGTGGCATTATGTGATCGGTTTAGACTGTTACTAGTTTCTCGTCCACGGCTACGCCTGCGTGAACTGAATTTTCCCGACTTACGATACTTATCGCTAAATATAGTTATAATGCCTAAATTACATAAAATATTTATGAATTGTAGTCTATGTATTATTCTGATGTTTAAGCTGCATCACTGTAAAGTTTCATCTAGATCCGATCAGTGGTTTTTGCGTGGAAGTACAAAAATAAATTCACACAAAATCACAAATTTCGCAATTTATAAGTATTTTTTTACTGGAGCATGTTTATCCATACGATTTAGGTAAATTGACATAGACGTACTTTTTTCTTTACTTTCCATGATGTCAATGTTTTTAACTTTGGATATCCAAACGCTTAAAAAGCCAAGAATTCAGATTTTTTTTTTAAATAGACCTGTGAAAAGAGTTAGTAATCGTCATAGAGTTAGCTAAAGTAAAACACCCAGCTTAAGTAGGAATTGTAGCAGCACAATGCGGCGGGCAGCTCAGCGGAGTAGCGCGAGACACATGAGCATTGAGCGTAATTGCAATCTTCAACGCCAGAAGCGGAAACATTAAATTTGATTTTATAACCGCGATATCGAATATACATAGATTAAAGATATATTGATACGGAAATACGTGAACGTAATTACAGTCAAGGTTTGGTGCCGTCCCAGAGTATTTTAACTAATTCATATTTATCATAATCATGAATTCCAGCTAATTCCGTACATCTATCTATTGCTGTACAGAATCCATTGCTGATAGCTTTAATTTTTGATGTAGCCACTAAGGTATTCGACTGTTTTTTTTTCTGGAGGTGTTATTGAGAGACCTCTCAAAAATAAAATAAAATAATTTCGATAGCACCAAAACTCCCTGAGCTATAGCAATTTTTAAATTCATATTCTTGTACTTGCCCAAAACGCTGCCTACAAACTGCCGCCTGCAAATGACGTCATTTGCGATTGCGATCCTATTTCTTTGCGTTCTGCACGACATTTGTTTGGCAACTATATTAAATATTGCGTTTATGAATATGGTTTCGTAACAAAAGTTGACATAAATTGTGTAGATTATCACATAAATGGTAAAGATTTTTTTAATTACTTTACACTTACTAAAATACATTTTCCTACTCAAGATTTAAGGGCCATAAAATTATTTTTACAATTTGATGATGTTTTCAAGTCAAATACCCTATTGTCGTAAACTGCATCCGCCGAATTTGTGCGATCTTTTTATGTCGACCAAATTCAAATTCAAATTCAAATTCAAATTCAAATCATTTATTGCATGTCACATTACAGTTTAGGTATGGTGGTAGTACAGGTAAGGTTAACATGTGACGCCCTGCAAGGGCATGGCAATACATGTGGGGCAAGTTAATGCTTGCTCAACATAACATTAGATAATATTGCATTAAAAAAATAAATGAAAATTATTAACATAGTACTATTTCATCCTAAATTGGAAACATACATAAAACTTTATTCTTATAATATTATATGGTATGAAATGTGGTTATTTTATATATTTATCACTAAAAAACTCTTGCATGTTGTAATAGCACTTATTAATAAGAAATGCTTTCAATGTTTTGTAGAATACTTGTAGGCTTTCATGATTTTTTATATAGTTGGGTATTTGGTTATATATTTTTACTAGCATAATGTGGGGACTGGACGTAACTAATTTTAATTTGGAGAAGGGAACTTTTAGTTTATTTAAATTTCTGTTATTTCTTTTTAGTTCTTTTTCTTGTGAATAAAAACATGG
Organism: Udea olivalis; assembly: GCA_947369235.1. Lineage (NCBI taxonomy): Eukaryota > Metazoa > Arthropoda > Insecta > Lepidoptera > Crambidae > Udea > Udea olivalis. The sequence goes on along the minus strand of OX376346.1, from coordinate 9,739,373 downwards.
GTGTTTTCTTACAAATTTACATGCTTCTAATATGTATATAGATGTAAGGGTTAATATTTTGTGTGTTACAAAGTGGGATCTACACGATTCCATTTGGTCTATATTTGTTAATATTCTGATGCACTTCTTTTGTTCAACAAATACTTTATCCACGTCGCATGAGTTTCCCCATAAAACAATACCATACGTTAGTCTAGAGTGCGCGTATGCGTAGTATGCTGTAAGGGCGGTTTTAAAATCTGTCACTCTTTTAAGTTGTTGTAGAGCATATATGAATGAGGACATTTTATTTAACAATTGTTGGATGTGGCGTTTCCAGTTAAGATGGGTATCTAAATCCACTCCTAACAGAGTAGCGGTATCAACAGTTTCAAGGTTTGTATTGTTAAATTTATAAGAGATTTTAAAAGTTGTTTTTTGGTATGGTTTAAATTGAATTATTTTAGTTTTGTTTAGATTAAGTTGTAGATTGTGTATTTCTAGCCAGTTAACTATGTTTTCCAATGTTTTATTCAGTTTACTTTCTAGTTCATCATATGTTGAACAAGGGATCAAGACAGAGACGTCGTCGGCAAATAGGGTGCACTGTTCTTCCAGCACGTTTGAAAGGTTATTAATATACACCAAAAACAGTAAACAGCCTAACACGCTACCTTGAGGGATAGAGCCTGTAACATGTATTTTATCAGATCTAGCATTAGTTATTATCCCAGTTTCAAAGTTAGTATGCTCTATTTCAACGAGTTGATAGCGGTTGGTCAGGTAGGATTTGAACCAGTTGTGGGCCACTCCTCTCACTCCTGTTTTATACAATTTGTCTAATAAAATTTTATGGCTAACTCTATCGTAGGCTTTACTCATATCGAGTAAGAGGCCTACTGCAATTTTTTTGTTATGTATCGCCTCGAAAATGTTCTTACTGTATTTATAAATAGCCAAAATAGTCGAGTGGTTTTTCCTAAAGCCGTTTTGATTTTCATGTAAGATATTGAACCTTTCATAGAATGAGTTTAGGCGGCATATCATAGCGGATTCAAAGATTTTTGCTGAGGTTGGTAACAATGAAATTGGGCGGTAATTATTTACGTCGGTGGTTTTTCCCTTTTTATGGACAGGTTTAATTACAGATATTTTCAGGGCATCCGGAAAGATTCCTTCTGAAAAGGATTGATTAATTAGAATCGTGTATGGAATAGTGAGCAGGTCTACGCATTGTTTTATCAAGGTAGGGGGGATTTCGTCAATGCCAAAAGATGTTTTATTTTTAAGATTATTTATTATCTTCCTTGTTTCATTAATTTACTTAAAAAGAATGTATTTTCTACGATATTTTGTTCATGTGTACAAGTATCAGAGGCTGTTTTTTTATGAGATTTACCAACGGAAGCAAAAAAGGTGTTAAATTCATTAGATATTGCTTCGGGGTCACTGATTGTGATTTTGTCCTCTGTAATGATATGGATGTTTCTATTTTTAATTTTCAGTTTATTTGTTTCGTTATTTATTATTTGCCACATGGATTTAGTTTTGTTTTGTGAGTGTTTAAATTGATTCCTATTTTTGATTTTTTTTGAGATGTTGACTGCTTTCTTAAGTGTATTGCAGTATTTTTTGTAGTGTTCTTTTAAAATTTTATTCCTAGATTTTGATATTAGTGGTCTCAAGAATCTTTTATAGCGGCATGATATTCTGAGTCCCATCGTTAAGTAAGACTTGCATTTTATTTTGGACTTCGTAAGTTTTATGGGGATACATTTATTGAGAGAGCTTTGTAAAATTTCCCTAAATTTACCATAGTTTTCACTAACATTATTTTCAGGCTTTAATATATTTTCCCAAACTATATTAGAAATATCGTTCTTGAACTTATTCATATTTACTTCATTATATATTCGTTTATATTTTTTGAATCGTTTTAAGATAGATGTGTTACAGGGCATTGAGAAAAATATTCCTTTGTGGTCCGAAAACCCAAATTCCAAAACCAAAATTTTTGTACTTTTAGTGTTAATATTTGTAAAAAGCAAGTCGATACCTGTAGCGCTAGTTGGCGTTATTCGAGTGGGTTCTAGAATTTTTTGGTGGAAATTATATGATGACATTATGTTCGATAACCTATTTCTTTCATTATTTTTGTGAGGAAATCTACATTGAAATCACCTCCTATCACAACATTTTTGGAACCATCTTTCTTAGAAATAAACTTGAGTAATTTTTCAAGGCAAGCATAAAAAATTTCAACCTCTCTTTTACTATTTGGCCAATAAACATTTACAATTAATAATTTTTCTTTTGGTAACTCTATTGCACTTATCTCAAAAATCATTTCAAGAGACATTGAGTTAATATCTGCTCTTTCACAGTAGTCCACTGTATTCTTTACAAGTATAGAAACACCACCGCCATCATGTTCTTCTCGACAGAAGGATGAACACAATGAATAATTGTCTATTTTCATTAAATCAGCTTTTTTTCTATTCAACCAAGTTTCAGAAATACAAATTATTTGTAAATTAGGTTTCTCTTCTATCAAAGCTTCAATAAGGTGAGTTTTGTTATAAATACTTTGCATATTTTGAAATATCATATTTATATTAGTTTCGAAAGCTACAGTTCCCTGGATTCTTATTTTTATATGGTTTTTTGGTATGTTTATTTATTGTTGTGCTTGTTGTGTTTGTTACTTGAGAAATGGGTGGGCATTCTATCTGGGGCAACATCGAGCTGGTGGACAGCTGCTGTACTCCTTTTGTTCCTTTATTTTCCTGTGTCTGTATGTACGTTTTCTTTTCTTCTTCGCTTTGCTGTGAGTATGAGTATGAAGCTTCTTCTCCGTTTATTATTAGCTTGTTATTTTTTATTACTGCATGGTGGCCATTTCGTCGGGCGGTTTGTAGAGCGTAGTTCAATTTCCTTCTTTCTTGTAAGGCTATTGGATTTAAAAATTGGGTGTGAATCAATGATAGTCATTGCAGAATCTTCCTGCCTCAATCATCCGTTTCTTACGCTTTGTCCCTGCCCAATGCAGATGATCTTACTTATTTATTTTATTATATGCAAACAATAATGAATGAGGTCACACGTAGTTCAATAAAGTTCATTAGATGCTCGTTGTACAAAAAAAGAGCACTAATACTTAAGGGTCAGCATTTCCTTTTTCATTCAAATTTATTTTATTAGTGCCACGTTAAAACTTTTGGTTACCCTAGTTTTTGCTAAGCGTGAGCCCGACAACAGAGTGACTTTACCAACTCACGCGAAGTGCACTCTGACTTCCTTCCTTCTGACGCTGCGGTTCAGTTTGCATAGAACTTTGCAATCTGCGATTCGCAGGTTCCTCCACAATCACAGTCACAAACACAAACTTCATTTATCGTCAAAAGTGCAAATGAGTAGCGGAAGTGGTACCACGCCCCATGTGTTATTCGTAGCATACCTATTTTAAATCACACCACACTTTGAAAAGGGTAAATTCTGAAAATACATTTATAACAAAAAAAACTGAAATAAAATAAATGTGAACTGAAACTGAAAATTTCAAAGTATATATTTCAAATGATGCCAGATTTGTTTGTCAGACTCGGGAACGAAGCATACGTACTACCCTTAGTTTCATTGACTCCCTCGCACGCTCGGGAGTCAAACCACCTCTGGTATATTATGGCTTCGTTTAGTCCCTCGATATAAAATATGCTATTATTTCATAGCTACGAATTATGAGTGCCTGGGACTGACTAAAACAGTGTGGAAAGATGCAAGGGCAATTACTTATTATGTCTGTATAATCTTTTTACTCTATGACCGAAGATTAGTTACACCTGTGTAGGTGGTGGCACTCGAAAGTTTAGACTTAAACTTGAACTTCAATTTACTTCAAAACTATAGATACTTAATTAAGTTATCAGACATTGCTTTTAAAATCAACCAATACTAATAGTTTATGCCCGTTAAGTATTAGTGCTCAACCTTTTGACACGTTGCATAATACTTCATTGGGAATTGGCGTACGTGGTAGTGTTAATCCCTGTTCACAAAACTAGGGGTGCCAAGTCTGAAACCTGCCCTGTGAGGTGTAATTTAGGATTTTGTTCTCAATTAGCAAATGTAATGAACACGGATAAATAGGTAGGTATAACTTCTAAAACTGTACACGTAAATGAAAGCATTGCTAATTGATTTCTATTAGGGCTGCCAAGATTTGAGCCACGTTGTTGGACTAAGAGGTCTGACGTTATTATATGTTTACACGAAATAATATTTGAAGTAGCTATTATGGATACGAATGTTATACCTAATAAAAAAATCTCGATATACAGATTGCAAGTATGAATCATAATATGTTTTATACTTGCAATCTGTTTATCAGGTACTCGTATATAATAGAATCCCCAATGATATTAAAGATGCTTTTAGTATTAATTCATTTAAGTCGTAGCTTTATAAATGGCTCATTCACCATATAAGTATAAACGACATTAAAGATTTAATTGACCGTAGATTATAATTGGCATAGCTTGACTTTCATATTTTAACCTCATAATTTGTATCAATTCTGTACTCCTAATTTTGTTATTTGACCCAGACTTATTACATGGTATGTTATTGAATTATTTAAAAGTTTTTTTTTGCATTACATTTTGTAAACATCTGCATGCTACATTAAATGGCGAGACATGTGCGCTTTATATCTGAATTACCCTTGTATACCATGTTTTTTTGCAATTAAAAAATCATTATCATTATCATTATCTCTCTTTGTAAAAGCGATATAATGTTTTAAGTTATTATTTTATTGTATTTACCTATCCAAGTGAAATTTTGGTTAAGTTGATTTATAGAACTCGATCTAGACTAACTAAATACAATAAAAATAATACCTTACGAACTAGATAAGCTAGAAATTTGCATCGTTTAGCTTAAGTTACAGATTCAAACACGTCTGAATATTGTAATACTGTTGGCTGCAAACTTGTTAAGAAAAACAGCTTTCTCTACTAGATTGCAGCACACTTATAATACGCGCCACGTATTAGTTAACTAAGTTCTATAAGTTATAGTGCTAGTTGGAAAGGTGATTTTATTCTTCACACGGCACGACTTATATCGTCAGGAGGTTCATGAGAAAGTCCTAATGTCAGTGACTTGGTGCACCAGACCCATATTTTATGACCAATCCTGTTTAATTTGCCCGTACTGTCTACTCTGACTAAAGTGAGTATTAGAGAAGCCAACTCAGTAGGTACTGACAAAGCGGCAAATGCATCTATCATTGAAATGAAGTCGTTGCCACAAATAATGGGTATTGGTTTAATCACTACCTACCTTCTGTATCCAGGATCGGCAATCAAAGTAGAGCATTCTTCAAATTGATGCTGTCCTGCCTCATGTCAGCAGAAATGAAAAGGACATCATATGCATGCATAGCCATACATGTAAGGTCTACTAAACTTTGATTATCGATCCTGGATTCGGGCGTATGTGTGCCAAAATGCGGGTTGAGGGTCATAAACACACTTTGCCCGATCTGGGATTTGAACCCAGGACCTCGAGATTTTCGACCAAGCTATGTTACCATTCGGCCACGTAGACATTACTAAATTAGTATTTTTGTAAAAAAAGCAAAATCATTCCTATGAACATTCAATGATATTTTTATATTGTAAGTGATTTCTGCATAGGCTAATGCTAACATAAATACAACGAGAATAACTAATTTAAAATAACAACATATTTATTGCTAAATCATTTCACAGCAGTTAAGTTTCTAAGTCACTAAATAAATTCTGAACATCTGTTTCTTATAATGCGTTTGTTCCTACAACTAATGAATATTCAATCACGATTCGAAATCAGTTATTCACTTTTCTCTGGGCATAGGGCGGATAACCGGGTTCAAACAAGAATCCAGAAAATCGGGATCCCAAAGCCCTCTATTGAAAACCATGGGCCGAATATTTTGTTCGTTAAACATTTGTCTGCTTTGTTTAACACTTATAATTGGAGCCAGATAGATTAATATCGAGATGAATAATTAAGACAAGTTGTTATGAATGAGTGTTCGAAACAGAATCACGAAGTTGGTGTTCCGCAAATTTATTTTAGACTTAGGTAAATACTTAAATTAGTTATTAAAAATGATATATCATCAATCTTTTAAACATGAATGCCATTTAGTTTAAGGAACAGTGTCACAACTTTTAACTTTCAATATATTTTTGGTGAGTAATAAAATTTGGAATTTAATTAAGATTTTCAGTGGCAGTGATAATGCTATTTTGTGTTACTATTGGTGTCTGCCTGCAGCCCGATGAGATTTAATTGACTATTTCGAATCCATACAAACCTTCCGTGTTCCAGTTTTTGGAATCGTTTGTATGGATTTAACAAATCGAACCAGTGAAGCGATTCTCCAACTTCCAGCAATGTCATTCGTAGCTGTACGTTTGACAATGAGTCCATAGATTAACTGTCAAGCTAATCAACAGCGCAGTCGACGCCTCTGAGGCTTATAAAACCGCACGGCATAATCGCGCCGGGCTGTGGGACGGTATACAATACAATAATTTATTTTGGTGTTTTGTTCAGATCATAAAATTGCGAGTTTTCGTCCGAATAATGAGGATACTCAATAAGATACTAGCCATGAAGTTCAATGCATTATACTCTACTTAACTACTTATTTAACTTAACTTCAGGTAGAGTCAAACAGGTTCAATAGAGTATCCTGGCTGAACAGAACCTCAAAATAAGGAAGCAAATTCTAAAGACGCCTTATGAGAGTCCCGTGCATGTATTCATATAACATCATAAACTATTTCTCTTATTGTCCAATCCCCTTACGACTCTACACTTCCTCTAGTTCTCTTTGAAAGTAAAGTTATGTTTGACCGACACAATTTTGATCAATACCAGTCACATTCATCTTTTGTCGCTCAAACGTTCAATATGCGATGTAAGGTTCAATCTCATAGAAAGTGCAACATTATATTAGTGAAATATCTTTTGGAAATATGTACGGGACACCTTACGTTTGGAAAATGAAATAACAGTGTTTGTGCAGTGGTGAGGGTGGGTGCGAGTCGCTTTGCGGGCGGCGGCGGCGGGGCGGGGGCCCGCCCGCGAGATGAGGCGCGCGCGCGCTGCCCGCCCCGGCCGCCATGCAGCGTCTGCGCACCACCTTCAAACGGTCGCGCACGCCCACGCCCGCAGACATGAAGCAACAGAGCAGCCTCGAAGTGCCCAAACAGGTAAATAGACTGAATATAAATTTGTAACTTAAGTAGACTGTGGTGTCACATCCGTGAAATGATCTTTAATTTACCATCTGATGTAATTTAAAAGTGAAAAAGAATAATGTAAATCAAATTGTACGGGACTTCGATTAGATACCTTTCAATAAAACTGTTGTGATACCACATTCAGTAAGTCTACCACGAGCTGCCACTTTAAATTTACGGTATCGTTCGCGTAAAAAATTGTATTTGGATTTGACATAACACATGATGATGTCAAATCCCGATACATTTTTTTACGCGAACGATAAATTGGTTGACGTACAGGTCGTCTGTCCACCTGGCCATTCAGTATGCGACCTTACTTAGTATAGTAAGACACACAAATATATTTTATAATAACTGTTTAGCTAGTACGTAGGTACTATCTACTTAAAAGTTTACCCCTTAAAGCGAAATACTGTTGCCAAACTCGTAATTCAAACATCTAGAGCTTCAGTTTTAGATGTCTGTATTATCGTGGCTGCATGAACCTTTTCCTCCGCTCATAACTTAGATTCCTACTAAACTGAAAAAGAAAGTTCAGATGAAGTGGCGCCGGTATTTACTTAAAAGTCTGATACTACTTTAGCCTATAACACCCAAGCTTATAAAAGAGCTTCACACAAGTCGGCGAGGGCGCAACGCCAACCGCTGTGTACTCTACGCTGCGTTGAGCGAGGACGATTTATAACCTCTTATTTATCACGCCTACGCTAAACTATACCCATACGTTATGGAGAGGGTAGCGGCGCTTTTATCAGTTTTGTGTAGCAGTTTTCTCCTACATTTGCCTTTTTATTACTGCTCTGTGTATCACAATACTCACTATATTGCTTTAGATAAAATATTCATGGTTTCGCGACAAATATCCAACAGGTAGGCGATAGATTTGTTATTTTGTTATGGATATACGTTAGAGATGATAATGTTCTATTATTTACAAGGGTTCCACTAAAAGGAAATTTCGTTTCGGATTCTGTTTTGAAATGAATGATAAGTTGGTAGCTGTTTAGAATTATAGAATTCATAAACAGGTCCAAGTTTACAGTATTTTCATGGTTAGTCGGTGGAAAATCACAAAAGACAGGAAATGCTGCACATTTTTCTCTCAAACGTATCGCTTTTACCGATATCTTCCGAGATAATACGAGAGAGATAGTGTAATGGAATCTCAGCCTTTGCTACATGCCGTAGCTGCGCGTCGTAGCACCTACGGCGACGGCGTAGCATAGATTTACCGCTAAGATATTTACGTAGCTCGGTATGACTACCGAGTGCTACGTTTGTAGCATAGAATACAAGCTAATAAACAGCTTGTATTTTTATTGATCTGAATTCCATCCATCAAAGATAATGTTTACGTTGGCTAGTATTTATTCAGGCAAATGAATATCTCCAACCCAACACAGACACGGAACAAACACAATGTACAGGTAACGAGCAAGTCAATAATCAGTCCTGTTTTATTCAGTAATTGAATTGTAGGTTTTTATAAATAAGTATACAACTTTAAAATCTTTTTCAAGATGATATTTACCCTACTCAGAAGATAAAGAAAAACTGATAAAATAAAATAACACAAACAGAATAACGAATGAGCGATGCTGAGTCTTCCTATTCAGACTCTAAGGAAAATGCTAGTAAGTATTTATATTTATTTACATTTTATCAAGCCGTTGGCTATGATTGGGTTACAAAAAATAACCTTAAGGAAATTGATTGTATACTGACATCAGTGATAAAGTATTTAACGATCATTTCAGTGACTATTAAAGATTACTTGGAACATGTACATTGGGTGCAAACATGGTCTCTTTTTTTTAATTTTAAAAATATTTCGTTACCGACAGCGTTTCTGCATCATTTATCCTTGTTACCCTACTTAGCTATTGTTAGTGGGCAGGTTCACTCATGATGAAAAATATGTAAAACTTGTTTATTTGCACGACATAGTTTTTCACACCTAATTACAGGAAAAAGACAAATCACGGTGTTTAGAAAGCGCGGCCTAACATTGTGTCGCTCCGTACAGTGCTGGCAACTTAGCGCGGTGGATAAGGTGTTACCATGTACAAGTTGGAAATATTTCCATTTTAGAAGTAGCACCAAGTTAGGTTATTAAAAAAGATTTGTATACACAAGTACTCAATCACAATAAAAATAAAATAAGAGAGCGCGGCGCCAACAGCTATAGTAGGCGTCTTCACTCTGAGGATAACTATTATTACCCTTGCAATTTCTATGACAACTTCCAGAAATTCAACGTGACAAGGTACTAAAACATAGAATTACCTATGTTGTTGATGGCCCTCAATGAAATAAACCTTTAAATACAGACAACATTTTACCAGTGCTTATGGAATAATTTAAATAAACATTGAACTAAAACCAATAATACAACCCGACCGAAAATAGCTAGTGTAACGGACCGAAATAAGTGTTCACTTACATCAGAAACACATTGGTCCCACTTTGCTGCGATTTCATACTACCCACTAACATAACAAACCACATTCACGATAGACTTACGTCTACTATTAGTTGCCACTTTAAATTTACATTAACGTTCGCTTAAAAAATTGTATTGGGACCTAATACATTTTTTTACGCGAACGATAATGTAAATTTAAATTGGCAATTCGTGGTAGACGTAATAGTCTGTACTGTAGGCATCGATTACTAATGCACATACTAGACATATGTTCCGTTACAATTTGATCCTGTTTCTTGAACATTATGCAGAAGTTGCTGACTGGCCTGTTGGCGCAATGGCAGCAATCCTGCCTTTAGCGCCAGAGGTCGTGGGTTCGATCCCCACCCATGACAAATATTTGTGTGACGAAAATTTGTATTTGTTGTGTGTCTGGGTGTTATTATCTATTTAAGTATGTATTTAGAAATATTTAAGTATGTTTATCAGTCTCTGACGCCCACATTACAAGCTCTGCTTAGTTTGGGGTCAGATGATCTTGGTGTGAATTGTCCCAGATATTTATTTATTTATTTATTTAATTATTGCAGAAGAGTATTTACTTAGATCTAAGTAATATTATCACATTGCATGTAATATAATGTACGTAAATACTCGTATATTGTAAGCACAAATTAATAAAAACTCGTAGGTGAACCTATTAAATAATATGCAGAGAGAAAAGGTAAGAGATAGGTGGGGATAACCAAGCTAGTTAGATAGACACACAGCTAAGCAGCTAAGTTATTGGCTCGGTTGACACAGCCGAGCGCTCGACGCTCAGTTTGCGTATGCAATTCAATTATGTTGTGCCGGATAAATCACAGAGATCACACTCAACTATGTCAGCACTTTCAAGTCTACACTTTCAACTTAAAAACATCTGATTTTAATGACCAATAATTTAACTAAGTATCGAGTTGTTGAAATTTTGTTGATATACTATTTTTAAATAATTTTTCGAATTGTATGTCGGGCTGTACCTTTGTAAAAAAGGCATCTAGAGATTACCCAAGGTCGTGGTGGCGCAATGCAACTAACGACGTTCTAACTAGCTAGCTAATGTGTTTTTTTGGATTGGTAACCTAATGAACTTTAAATTTGAATTGCTGGTTGGCCTGTAAGAGCAATGATTATTAGCAACCTGGCCTACATCGCATGAGGTTGTATGTTCGATTCCCATATTAAATCATTAAAAAATAATCCAGTGGAGCATTATTTTGTGTACTGTTTCTGGAGGTGACTATATAACTACCTTAAGTATGTTTTGAAAAAAAACAGTCCCGGATAAGGCATGCGTGGTAAATATTATTTTAATTTTGTTTTCGTTTTCTTTAATATTCAGATGGTAAAACCGTGTATATTAAATCCTAGGCTCTATTTCCTTGGTTTCTTGAAAACTGCATTAGCTACCTAAATTCTTGAGCAGTGAAGATGAGTCAGCTAGGAGCTAGTTTTACCGTCGCCGTTCCGCCACTGAGGCTCCTCAGAGCGGAAAATAAAACGGAGTAAAATACTGCTTAATGTTGTGACGCTACCGTCTAAAAAGCGAAATGAGAAGAGTAAAAGCCAGATTACTAAGAGGTAATTTTCAAGCACTTTGAGAATGTTAGATAAAATAAACATTGAAATAACTAAGCACATTTAAAGGAATATTATAATTATCATGCCTATAGCGCCGCTGGTCGTGAGATCGATCCCCTCAACATTCGTGATTTTTTTGTGTTTGTCTGTGTCTGTGTGATATTATTTATTTATGTATAAAGTATGTATTTAGAAATTTCATTATATTTATCATTATCTGATACTAATAATAAAAGCTCTGCTAGTTTGGGATTTGTACATTCTGTTCTATAGCCACTGTTACCTGCAGGTCCGGTCGGCGTCGTTCGATGAGATCCAGCTGGAGGCGGCTCGCAGCGCCGGCGGCAGCTCCCTGCTTGCCGTGCCGCAGCCCGGCGCGCGCAGCCGCTCCTTCGACTCCGCCGGCTCCGACGACTCGGGCACCTTCCTAGAGGTATGTTGTTGCTACACGCAGGTTCTGTTACAAGTTGAAGAGGAACAGCTGGAGGTGGCTAGAGGCAGCTCGTGGCACTCTTTTGACTCCGCCGGCTCTGGCACTATCCCAAAAGTTTGTGTTGCTACACGCATATCTGACAACACTCTTGACCGAACTGGAATTTAAGTTTGGATTTTGAGTCCGAGAATCTAGGGGCAGTTTAGCGCAGTGGTCAACAGCCAAATTGATTGATTGTCGCAACAGCACAAATGTTTGTACTGGGATGTAGTAAGTATTTTGGATTAGTATAGTCACTGAGTTAAATAGAACCCTGCCCTATTTTGGCACTTAACTTACAAAGGAATCCGTTTTTAAGAATTTAGGTCATAATTAATACTACTACATTAATATGGTTGAACGTAGTCCTACAACATATATTAAGATAATATCAGATAATTCTTCCTCTAAAGTGTTTTTAAAGATTCACATGCAAGCAGCTCTCTTGGCAGTTTTTAAATATGTAAATGTGTGCGACGCGCCCCGTCACCATACCGTAGTTGAGCACAGTGGTGTGTAAGCAGTCACAGGGCTCGAGCGCTTTATGAATATTTACCTGTTTTTGAATATTTATCTGTTGTCTTTGACTCGTGTGAAACACAAAGTGAAGCTATTCATCGTTATTTTGAATTTTGCTAGGCAAAGGTACTTTTCAGGCCAACTCATAGAATACGGGGTTCGGCATTTCGACCTTTTTTGAACATAGTAAAAGACTATTTAAAAAAAACCCTTATACTTCATTTAAAAAAAAGGTCAAGGAGAGTTGTACAAAAAAAAGGAAGTTAGCGGAAAGCCTTAATATCCAAGCGATTGTCTATTGTTTCATTCGGACAAAAGAGTACACTATCCTTAAAAGTTGTAATGCCGCCCCAAGTAAGTTCCGCCGGCTCTTAATGAGATCAATTTGGCATGCAACCAACGTGTTGAATGTCATACGCTTCCCACTTGTGTGAATATTCATTAGTACTTACACAAGCCTTTTATCCTGATGGCATTTAACTAACTTTTCAACATATTTTTTGTTTTTATCAGGTACCGCGGCTATGGTCTCGCCGCAGATCAGGCAAAGGAACGCCACCACCATGCGTTCACTGTCGCCACATGGAAACCTGGCTGGCTCGCCGCAGCGAAGAGCGAGTCACGCCCGACCGACCCATCGCTTCATCCTCAGCCGAAGACGAGGACGACGACGACGAAAGTGAAGCGGAATGTCCGCGGGTGCTGCTCGCACCACCACCGCCGCCCCGGACTTTCACAGCGCTTCCGCCGCCGCAGTCGCCACCTCCGTCGCCGGGGGCACCCTCCTTCGAACTCCAGCCTCCAAGCGACGAACCGCCAACTCTGCCTCAGCGGAGACGCTCCATATCACGCCAAGAAGCCTTCTTCGTCGAACCAACCGGCAGTTCGCTCGAAAATGTTCGCGCATCGGAAGAAGGCGCTACAAACAATACCACGCGGGACACCCTCGTCTACGATATTTACTTAGCCGTGCCGGAACTCAAGCGAGATCGCGCCGCGTCGGTCGATTCTTGTTTCTCGAAAGTTTCCGGCAACCGTGCCGAAGAGATCAATGGCACGACTAATTCGCTGACCGTGCCGGGGTCGAGCCTGCGCTCGCGGTCCGTGGACATTGTGCTGCCGACGGCGGAGCAGTCGCGGTACAAAGCGCTCGCGCTGACAGCACAAGTTCCGCCGCAGAAGCAACAGCACCAAGAGCCAGAAGTTCCTGCCCCCAGTCCACCCCAACCTGAAAACAGGTCAGTGATAGCTGGATATTTTATAGTTTCACTCCTGTATTTTAGAATTTTATTTCAACTAATGTACTGTTTGTCCCGTTCATTAGGTATATACGTTAAAGATATGTTGAATTTGAGAATATTCCACTTAAGATCTTCACGCCGATCTAATTAAAACGTTACATAAGGAAACCAATTACAGCTTAATTTGAGGACTGGAAACTGGAAAAACAGGTTTGAATTACAGAGATAACGAGAAACCATAATTAAAACTAAATCGGAGGAGCAGGAGTGATTCGCTCGCCGGGCGCAAATGAGCGGCAGCGGAGGGCCTATTATTTGGCGTATTCCAGCCTGCACGTTGATTAACGCATTGTCTCACGCGGGATTACGTTACTAACGATTTGTGCTTTCTTTTGATAAAGTGGAAATTATAAAACTTAAGTAGACTTGATTTTAGTAATAAATATTTTTTGTTGTTTTTGGTTTTTAATTTATTTGTCTTTTTACCATATTACTTAAGTATTACTTATTACGTTTATACTTTATAAAAAAGTTGTTTTTGTTTATACAATTACTTAGCTAAATAACTGGTTAGTTAGTACTGAAACGCCTCATTATTTTAATATAAAACATATCTTTAAATACTCCATTCTGCGACGGTAAAAATTGTATACCATATGTGTACAATGTGGTGTAATCAAGCTCTGCACATTGTATTACGCATCGTCTTCATTAGACATTGTCAGTTTTATGTTACGAGTACCAGGAATTTTTGCTTTCTTTTGATGAAGTGGAAATTGTAAAACGAGTTGAAAACTTGTTTTCGGACTGTGTGAATAGACTTCTGTTGTCTATTCACACAGTCCGAAATCTCTTAAAGTTTTTTATTCATTTGTTAAATAACTTTGATTTAGGGTTATGGTGGCGACGTTTTATTTACTGGTATACCTAAACGTCATTATAACGACTCGTTGCATGTAGTGGAAATTATTGAGCTAAAATTTAAAATGTTTTTTTACTTGAATATCATAATACTATCTGCATTGTGCGGAATTATTTCATTTGTTTTAATCATTAGTATATTTAACATTCACATATTTATTTGAAAAGTAGGTACAATGCTTGATCTTCCGACAATCTTTAGTAGGTAGGTGATAAGGGATCAATAAATTTGTTCAGTCTGCTATTTTGTTCCTCGATAAGGCGACTTAACGTTTAACTTGCAATCTAGAAAGATTTTACTCACCTTTTGCTGCTTCGAAATCTAATATCATCAAATATGTAAATGCTACTTATTATTTTGCAAAAAAGCTCAAGATCTATCTATTTTTCACTATCTGTCAATTTATTTTTTGGACCGTATTTGTGTTTTTTGCTTGTCAGACGATCGAAATATGTATGTATTTAATTCTTTCAGAATAATAGGATAACATTATCTTTAAATCTGACGCTAATCAATCTGCCCAAAACTTCTCTGACTTTACTATTTGCTTTCATTCTGTCACTTAGATGTTTTGAAATGAATTTTGTAAAAGAAACTAATTACCGAGTCGGGGTAAGTAGGTACACTCGAATAATGGATTGTGGGGGTCCACTGTTGCTCTTCAAAAGACAAAGTTGGCAGAAGTTTCGTTTGCTCTCACTCGTTACCGACCGGCGCCAGTGGCTTCTATTAACACTTTAGTGAGCTTCTTATTGCTCTCACAATACTTCTAATACGTAATACACGGGTCCATTAAGTAGTTTTGATTGCCAGTAAGATAACTTGTTGCTTATCGACATTTGACCTTTGACCAATCAGCCGGCGCTGAGCCACCGAACTAACTAATTATTCAACTAGTTGAACGTAAATGAAGAGTGTGAGATGTAAATTCTCATATTTTTTTATTATTGCTGCCCAAAATAATTGTTATATGGAACAACAACAGGGGGGGCTTGAAAGTTAAGGATATAAATTGAGTCATTCGGAACAATTTCTGGGGGCTAGCCAAGAGCAACATGCTACTTTCGTTCCGTTTTCGGTTCGACATGGTAGACGTCTACCACGAGTTGCCACTTTAAATTTACGTTATCGATCGCGTAAAAAACTTGTATTCGGATGACACATGACATGAAATGACAATGTCAAATCCCAAATATTTTTTTACGCGAACGATGATGTAAATTTTAAGTGGCAACTCTTGGTAGACGTACTGACCTCATGTCATTACGATTAGAAGAGTGCGGCTAATGTCATTGTATTTTTTTTTAATTTGACATTTCAACTTGACAAACAAAAGTAGCATGTTGCTCTTAGCTAGGGCCTCTGGGGTTGATTAGTAATTTGCATTTTTTGAGTGCAGTATTGCGATAAAACTAAGGTTCCCATGAATCTTAACAATGACTTTATTTTAGGTATAGATTATATATCCTATTTTAGATCAGTGAGACAGGCAGAGTCATTCAGATTCCTTGGCTAGAACTTTAATACCTAATGTACGTTAAAACTTATCTGAATAAAAAATATGCACTGACTTTTAATAAACATTCTCTTAGCTAATCTGCCAGGAGTGATTACCGTTCTTCTTTAGTCAAGCGTTTAAAAAGTTAATGAGACTTCTGTTTACAAACATTAATCATTCATTTGCCTCAAGAAAAGAGGTAACACAAATAAAAAGATAACTGCTATTGTACTGTTGCATTCAATAATAATAAATGCTAATAATTCTACCAAGGAAACGTTTAGTACAAGTTCCTAAACTTAGTGAAAGATACATTTTTGGTGGTGAATGCCAAATCCCCCTTCATGATTCCGTGAAACACTTGAATATTCTGCGAGTAACTATTAAACTAGTTATTAATTAAACTAGTTTTCTTCTAGAGTTATATTGTAAATATCAGTTTTATAGTAATTTGAAACTTAATTTTTATACAGACGTTGTAATTTGCGTTACCAATTTCAAAATACACTTCATCGCGCACTGTTCAGCATAAGTCGTACTACAGTGGTCATAGTTTATCCTGTTCAGTTTGAGAGTGTTACACTAAATCATTTTCATATAGTAATGGAAAATTAAAGTAGAAAAAAAAATTGAGTGAAAGGAACATTCAACAGAACTCTTACTAACCTCTGCATAATCCAATTTCAGCGAAATTGTGAAGAAAATTATTCCTTTCCTTAAGTAGGCATTCAATCTTGATGACACTTATGATTGAAATACAGGGCAAGCTTTGTATAAAGCGCGCCAATATTTCATAAACCTACCAATAACGAAATTCTTTTGAGTGAATTGAATGTAGGTAAGCATCTCTTAAACTTTTTTTGTATTCCTTCGCTCTTTTAATTGCGATTCCTCTTTTCAAGTCTCGTTTTCCTCTTGGGCTTGAGAAGTCTGATACGCTTGCCGTTTAAATTAATGAAATAAGTTGCTTCCTAATGAACTTCTAAATAAGATAATTTTTTTCAATGATTTGTTTTAAAAAAACAATAGATGTAGACTAGTGAAAATAATCTGGCACCGGGTTTTTATGAACTGATTTAAAATGTTAATTAGAAATTAATCAAAAACCATTCATAAATCGACAAAAAACAATAACACAAAATATAATAATATGCTGAATAGTTCGTTTACCGTTTCCGTTAAACTTAGGTTATTTCTTGCTGGTTCATTCTATAAAACATAATTTAAAATGTGTTTTAAAGTGTGCACAGTTGCTATTAAAGTTAAAGGATGTACAAATTAGAGTGGTACTTGGAGGAATTCATGAGCTAATAAAGTTTATTGTGCGTCCCTTTGGGGTTGTGTCCGACAAAAGCGCGCGCCCCACGCGACGCACCGGGCGGCGATGCGACGCGGCGCGCTCTGGGCCTCTAAAATGGAAGTTCTTTAAAAGAAACTCCATCTTTATTCATAATATGTTGGAAACCATAGTAAGAACTGTATATAATCAACATGAGGTCCAAATCCATTGAAAAAATGTAACAAGCTCCGCCCTATAAAGGTTTAGGGCTGCTCCCACCAGAGATGTGTTAGGCTGTGTAACTAGGAATAATAACTGTAATTGGTGGCTATTATCCCTGGTGGAAAAGAAGAAGGAATAGTGGACAACAAATAGAAGTGAAATAGTATTTCTGGGGTTGGGAGCCTTATGGAGCTCATGGAAAACATGAAGCAACACATGGGCAATTTTCAAGTAAGGTGGCGGTTTTAGTTCAAACAAAATAGCAGTCCCTGAAAGGGACGACTAAGTTATTAAAACTTAACCATGTTAATTACTACCCAACGTCTTTGTACCACTTAGTTTGCATAGTATATTTTATATCGAGGGACTAAACGAAGCCATAATATACCAGAGGTGGTTTGACTCCCGAGCGTGCGAGGAGGTCAATGAAACCGAGGGTATATTAAGTTGGCGTTTAGTCTCGAGGTGCAAACTGTACTTTTTACATCGAGTGCAAGAAAAATAGTCAATTTAGTACAAAAACATTTAAAATCGAACAAATTTACACTCGACAAAAGTTCTGAAATTTTCGCGGTCAGTTTTTTCTTCTGAACCAGTCACAGATTAGCAATTTAAAACACATGGCGCCATCTCCTTTGCGGACAAACCATGGAACTAAATCTCTCAAAATTTTCGCAATGAAGATAGTCCACACTCCGCAGATAATAGTATATTTACTATCAGTTTGAGTTTGTCTATGTCACATGAAGGAAATTAAAAAACTAATTACTTTTCACTCCCTAGAGACTAAAGCGGTCACTTTAGTCCCGCTTCGTACTTTTAGAGCATGAGAAGTAAAAAATAAATTACTTTATTTTTGAAATTGTGTCATGCCTTAATCACATTAAGAATTTAAGATCTACAATTTACCTAAAAGTTGAAGCAAATAGAAATGTTATGGAAATGGCTTTACAGCTCAAATTCATAGAAATTATTTTAGTTAAATAATGCTGATACGATACCCGGGCAGCTTCCATTTTAGGGGCAGTTTTCCGGAGGTAGGTAAGGACTTGTCCAAACAAGTATATTTGAACTTTTAACTGCTACAAAGTCTTGTCGTCTTATAACTTAATAAGCAGGTACTTTAACAAGTAAGCTAATGTACCCTTTCACATGATTGCAAATGTTGATCGCGCTAAAATAGATCATACCCAAACAAATCAAAGTTTGTAGCAGGTAGTTACGCTAAGTATGAAAATTACTAAAAATTTAGGCACCGATATCGTTTAAGCTAGCTTAAAGCTTAGCTTGATATTGGTAATTTTAAATGGCATTTGATTGAACCGTCAAGTTGAAACATTCGCAGCAACACATCGCAATGGAGATAAGTAAATAAAAATTCGCCTTCAAAATGATTAGCTCAGTTGATAGTGAGGCTGCTTAAGGGTCGATTTTTAATCGATGTTTTCCATCACCGGACAATTAGTCAATGAACACAAAGATAGTGGTTCTGACGAGATTTAAACTCGGAACCACACGATCCACCGTTCCGTATTGGGGTGCTTAACCTCTAGGCCACGATGCTCTCTGAATAATCATTCATGAAGTATATGAACGTAACAGTTTTTGTTACGTGCATATACTTTATAAATAGTTCCTGTAGAATTCAGGTTATATTAAACCGCGTTTGAAATCTTGATTGTTATTATGTTCCGACTTTTCTCTAATAGCAGACTCAACTTAATGTTGTTAATTGAATTATCAAAATTCCAATGGGCCTACCTTTTCATCGTATCTAATAATTGGTTTCCGATAACTCAAGCAATTCTGTTATTAATTGTTCCAGATAAAACTAATTTGATAGCGATAAACCAAATTTTAATAGAAATAAGGCTTAAATATTATCGTCGTCATGCTTATTTGTGTGTAAGTCTTGTACCAGCTAAACTCTGCTGATCAATACTGGCCGACCATAAATTGCGTTTTTTGCAACTGATCATTTTAAGTGGCTCTTTTTAGATGCTTTTGTAATTATTGTATTTGTTAGTATTATTATAGAGTTTATGTTTCGCAAGTTTCTTGATTACAAAACCTAGGATAAGTAATAGGTTTATGTTATCAGTGCGTCGAAATTTGTATTGAGATTTGACATTGTCATGTCATGTCAAATTCCAATACAAATTTTAACGCGAACGATATCGGTAATTTAAGGTGTCAACTCGTGGTAGACGTACTGGACCCCATTTAGTTACTTTACTACAAAATAAGTTAAAGTACTGAATAATATTACGTGTAGGGAGGTTAAATATTCACATTCGTACCTATCGTCATTAAATCATCTACTAAACTTAGCAAACATTACAAACACATTACAGCAGGGCAATGATAGAAAAAGACCTCTTCGGTCGATAATTACCTAAAGTTTGTCCAATTTAAGATGATAATTTTGACAGTTCACGCCCATGAAGTATTGCATTTTTTTTGTAGTAAAGTGTATAACAGATAATATCATACTTTATTGACGGGTACCGCCCACTTTGTGAAGTGCCTAGCAAACGAATAGCAATAGAAAATTTAAAATCGTTTAAAATAAAATTATCTAACATTTAAATTTAAGATTAAGGGCGGCTAGCACAATTTATTACAATACAGTATAATTTTGATTAGTATTAAAGTTATTTGGAATTATGTGTAAAGAACGTTGATTATATATAAAAAAGATTTTGAACTTAAATATTAATCGATGTTCCTAAGAGTTCGGCCAGTCATGAAAGTCAAAGTCAAAAATATTATAAGATTGGATAAAAGTCGTTGAGCATACGAACACAAATATACTGGATAAATGGGAGCGCGATGTATACTTTGAAAGCGTTTGTTAACAAGAATTGATTAAAAACTTAAGGGACCGTTCTTCTAGTGATAATGACGATAATGATTATTGAAAGTGATTTAGGGTGTGCACCATAATATAATTAATAAATAACTTTAAATCCTAATACCTACCTTATTTAATTCACTAATATATTTTTATTAATTTAATTATCTCTTTATTGCACATTAAAATATTCGCATAACATTTTCTTTGTTTATCTATATTAACTAACGATTCCAAATTCTATGAAACAATAAATCGATTATCGAATAAATTCACTAACGATTATAAACTACCCCATCCCTATTGAAAGTTGTCAAAATTATCATCTTAAATTGGACACACTATAGAGTTAGACTTAATACTCTTGATAAATGAAATTCGACCTCACCGGTCAGCTTTTTGCGATGGCACAGTAGCAAAGCTTTTAGCAGGCTATCTCTGGTTTAATTTTGTCGAAAAAAGACAGATGCGCGTCTATTAAATAAAAAGAACCTGCTCTTTATCATTTTCTAAGAACGCCACCTGCACTCTTTATAAAAGGTGCTACGAAAATCATAATTCAAATGCAATTAAACTGTACAAGTTAATTTTCGTTTCATATAGCAGGTAGTTCACAGAAGGCAATTTCCCACAGTTATGCGTGAGCTTATCAAAGTCCATCGTATTTCATATTTTATATACGGGAATATTTATATTATGTATAGGTAGCTTTAACCATAATTAATTCCTCTAATGATATTCTGAGAATTTCGCTCGTTACTCTAAAATTAATTTAGGCCGTTACTGGGAACTTCTCGCGCATGAATACGCACCTTTTGATTACATTATGGAAATGTGAAAGACGATTGTGTCATGTTCAGCTCGCTACAGCTCTATTGGAGGTGGAATTTGTGTGCACTGAATTATAAACCGCAAATGGCAGACAATACTGTGGGAAATCCAGCTACACATTACAAGTTAATTGGTTATCATTGCGCTATGAACATCTGATAACTTTGCTTTAATATTTGAGTGCTATCATATTTAATATTTTAAAATGAAAACGGTTAAATATCCTTTGATATACGAGTATGTTTTCAATATTTTACGTTCAAAAACATATCTCTTATTTAAACAACCGCAAGAAAAATAAAACGGTAAAAAAATCAAGCCATCATTTTATACTAGGTAGGTACCTACTGCAACAATAGTAGATGACTAAAAAAAACTATTTAGTTCTTCAGTTAGATTATCGAAAAATTCTGGCCCCGTATTTTTTCTTTTTTCTCGTAAACGAAAAATGACGACGAAACAGTGCGTTAAAGTTTTGCGTGACGTCACGCCTAGGTACAATTTTTATTAAGAAGTGACGTTACAAGCCCCCACTCCAGAACTCAAATGCTCTTTATCTTCGTATTTTTTTAATAATTTATTAAAGCGAAAAATATATGTCCAGTATTTTTGGACGGTCTAACGAACGGACTAAACAGAATGCTATTTTTTAAATGTTGTCGACATCTCTATTTTCTATTACTGCACGATTTTATCAGTCCACAGATAAGTTACTAGGTTACTGTTCTTAAAATCACAACAATTCCTAGCTCTCTATTGCGTGGTAAGAAAGTAAAGGCGAAACTTTCTCAGAATGTATATTAACTAAAAACACAATTAGACAAGAGGGGAATATAATCTTTGCAAGAAGCATGAAAGTTTGGAGTTTCTTATTTAAATTTCAACGGCGCTGTCCGCCTTTCTTCGTGAATATGATAAGCGGAACGCACCCTAGTGTATACCCCTGATTAAGGCTGCGCCTGACTACGCAACCTGGATAGACAATGGCCATTGTTGTCCAAGTACGGAATAGGTCGTTAAATTAAAAAGCTGCCCAATGAGCTGGGATGATTTCCACGATGATAACCTCCGCATTTTGGTAGATATAATCGCAGAGAACACTTTTTAACCAGGAACATAAATAAAAAAAACTCTACAAATTTAAGTTATGAAGGTTTTATGTCTCATGTTATTACTTAAGGCAATGTACGAGTATGTTAACGGAAACGGGTCAATTTACAATCTAATCACGTTTTGGTAAAGTTGAGTTTGGTCCGATATTTCAAAAAATGGCTTTAAAAAACAAAAGAAGGAAGGGTAAAAGTCAGAAAGCTAAAGTTTTTGTTTATTTTTGAAACTGCACCATCAACATTTCGGTTTGCTCGGATCTTTGTTAATTAAAAAGTTTTTACAGGTCAGGGTGAGCGTTTTTGAAGTAAAATGGTCGTAGTTACAAAATGCTAACAACTTTTTAATTTTTAATGAAGGAATTCATTGTGAAACGCACTGATCTCTGACAGTTTGTTGAAAGATACACATAGTTGCACACTTT
Source organism: Udea olivalis (assembly GCA_947369235.1). Taxonomy (NCBI): domain Eukaryota; kingdom Metazoa; phylum Arthropoda; class Insecta; order Lepidoptera; family Crambidae; genus Udea; species Udea olivalis. Next base: position 9,716,676 of record OX376346.1, on the reverse strand, counting down.
ATTGAAGTCTTTAAAGACCAACTTTTCTACAGTGAGTTGTAAAACTACACTGAGTTGAGAAAGGGGCACATAAATGTACTTAGGTATCTGGTTCATTGCGCAGCATCAAAGTATTTTTATTTTATCCCGTTCCACCTGAAATGTTCATTCATTTGAAGTTAAACACTTGTAAATAAGTTGTATAACTTCTTTTTCTATTGTTAAGCTACAGTTACACATGTTCTAAAATAGCATGCTTATTAGTATACTAATAACGAGCATGCTCTTTTTAGCATGCTTCTACACACTTGCCACTCAGTAGCAATTGCTCAAAAGTAACATAGTAATAAGCATGTGTAACTAACTACATCTACACATGCTCATGTGTTACTGTAGTTCAGAGCAAAACGATCTTGTGTGTCAAGAGCAAAATAAAGCTACAGCTTTGCCCATCATAAAAAACTTTTGCCAGGTTCATGTTTCATTTGCGTAACGGCATCAATTTATTGAGTAAACTGTGGCTAAGTGAATAGTTATTTATTTAAATGATGATCACCACTGATTGATCACCACTAGGTGATGATAGAATTTATTTTCGTGTGACTATCAGAATTTGGATGTTTACATTCTACTAACTGCGTTAGGCGGATTGCAATAGTTGAGATTATTTTTAACTTAGACAATAGTAAGGAAAGATAGTTACGGGTATTCTCAAGGCATTATATTTGATATTAAAATACTGCCTTCAGCACCGGAGGTCGTGTGTTCGATCCCCACCCATGACAAAAAATCAGGGTGCCCTTCGGATGACCCAAAATTATTGCTCCTAATTTCATTTGGCCAAACCTTATTGGCCTAAACTCGTTACGCAGAATTATTGATACGCCTAATCTATAATTTCGCAATATTTTACATTGGCCTAAATATTAAAAGCCCTAATTTCATAACTTCTAATATTAAATATCCTAAAATCTATTTGCATACGTAACTTTTGGCATAACAATTGACTAATTTTCTTCCCAACATTTATCCAGATTAGTATAAGTTTACGTAATTTCATTTGATTAACTACACATAAATCATTTATTTTTTCATTTATTTATAAATTTTATGAGGTACCTAAAATGTCGGCTATGGATAAAAATAATATGTTCAACCGATCTAGCCGTGGTCCTTCGCCGTAATACTAGTCTGCCCTACACTAGAGTGTAATTCAAGAGCCGGAGGCGCGGAGGGAGAGCAGCCCTTAGCTCGCTTGCACAGCTTTGGCTTGCTGGCCGACTTGGGCGACCAGCCTCAGCCGCGTTAGCTCGCACGGGTGACTGCGATTTACTACGCAAGGGCGAAAAGGCTGCACTTCCCGCAGCGCCAAAGAAGAGATAAACGAAATGCATGGTTGCATGTGTGCCTGCTTGTGTGCATGTAAATATGGTTTCTTGTTTGCATGCATGCTTGCACGCACGCATGCTTGCTAGCTTGCTGGCTTGCTTTCATGCATGCTCATTTAGGTGCTTGCCCGACTGTTTAAATTAAATGTGAATGTATGTAACTACTTATAATTTAGCGCTTGTGAACAGTAGGGATTATGCATCGTTCGGCCTAATGACGAATTTGGGAAGTGATAATAAGGCGATAAAACTTTAGCCGAAATGAAATAGGCCAATCTTGTTAAAGACATGTGATGATTGTGCGAAAAAAAATTAGGCCAATTGTTTGTGTGCCAATGACAATTAGGGCTACTAAAAATTTGGCGTTTTATATAGACCCTTAAATCATGTGACGAACATATGTGTTAATTGTGTGTCTGAGTGTATAGTGTTATCTAAACTTGTTCATTATTATTACATTAGAAATAAGAAACAGGGGGGCTAAAATGATTGACACGCATGCTCAAAACGTATGAATGAAGAGATTATGTAACATTTTAGATTTAGTAAAGTTAAAGTGACAGTAAAAATGTGTTCGGATAAAAACCCCTGCTTCTTTTAGGTTTTTACATCAACAATATTATAGTTTGAATGCTGACAAAATAATTCATTTAAGCAAAAGCCTCACAAATTCTGCAGTTACTTTACTTTAAATGAGAACAATTAAGTGTGACAGCTGTTATTTAAGTAGATTTTAATAAATTTGGCATAAATTCTAAAAGTAAAAATATTTATTGTACTTTTACCACAAAGTGTACCTTAAAAAACCTATTTTACTTCTGTCTAGTGCTATAATGAATTGAGAATATATAAATATGTATTTAGAACTATTTAAGTGTGTCTATCAGTCTCTGACACCCATAGTACAAGTTTGTTTCGTTTGGAGTCGGATTATCTTGGTGTAATTTGTCCCAGATATTTATTTATTTAATCTGCATCTTTGTGGGTAATACATGTCGCAGATATTTGATTGTGACGAACAGAATATCGTTGGTTCAAAATGTTTTTTCTTTCTTTTATTTGTGTCGGAAAAACAACATTCTCCTTTGCGGCGCAAGCAGCAACGTTTGTTTGGATTCCAGTAGGAATAAAGTGGACAATGTTATTAGCCCGCAGGGTGTTCCTTCTGGCAGAACATTCCGGGTATCCGAGTTCAAGCTGAACCGTTTGACTGTGCTGAAACGTTATAAAAAGTAATATTGCCTTGTGCTCTTTTGCTATACGGTTCATACCGAATAAAACGTAGTTCTCTAGGCTATGGCTTCTTGTTATGTTATTTTTGTTTTTTATACGTGCATTGAAATTATTGCAATTTACATTGAAATTAAAGGGACGTTACGGATTCTACGGTGTTTGGTTTTAATTTCTTATCTGACGTTTTGACTACTTTACAGCATTGTGCAGGATCATGGATGACATCTACCGTCACCGGTCAATTGCTTCTATGTTTCTTCAGATATTCGTATTCGACGAAGAAACCAAAGCCACACTGGGCAAATAAAACTACTCATTAAGTAGGAGTATAGTTTTTAAGACTCAATCACCACCACGAGGCTGTGAGGTCGTGTCCAGCCTTCATTAAAAAGCTTATTTAAGAGGTCGTAGCTTCTGTCGATTCCACGTGTGTAACTTAAAAATGTAAATTCAATGTTATTTCGATCAAGCGAGGTCATTCGTCGTGCCATTCCCATACATTTTTAAATTTAAAACGTAAAAACAATAGTACTGTGTTGCCCTAGGCTCCGGCTTCCAGCGCTTCGGCTCTACCCCTCGGCTCTACCACTTCGGCTGAGTGGCCTTTTGCGAGCGGAAGGCTATACATATATAAATAATAAACATTGTGAAAAGTATAAACAAGAGCCATTTTTTTCAATTCACAACAGAGGAAGTATTTTACTTCATAAAAACACGGCGTTTGCTACAAACTATTGCAGTGGTGCATTTTATATTTTGTGCTCCCAGTTCGCTTGGCGTAGTGTGTACATTTCTTGTTTAACTTTTATAACAGTCATTTTATTACTTTGGTTATTTTAGCATTTTACAATGCTTATTTATGACAGGAATTTTGTTTGTGTTAAGAAGTTTTTCTTTGGACTTGTTTAAGTCCAAAGAACGTTTACAATCGTATCTACGAGTATCTACGACCTACGTAGCATTGCTGTAATAGATCCGACCCATCTTCTCAAAAGACAATAAAATTATGGTTCATGTTTTCATCGATTGCAGCTGTAAATACTAGGAAACACATTAAATAAGTTACCTAAGTTAAAATATTTGTTCAGAAAGTAAGACTCGTATGGCATCCATTATTATCAGTAAACCTACGCATTATTGCGCACAACAACATAAAGAAAGCAACTAATACTAAGAAGCATTCTCGAACAGCCTAACAGAGAAAATATAGAAAGTAAAAAATATATAAAGATGAGAAAAAAAACTTTTCTATGCACCAAAGAAGATACAAAAAATCATAGCCAAAGAAACTGCTAATAATTATTTTTAGATACATTACCTATTAAGTAAAAATTGTGTAGTTCAATTATTGAATATTTCTTGAAACACGAAATAGAAAATACAAATAGAATCCGCTCCTGCGGGTTTGTTTGGCTTCTAAAGTATATTTCCTTGGTGTTTCTGCTAATATTACGAGTATTTCTTCGATAATCCTAGTGACAACGGGGCAAATGTACAAACACTCAGTCCTCTGCGGTTGATATCTTATTCAAGAGTTATAAAATACTTGCCTCGCGTCAGCGCAGTCGAAATATGTTACAACGATAGCGATGCTGGGTCTAGGAGACCCGTATCAAAAATCGCTATAATTCAATACCTATTTGAAAGTGTCTGATGCTGATGACAAGTATTCTGGTGGTTAATTGTGCTTAGTTAGTTGTGGAACTCTGTGATTGGCTTAAGTAGGTTCATTTAAGTGTTTTTAAATGTATTTGTAAAAAAGCTGTTGAGTTTCCGAATAAATACTTAAATAAAGTGAGTAACTTATTGTTAAAATTGGGTAAAACGACTATTATTTAAAAGATTTTGGATATACAAAAACCATTTGATTAGAGACTATTCTTAAAATGACATTTTTATAAAAGTGTTACGAAATACTATGAAAATATACAACCTGTCTTTAACATGTCGAAAGATTAAAAACTACAAAAAGTCGAATTTCGGACCTTTATGAAATCAGGCAGGATCAAGGTCCTAAATTAGTTTTCTTCTAGTTTTCTATCTTCTCCATAAAAGGAACTTCATAGAACCTATTACGGACCTAAAATTTATACAGTAATTCGTATTTTAGGTTTCAGGAAAAATTGTTACGTAGGCTTAATGAAAATAAGAAAATAAACTTCTATTTTTATTCTTCGATTGTTCTTTTGATAATTCTGAAACCAAAAACGTACAAAGTAGAAGTAAACGAAAGTAGAGAGACTGTGAAAATAAATAGTGCAAAGCCAACGGTTAGTGTTTGACAGGACGATTGTAACTATGGATCCCACGGGGATTAAAAAAAAAACATGACAGAACTATGCTATTCGAGTTGCCAAATCACTAAGGGTAAAATAAAATATAGACGACGATTTGTTTTTATAATAATAAACTAAAAATTAAAAAAATCCTATAAATGTGACATTTATATTTTCTGATATTTAGTGCCCAGGTTTCATTACCGTAGTTCCCGATCTAATAGGAAAAATAGTTCAGCGCCTAAACATAAAACAAACCAGTAGTATAATGTTAATTTAAGGAACCCCAGTACATTTAACGTTCTGATTCTGACCCTCTGTTGTAGGAGCCGACTACCGCCGTAATTAGCTCGAACCTTAGTTATACCTCCGTTATATGGAAAATCGACCTGAGCACTTAAATATATATTTTGATGTATTCAATCACTTCAGAAACATACAGTGTCAGAAGCAATGTAAAATATAATCTATCTTTTTGTCGAAACAATTTTTTTTCATTCTTTATGTTATTTGTAAATGCTTATTTTCCTTTCTCACTTTCAAATGTTTCCATTTGCCTCTGTAATAGGAGCTTTTACCTTAATCTGTCTTTAAGCCGCAAAACTCAAACAAAACATGATCTTTCAATCTATAATGGTAATTAAAAGCATACATTTGAATTAAATCTACAGTAGGACTAACTTAATGTATTATATCAGTCTAAAACTAAACAAAATATGTAATTTTTAATATGTTGCGAAATTATGACACGTATTGTATGGTTGGGTCATATTTACATTTCTCATGTTTGGCCGTTTCTATCCACCGCTACGGCTGCAACACGACTAAATGGCGATATCTCGCTGAGGGGTAATCGTTAGCTCCAGCAACTGAGAAGTAGCACAAAAATTATGAAAAATACGCTTATTTCAAAATCTCGCGGGTCAAATAGACCCAACTGATCGATCACCGAGTTAAGTGAGTAGCTTGCACTTTTGACAACCCAACAGGCATTGCATTCATCTGTAGGCTCAAAGAGTAGGAAGGGCCCCAACTAGCTGAAGGTACTCAGGCAACGCCTACTTAGTTCCGGAAACGGGTTATAAATGTGACTTCCATGTAGGCCACCGATGGTCACTGCCAAGCTGCTATATACGAGTGCGTAAGTTTCTTACCGCCGTCTTTATCGTCCCTCACCAGGCAAAAACGTCATGGTAGTGACTCGTTTAGAATAACAATGCTAATGTTTATAGGAAAAGAAGTAAACCCTGTATATTCCTGATATGGTTTTCATTTACCATTAAAATATACCTAACCTTAAGTATTAGTTGTTCATAAAAAATTAAAAAATAAATGCCATTATTTCTTCCGCGTTAATCCTAAAATAAATTTCTTTATTGTAACGACTGAAAATAACCCCGTGTCCCGAAGTGGTCGGTCACGCGCATATTTGTCTATAAATAATTTTTATCACTTGGCAGATGGTCGGCGAATCCCGCGGCTCCCGCGTCTCTGCGTGAAATGTCGCGTCTCTCGCAGGCGCGCGCGCACCGTGCCGATATTTATACTCGTGCACTGACAGCAATTGACGCGTGTACCTGTTCCAATCGATCACCAATCGAATAGACCACTGTAGAAATATGTACCGAGACTCTCAAACAAAATTTGAGACTTGTAAAACTACAATAGCTTGAATTTATTAATGAACAGTAGATAAGCCAGGGAGTGGGTTTTCTCATCTAAAGATTAAGTATACTTAAAGATTTAAAAGCAGGTTTTTATTTTATTATGACTAATTACTTACTGGGTTCAATTACTGACCTATATTTTAATTTTTAAAAGTCTTTGAATTCAGAATTCTTTGTAACTACGTTTGCAAACATTTCATAACCTATCAGTATCTGAGTTTGTAATTGAAGAAGCGACGAAAAGTTCACTAGTCTCTATGGTACAGAATATTACCACCGAATGTCATTCTAGTCTACTAAGTTAGCCTAGCAAACTAAATTATGTGCATTGTCTAAGTGGTAAATGTATTCAGTAATTTAGAGCTGATTATATTGTCGAGACTGTCAAATGTCATGTTAACTTGTTCAAAATGCTGAGCATTGTCTTAATTCTGCTACAATGAAGTCGTAGGAGGAGTACCTATATTATTTATGAGCGGTCCCAGCCTCGTTTATTGCATAATGTCAGACTAACTAAAACATCCTTACAAATTAAGTAGTTAGCTTTGGAATCTTCGAAAGAAAACCTTAAATAACTTTTCAAAATTAGCATTATGAAATATTATGTTCGTTACAAAGCTGAAAGCATTAACTTCGATACACTGTACGTTGTATTTTTTCATTGCATTGACTTGAACGAATACATTAAACTGAGTTATTATTAATAGATAAGCTACTTTGATTATTCTAGCATTTTACAATGCTTGTTTTTTTTAAAGTGGATTTCAAGATTACCTGATGGAAAGCGGTCGTGAGGTCCAGATATGAGGCTGACAAGCGCATTAATGAAAAGCCATTACAGAGCTGCTTACACTAATCTTGAAAAATAATAATTGAAAGATAGAAAGAATTGATATGTGTCTATTACCTATCTAAAGATAGTTGCTTGTTTATTTAATTTTTCAATAATCTAAGCCCTCCAGGGTCTCTCAACTTTTTTTAACGATACAGTAAATAAATAGTAAATGAGTAACTATCGTTTTAATCGTATGTGACTGTTTCTAAACTTTGTTGTTCGCTGTAGTATTTTAGTGGAAACATAACTAGGAAAATTATTTTTAGTAATAATATATGAAGAGCACAGGGAAAGAACGATCAAAGTCACCCTAAAACTATTTTTAGGGTAATAAACGCCATCTACTTCGTAAGATGCTAAGCTTGCCTGTCGCTGGGCATGAGGTAGTATATTTTATATCAAGGGACTTAACGAAGCCATATTATACCAGAGGTGGTTTGACTCCCGAGCGTGCGAGGGAGTCAATGTTACCGAGGGTATAATAGGTTGGCGTTTACTCTCGATGTGAAACTGTACTTTTCACTTTGAGTGCGAGAAAAACCGAACAAATTTACACTCGACAAAAGTTCTGAAATTTTTGCGGTCAGTTTTTTAGTAGTCACAGATTAACAATCTAAAACACATGGCGCCACCTTCTTTGCGGACAAACTATGGAACTAAAACTCTCAACATTTTCGAAATGAAATTGGTCCACACTCCACAGATAATAGTATATTTTTATTGGCTGTTTGAGTTTGTCTATGTCACATTAAGGAAAATTAAAAAACTAATTACTTTTTACTCCCTAGAGACTAAAGTGGTCACTTTAGTCCCGCTTCGTAGGGCTATATTGGCGTACTTTTAGAGCATGAGAAGTGCAAAAGAATATAAACGTACGAAGTCCCGAAAAATCACGTTTTACTTTTTTACATAAAACTTATCAGTGATTTATTTATTTATTAATTCTTTATTGCGCAAACAAGTAAAGTACAATTGACGGACTTAATGCCATTTTTTTAGAGGCATTTTCTACCAGTCAACCGCAAGGTATAACAGAAACATTGGAATATTGGGCTGTGCAACATTTTAAAAATGCGGCGAGAACAACAAATCTCAGATATTAATACTTAAATATATTAAAAACAATAATACATACATACATATGATATAATACCAATCATGCAAATATACATACTTAAATAATTCAAAATAAATATACTATTTTCTAATACATCGTATTGCCCTAAAGAAAGTTGAACAAAAAAGTCAGCATCTGAACTCAATGACATAGTTGACTAAGACAGGATACATCAGCGGCTCACTTAAAGTGATCTCGCAACGACCTCTTCAGAACAAGTTTGGGGGTAGATTTTTGAATGTTGATTGGAAGAGAGTTCCAGTCGAGTCGAATGGCAGACAGTCTGAACGAGCTTGACATGCAGGAGGTAAAGGAAAAGTGGAGTAAATAGGGCTAAAGTTTCACTTGAACGGACTACTTTTCACCATAGTAGAGTGATCATAGTCTAAGCGGTAAAAGTTAAAAACGATCACAGTCCGAAGACTTAGATCGTTCTTACAAGTTTTCGAATGCATAATCTGAACGTCAGTTGACGTTCTCTTGCTCTATGACCTGACATTCTATGATTTATGTATGGGTCTGAACTTGAAAAATAATAAATAATAATGAATAAACATATAAAATATTAGTATTTTTTTAGTAAATTATATCATTGTGTCATTTCGTACTTAAGAGTCCTAAGTTAAGAAATCATTTATCTCCGAATTTATAAAAAGTGACTAATCATTATTTCCCTGTACTCTTCATATGTCTATTACACTCGCACCTATCAAGAAATATATACTTATTATTGTACATTTAGTATGTACACTTGGTTCAACATGATGGTCTTAGGATGAGAATATATCCTCATCTACTTACTACCTACTGAGAAGATTTATCGTTTTAAACATAAAATGAAACATATTTTGCTAGTACATTTACTCTTTAGGAAGCTCTTTAGAAAGTATTACTTCAAGTTTTAAAAGTAACCTGCATTTTCCCAAGTAATAAAAAGGCGCTCGGGCACTTTCCACTGCTCCGCCAACAATAGTTTGTTCATGAGCCCAGATCGCAAGGAACATTACTCAGCCACATAACATCTTAGCCTTAGACATGAAAATATTTCACTTTGACATGCAATTTTCAACCTTTCCCGTGCTGTAACATACGCTAAGAATGGAATTCCGTTCAGAGGTATGTACATTTTGCACGTCACGGCTAAAAACAAAAAATCAGCAAGGCATGCTTGATGATACGTAGCTATGTATTTCATGTCACAAAATGGCACAACGTTTTTTAAACAATAGTAACGATACGTATCTACCTTCTCGACTTTTCAAAGAGTAGCTTTAAAAAGTTGGAACCCGTCTAGTATAACTTGATTAACTATAAAAAACTGCATTATGTCTATCCCTGGGAAACGTGTGTGTTTATACTGTAAAAAAAATATATTTAGTTAAAACTTACTTGATCTTCTCGTGGCTTTCTATACAACACTTAGCATTTCATATATTGGATAGGTAGGATACAAAATGAGAATGCCTAGACGAGCTCTGCATTAAATAGAATCATTAGGTAAAAAATACAATAAATTTAATAAATATTTGGAACACCTGACATTAAGATCATCTGACCCAAAACGCAACAGAGTTTAGTACTGTAGTTGTAAGAGACTGGTGAGCATACTTAAATATTTCTAAATACATACTTAACCTAACATTTCCGTTTTTTTTGTCCAAAAGTTACATCTCATAACACATCTCTTATTTAACCTTCACTTGTCTGAATTTTTGAATGTTTGAAATTTTGTTTCACCTAATTTAATCATCTTTTCTCCAAATTGTATTTCTGTCATAATATCGGGTGTTTTAATAATAATTGGTTCCCCTCTAGTGTCTCATGTTATCCGAATTGTCTTATTGCATAACATTAGTTTAAATAATAAAATTGTTAATATAAAAACATTTGCTGAAAATTAGGTTTCAGTGACAGCAAATACCCGCCGTAACCCTTACGGCGATTATTTCCGAATTTAGTGCTACACGGACGATCTGTACGGATGAACCGTACGGACCGCCCATAACACAGCACGATCGGTTGAGAAACCTATTTTTTAAAATACTTACCTACCAGTATGCATCAAGTTGGATCTTGGTAGAATAAAACATCTTAATACAAAATCAGATAATATTTATTTATCATTATCAAAAAGTCATTTTACAATTTATACAGAACAATTTCTAAGCTAATTTTGTATCACTTAAGTTATTTTATTTGTTCCGACTTTTTTTGGTAATTTTTTATTTAATGTGGGACTTACAATAATTATGAACAGAAAGCGTTTTGTGACTTTCAAATGTTTTGCAATATTTCTGACAAACAATTTTAGAGCAAATCGTATTTAGGGATTTCAATTTCCGGAGCCGTGATATTATGACATAATAAAACAATTAAGTTCGAGCTAATTACTTTTCGGGGAAATGATGATTTTGGTAAAAAATAAGAGAGTGAGAGTGTGAGATGTTTGATTATAAATTAAAAAAATATGAGTAAGACAAAATAAAGAACCACTTATCATAATATCATCAAACACAGAACAACATAAATGTTCATCACACAAATGCTTGTCCTGAGTGGTGATGGAACCCACGATTTTCGGTGCTAAAGGCAGGATCGTTACCATCACAACAGGCCAGTCAAATGACAATAACTAAATGATTTGCTTTTCCGGTAAAATAGAAAAATAATGTAAGGAATATTTTGTTTCAATTTGTTAAGCCAAGACCAACAGCCAAGGCCAACAGGCTACTTTCGGAATGTACGGGAATGACATAAGCACTTTGATGTCAGTCTCATACATTTTATAATTTGACATGTAAAAATGAAAGTATAGTTTAGTCCTCCTCTGACACTTATTTGTGCAGGAAGTATTGTACAAATGTCCAATATAATTTATCTACTAGACTTTCGTTAATGATCAACTAATCTATTGATCAGTGTTCTTTTTAAACTGTATATTTTTCACTTTGAAAAAGAACAATGACTAAACTTGATATTTAAATGTTTTAAACTAGATATCCCAACTGTGAAAAGAATACTGAATGTTATAAAACATCTTCTAAACATAATTTGACAACATTATATTGTGCTCATTCGTTGCACAGCACAAAATTCCCTATTTTCTCGTTGCGTAATAATTTTTTCGGTTGACTTACCAGTCAATGACTCTACTGAGATGATGATGATGAGTCTACCGAGCATGCTTTTTGGTAATAAGGCAGCCACTTCTACTTTATCTTTATTCCATGTGCAATACACAATGAATAGAATAAAAAAATAAGTTCAGTAGTGTCAATGTACTCGTACAAAAGTAGACTGAGAAGCCTCGTATCCTCCATTCATGTGTATATTTTTATAGCCTCTAGGGAAACATTTGCGGCGTGAAATATTTCATAGCAATGCATAACACGTTTCATCCGTTCAAGCCAATGACAGATAACAGGCACACTTACCAAAAAAAATATATTTACCTTTACCTTAGCGAGGTAAATTATTAATAATATTAGATAATTTCAGCTTATAATATTTCATTCGCTACTATTCGTATTATGATCCCCTCCCCCCCCCCCCCGGTAATGGTTCAAAATAGGTGCCAAATTGACAAATTTACTAATGAGCAGTAAAACGAATAGGAAAGTAACGTACTTTATAGGTACTTAGATAATATGTTAACGATTGCGTTTCAATCGTTTTGACTGACTGCGACTTTGCCATTTGGCATCTTTCCAAGACTCATGTTATACGCGTCTATGATATCTGTGTTTTTATTCATTCTCATAAATTAATTCTTATACGGAGACTTCTTAATATGCTTTCATGTGATTTTTTAGGTTTCTAAATTTTTATGTATTTTTGATAGAAAAAGGTGTCTAGCTAGCATTTCTCTACTCGTGACCATTTACCCGAAAAACTGAGAGATGCATAAAACACTTTACTCTTTAAAAAAATAGGAATATGATTCAATAAATGTCAATAAAACAAAACCAACAGCTATCCGTGTAAGAATTGCTTAACATCGAGTGGCGGTTCAGAATTTGACGGTAAATTAAACTACACAGTATGATTAGAAATCATGTGAGACCGCGTGCACAAAGTGCGTGATGAAACGTAAAAGGTATATTTTAGATTGGTTAGACTGTTCTCACAATTCGTAAGGAAGTGTGACAATTTATTTATAAATAATATGTTTCACATATAAGATAAGATAAATAAGATAGAGATATGTGCAAATCCGGGGCGGGTCGTTAGAAACATAATAAATTTAACGATACACCGTTATACAACAAATCTGCCTATCTGCCAAGACAATAAAATCAATCATCAATTCAATATGTTACTGCGAGTTGAGATTCACTTCTTTTAACGATTTGATTGGCACGTGGCGCACGCCATCTTTGTTGGGGCTGTTAAAATGTTGCAGAGCGTTGGTTAGTAGGTCTATCAGACACGTGTGCTGGCATTTTTTGTCAAAGTGACAAAATGTGACTCTCACAAGCGTCCACATTTAGCAGCTACTTATGATCTTCTTTAGTTGTACGCTTTATTACTGACTAGCTGTCTGTAAGCTAATTTGCCAACGTTGACTGTTTCTTCTGTTAAAATACAGCCTTACTCGCTGATAATGTTTGACGTTTGACGACCGACTTGGTGTAATGGTTAAGAAGTTGGCTACTACACCAGAGGTCGCGGGTTCGATCCCCGCACAGTACAAACATTTGTGTGCATGAACATGTCTGTTTGTACTGGTCTGGGTGTCTCCTATGTATAATAAGTATGTATTTACAAAAGAAAATGTATTTAAGTATGTTTATCCGTTGTCTAGTATCCCATAACACAAGCTTTAATTAGCTTACTTTGGGGCTAGATGGCGCTGTGTGGAATAATGTCCAGGGATATTTAAAAAATGTAGATTTTTATTGGTGAAAGATTTTTCAAAATCGGTTCAGTAGTTTCGGAGCCTATTCAATGCAAACTAAAAAATCTTTCCTCTTTACAATATTAGTATACAGAAATAGATACATGTGTGACCTACTTTTTAAGCTGTACAATGATCACCCGTGGAAGTAGGTACAACCATTAACAATTACTATAAATGGCCGTGTAAATCGTGTTTTTAACATTTTTTCTGTGAGGTCTACTTATAAGTTAGGTCTAGATGGCCAAACCTTCATCGTTAGAACACCCGAAAAGTAACATCCCCCGAGTTATAGCCGAGGAAACTCCTGAAATTTGTGAAAAAGGCTTCAAAAATAACCTCTAACGAATTACCTCTTGCAATGACCCGAGGCGAAAATTTGAATGTAGTCACTTATTACTTAACTGTACGCCTTCTTATTTTGTACTTGTGTTTTGTTTGTTCATGATTTCATACGACATACGAGGAGGATCTACTACATTAGGAGGACATGTTTCAAAAAATAAATACAGTAGTTCCATTTTTTCTTATCATTTGAGCCATGATCGCCAAACTACAAAAAAATTAATTGAATTTCATTATTATTTCATGATTATTATGGCGAAAAGATACTTACAAGCTGCTAAACTCGTCTAAGATTAACATTAACAGACCGGAAAGAAAACAATATCACAGCTTTCGTCACAGTACTCATACGCAAAAAAATAATATCTACTCTCCCAAAAACTAAAGTATCTCTCCAAACATTACCAGCTTTGTCTCTACCACGTTATTACATGTCACTTGGGAGCCATTTCTATTTCGGCGCGAGTGTCGCGTCGCCCGAGACGTGCGATCGGCGTGTGCGCATACCAAGTGTTAAGGAACTCTTTAGTTCGCGCTCATGTTGCTCGGGCGAACACGTCTAAACAAACACCGCGGGATAACAGCCGTTTGAAAAACGTGCTAAAACAAGTGATTTGATGTTGTGGTGAAGTGATATTGTTTGTGAGTCCCATGCTTGCACAAGCACGCCAGATCAGTTTGTCATTTTGCCTTGAATTGCAAGGTTACATTAGTTTTTGTGCTCTAACAGGAAGACGAAAATGCTCGCTCACTGTCCTTTAATATTTCTGAAGCCATACATTACGTCAACGCATACGCCGTATAATTCCACGTTTATTAAACTCAGTTTGACAATAACTTAAAATTCATGACTTCACTGTAACAAACATAACGTCAGATGAATTTGTTTTAACCTTGTTGGTTACACTAAAAAACTTGCAGGTACGCCCATAGTGACTCATTGATTCTCCTATGCAAAAAATATGAAAATATTTAGAGAAATGTGAATTAAAGTAGAGAAAATGCATCGATGCCACCGATACAAGTAATCATTTTATTTGATTGCAATGGTGCATTATACTCTCGCTAACAGCTGCTATAAAACAAATAAAACTACGCACACTGCTCGACATTAAAGCCAGTCCATATCTCATGTGATAGAACAGGTGTGATATCACCATAACAACTGAGTTCCCCAACGAGATAGTAGGCCCGTTGTTCGCCATAGATACCTGTGTTTGTTCGCTGATAATGACGGGAGAATTGTGCGCGAGTAGTATGCCGTGAGTGAGCATTTGCTCTCTTATCACAAACCACGTGCTTCCGACGCTAAACTCGAAGACAGTGCGGATAAGTAATGGCGTGACGTAACTCCGAGGCATGTAGAGACCGGAGCATTAACCAATTAGCGGAGCTAATAGTGAATAGTGCTTGTGGTTCGAGTGTGCCGGGAAGTGCGTTGTTCCCCCGGCGCGTCGATATGTTGTTGCATGGTGGCCAGGCATCTAGAGGGCCTATACAACGGAGACGCTTAGATCCCTGCGGAGTTCCATGCTGTCGTGGGGGAGGGGCTCCGCGGGACGTTCCAAGCCCGCACCCCTGCCCCGCCCCCCCCGCGACCACACCAGTGACGAGGAAGCCCCCAGCGACCGCGAAGCCGAAGGCTCGTTGCTCGCGGGCGCCGCCGCCCTGGCTCGAAGACGACACGCCATAAGAATCAAAAGAAAGTCCAAGGTTGCCTTCCGAATCCTCAGGTATAAAACACTCATACTTGGACGTCTATTCATAGTATCGTGAATGCACCGAATCTAGGGGCCCACGTAAGCGACCGATTGTTATTGTTGGACAATTTAGGTCAATCAATGAAACACTCAGACCGCAACCCACGTTTGAGCATGTTTTAACTTTTGTTTCAAAGCTTATACGAACGTGCAGCAGAATTAGTAGGCAGGATGTTAGAAAACCATCGCTTTTATATCACTATTGAATCCAATTTATAGTTGCATTGTATTATAAACTTTGGATTCCAAAACAGGAAAATGGTCACTGTATTATGTAATATGTAACTGTATCACGAATCGTGTTTGTGATTCAATACATAATTGTGAGTTCGTAAGCCGCTGTTCAATCAAAACGTTAATATACCGTGCGTATAGAATTTAGTTATGGCTGAACGACATTCACAGAATGGGGTCCATTTAGCATTCCCCGCACGTAGCGGCGACGGCGCGCCGCAACAGGTTCCGTCCCTAACGCCGTGATCTCTATTATTGCCGCCGTCAACTGAGCAAATATATTTAACAGGGCAAATGAACGGGTTTAAGGCTCCATTCAATACAAGCTTAGATTGATTTACTAGCTTTTAGTTCACGCAGAAATGACAAGGTCCTTAAGCCATGTCTGTCAGGCCGTAGCGGAGACTCGCATTAATAATTCTAATATTGTTCCCCGAATGAGAGGTCCACTAAATATGTAGTTTTTAACTACAGACCCAAAACGGTTGTTAAATTACAGGAAGCGATTTGAATGATTTTTAAAACCATAATCTTCAACACTAATAATATGCCTAGGTAGTTATAAGAAGAACACGTTCCAAGGAATCTTTCCCTGGCCTAACCTACAAGTTATTTGAAGTCGGTCTGCAATTTGATCATCGGATTTACTATTTGTAGCAGCTCTTCTTCTAGGAAATGAAATCTTCATAATTTGAAAGCTAAAAAATTGTTAGATAATTCAACGAGAAAGTAGATGTTCTATTTTTTTTACCTGTTGTTTTGATGTTAATTATCTTTGAAATCCTTTTAACTATGTTATTGCCTAAAAGTCGACCTTAAAACAGTGATGGTCCACAATGATCAATTAAAAAGTTGCCTATGTTTACAAGGGTGATATGTTTTCATGAGAACGAAGGACACTGAATATGTCGAATTACTACAGCGAGGTACCATTTATTCTGGGTGTTACTGCCTAGGTGAAATTATTCCGTTGTAAAATGAGGAAACTAAATAGTGAAATTGACCGTTAAAATGAAACGACCGTTTTTTTCTAAGAATAAATATGTGCTCCGTTAGAAAAAAAAACTGGAAAGCATTATTACCTTATACCTTTGCCAGCAAAACTCTCTTAGGTATAAAGGAACATTTTGTAAGCGAAGTATAAATGTCTTTATGTACGAGTTTCTTGGTATGACGGGTTTATCACACATGCGCATATACATTTAGAGAAAGATACACAAAGAAGTACTTAGCGGAGTATAATATTACTTTTTTTCATGAAAAGCTAATGTCCCACACATTAGTACTCGTGTTACAAAGCGATTCGAGTCACTAGCATTGGAACATACTTGATGTCCAGGTGAGCAGTTCTGTGTTCGACATCACAGGGCGTCACTCCCGTTATGTCAAGCCCGACGGGCAAACACTTTAGAAATGAACGCCGAAACCTTTAGGAATGAAAGCGCACTTTAATTAACTTTCAGGAACTGTTATCCACTGTTTAAAAGTCGAATTGTGAGATGAACGATGAAGAACCACAAAGGAATTAATATCTTATTGGATTAGCCTCAGGACTTGTTGTAACCTTTCTGAACTTTACCGCCTTACTTAAAAATGTAGAAAAGAGTTTCTGATACCTGTTCATATAGCCTCTATTTATTTAGAGTATTGTTAAAGTTATTAATTGCTTATATGCTGCAGCTCATTACAATGACATGATTGTTTCGAAGCAGTCATATCGTTGTTTGACAGTTTTAAGTAAGATAGCCAAACGTTAATAAAAACAGTATCGTCTTTCTGATCCCTATCTTTTTTAGTCGATGTAACGAATTTATTTAATTGGTACTTCATTAATTACGACCCAGCAGTAAAGTTGTAACACAAATGTACATGTTAAGAGAACTTTATCCCGTTCAAGTTTAAATTGTTTCTAAATTTAAATCGATTTCAAACTCCAGATACAGTTAAGTGACGAATGAATGGCGCTGGCGCTGTAAGAACGAGTAGTTTACCTCTCGGGCTACGGGAAGAACCTCTATTCACGTAATCAATCAGCGAGCCGTCCACTTCTGTTCAATTTATCAATCGACTATCAATTAATCGTTAGGCCAATTCCGAGGATAAGTATTTAAGTTGATCCTTCCTCATCATTCAGCGTCAATGGCATTGTAGGCTTTAGAGAATACATAACCCAATTTCGATGATAAGTATTCAAGTTGATCCTTCCTCATCATTCATCGACAATAGCATTGGCTTTAGTGAAAGAATACATAAGCTTCTCATAGAATCACGGGTAGATGTAAAAAAACAACAGTTGAGTTAATTTTTGTTATTGTTTGAGTAGGTGTCAGCCAAGGAAACACTAGAATATACCTAGCAATATAGGTACCTATTTTTTACATCTCACGTCTAAGTATGTATGTAGCCTACATTAGCTGACACCGACTCCAACAATAACAATAACTGTACTCGTACCTACATTATATAATATCGTATAAGTTTTAGAAGAATACGCAATATTTTTTTTACTTTTTAACAGACTTCAAAAAGAGGAGGAGATTCTCAATTTGACTATGTTTTTGTTTTAGTGTTTCATTTTCAATGAATCGTTCTTGTTCATTTTATACATCGAAAAAGTATCGTACATTTTTTCCTAAGAATTGAAGAGTTGGTCATGGATTTCCGTTAGTTGGTTATGGATCCCATAATCAGAACCTAACCAAACTCTCAAGAAGCTACCCTTGAAGTATATCTTTTCCAATAAAAAAATAATTATCGAAATCAGTTGAGATATTGAGTTATTCGTCCATTTGTCGCGCATTTAGTTTAGCTTTTGCGCAGCCTAACTCGTCCTCTGTTTTAAATCTCTCTGCCGAAGGTTGTCTGGAAGAGATCGCTCTGTAGCGATAAGACCTCCTAAATTGTACTAAATATTTACTTTTTTGTTTTTACGTGCTGTAAGTATTTGTTTGTGCAATAAAGATTATTTATTATTATTATTATTATTAGTTTATCTAGATTTAAGACTTATATGGTTTTGTCATGGATGCCACTGTCAGAACTAAATTAAACTGGGACCACACGGGAAGCACCAGCTTTCATATAAAAAAAGAATGATCAAAATCGGTTCACCCAGTCGAAAGTTATGAGGTGTAAGAAACATTAAAAAAACATACAGTCGAATTGAAAACCTCCTCCTTTTTTGAAATCGGTTAAATAAAATTAGCGGGTTCCGTGAAACGTTGAATAATTGTGTTATTATTTGAGTTAATTAATATACCTGTGTTTTGGGTCTCTCCTGGCCGACCTTGCACTAGTAACCTTAGTAAACACGACACAGTACATATTTTATTGTTTTTGCGTACTATCCGAGATAAATACTTTCGAAGCCTATATCTCGAATCGGACAATAAATCCAGATGTGATCCGATACTTTTTTCTCTTGAATGTCTATTCAATCCATCGATGTACGATTCAAGTCCATTGGTAATAAGGACCAAAATGCTCGAACCCTTATAAAGTAGCAACTCGTGGTAGACGTAGGTAGACACTGGACTGGGCTACGTCATCATCTACCAACAATTATTCGACCAGAGATGTGCGAGGGTGCGTTGCGAGGAATGTGTGTGTTAAGAACCAATGGAATTGTTTCATTCACCTAGCTTCGCGATTTCATTGGTTCTTAGCAAATACATCCCTCGCAACGCATCCTCGCACATCTCTGGCACGGTAATATTACCGTGTCTTTGGTGGAAACGCACCCAAATCCCTGATTTTTACAGCAGGGCGTGAAAAGGCATTTATGCAGGCGCGTGCAGGCGTTCGAGATGAGACTGACCTGCTCACTTTCAGTTGCTAGGGCATTTTTGTATTTGTCCACTTCATTTGTCCCAGACCTTTCTTTCGGGTGGAGTTAGATCAACCTTGAAAAGCATAAAAAAAATCAGCACAAAAATAAAAGCACTCAAAAACAGTCATGTTACTTAAACAGGTTCTCTACTTAAGGCCGAAGGGTTTCAGGTATTTTTGCGCTAACTCGTATCTTTCAGTGACAATCGCGGTTGATTGTTTTCTCCCCCAAATTTAGTTGGTCACGTTTGAAAATGAGCTTCAAACCATTGAGAATAAGTTCGAGTTTTATTTCATTACATCAGCGTTTATGATCTTTAGCTTATGTGGACATTTTAGTGTGATGTTTGTACGGAACCTTGAATCTAGAGAGCTTTCCGCATTAACGCTATTACGTCATCATTATCCTGTTCAATGGAGCGCTGGTTATCTTGGATATCTACTCTCTCCGATCTATGTAACATTAATTTTGTAGTGTTTGTCAACATTTATACCTTGATAATCATAATTCATGAAGCAAGGCTATTACTTATAATGTAGGTTTTACTATATTCACAATTGTTTTGATCATAGTAAGCATAATCTGCTCTATGATTTTAATCGATGTACGTATATTTTGTAATTGTCTTGTGATTATGAATGACTATTACTTCGCAAGTTCAATAACTGCATCTATGTTGAAAATAGTTAAAACTATCAAGTATTTACTCACACCACTGATTTTATTTCTTAAGGAATTTGGTTTTTGCCGAACATTGTTTTTAAAAAACATTTCTTGGATTTTGATACCAATGTACTCATACTCGTAGTATGTTAACTGAAAAGACTGCTTTTCATTTTATCTCAGTTATAAATAAACTTGGCTAAGAAATAGAAAAAGCTTTCAAACCAGCAAATCAACTGGATTAAGTAACCCATTAATTTTCTTTAGCGATTAACTAATCAAATACCTTCATGTTTTTCTCAAAGAATGACCGTTGCAATGAAACAAGCAAAGGTAAAAAAATCAATATTCAAGTCGATTCGCCACAGATATTTTTTTTCAGATACTATTTAGGGTAGGTATGTCGTGAATGCCACCCATAAAGAAACTTTATCCAGGACGTTGTTAGGAGGGAGCGAAAAGTTTCGGAAGTTGTTCTAAAAAACCAAAACAACCTAGATAACGGTCGAGGGTTCACTGCCTACCACGTTAGGTTCTAATACTATTTGCAAAAAGTAGCCTTCTGAGTGATCCGTTCCCAATGGCGGCAACATTCACTTGCCCCTGACTTCCCCGTTTGTGATATAATCGTGATGGTATGTACGAGTATGTTGTTTAGAAGTGCGCTCAGTCTGGTTTTGTATCGTCGGCAAGAAGAAATAAGGTCCATCAACTAACCAAACAAATGGTCCTCGATGACCACTGGCAACATAGCAGTTCTATTCACCTGCGATTTTCTGGAAGCATATTTGCATTTCACAATCTCATAAGCTATATTTCATTTTGTTGCTGGTAGTAACCAACCTGCCAACATTGATACCATTTTACATACCATCACGACTTTATCCATAACGGGGTAGTCAAAAGCAACTTGACTGTTGCCTACATGGTGAACGAAACACGCAGGAGCCCACTTTCCACTAAGCGTATTAGAACCCAACGTGGAAGGTGGTGAGCTTTCTGCCGTTATCCGCTAATTTAACAATGAACACAAATATTGTTCTGGCCTGGTTTGAACTCGGATTTGAGGTCAAGAGGAGCTGGAGTGTTTAATCACTAGGCCTCTATCATTTTAGAGAGACCTTCTAATAACTCTTGCTCAAGTCATTTGCTCAAGGAATCGCTGTTCTGTTGAAAACCACCTTGGGTTCTAATACGCTTGGCGAAATATTACCTTGCCCTATCCAGCTGCTGTTATTTTCACCTAACTTACTTGTCTTAAAACGGTTGAAAAATGGACTACCGCTTTTGTATGGTTGTTTAGTAAATGTAATGTAATAAATACTGCGTCGATAGTTTTAACTGTTTAAAGTAATGTAATGGAAAATATTTCAGAATTACAGTCACGCAGTGAAATTATTGTTTGCGGGCTAATATGTGTTACTGAACTGCTTGCCATATTTAAATAAATACGGGTATTGTGAATTGAAACGGTATTATTCATTTTCTCCTCTGTACTTATTGTGCTTCTTTTATTAATACCACGTAGTCTATTATTCCAAGCGATATGGAAATGGGTAAACTATCATTTTTTTTATTATCATTGTATATAAACTTATTAATTTTCCCAGAATTATTAAACGTTTACCCTGTTAAATTAAGCGAGCTTTGAAATGTTAGTAGTTTATTTTACATGTAAGTACTACCTACTATGAGTTTGTTAATGATGTCTGAGTTTTTGACAACAAAAGCATTTCCCCGTCTCTTAATTAAATAAGCTCGGGGTACTTTATTTAGAGTTGGAAGTTATTTTATTCATCTCCGGCCCAAGCCGCTTTGGCGCGTCAATCCCGAGGTTTTCTATCCACGTCAATTAACGTCAGCCTTGAATTGCCTCGGTTTTTTCTGCCAGCGTTCTTTCTCTTCCGCCTTTTTTTTCTTCAACTTTTTTCTTAAAGTTAATATTTGATTTTTGATGTAACCTTGCCTTGACAAAAAGGGTTAAGAAAGACTGAAATGTTTTTGTTGATTTTTCTTAGTACCGCCCAATTTGATCACAACCTAGTAGGTTTATTTAATGTATAGTACGTTATGTAAAGAACTTATGTGAGGAACATCAATTTAAATAACTACGCTGTCTTGCTAAGTTCTCTCTTTACACCAGCCATTCAAAGTTGAAATTGTAATTCGTAGCCGAGATTAAACCCCACTATTAGCGATTTCAATTCCCTGCGATAGAGCCATTGATCGTTCATTGGTTCCTTTTAGTTTTACCGTCTTCGTGAGCGACGGCTCCTGTTTTGTGTCACAGGTGGAAACGTCACATTCCGCGAATTTGATCTCGCCTGAGTTGTCGATAGAGAGAATGTATTGTTTATCGGATCCTTTTAAATCACATTACCTTATCTTTTAAAATAATTACAAAATCAGTAAAATATTGTCGAGAATATTACATCAAATTAATGAAATATTAATATTATATAATTGATGTAAAATTCTCAACAATATTGTGAACATAATAATTCAACAATGTCATGTGGCATGTGGACTTTGTCTGAGCGATCAATCAACCCTTTGTGTTTTGTTTGAGTAATCGCCGAATTTCGTTCCGTTAGAGGAGATTTTCAATCTCCATTCGTGGAAATAAATTCGTTATTTTAACGCTTGACCATTATGAAATACCCGTGTCCTTTTGAATCTACTCGCAGCGATTGATTTTCATCTGTTACGAATTTATTGAATACCTAGCTTAGCATTTTTTATCCAGCAGTTTTATGTTGGGTTTGAAATCGCGGAACTTTATGAAAGGCAAAATATTTTCATCATTATTTATCTTTTATACATTATGAATGCTTACGGATTTCGATTTCTGAAATCCGGTGTGTTTTTCAGGTTTCTATAAAGTATATATTTTTTTAAATATGACGAGATACATGATCTGTAGATCTGACCTATTTTTAGAAATTTAGTTTTTCTTTTTAGTTGCACTTCAGATACGCAAAGGACGATACGCACTCATGATATTTCATGATAAGATTGGACGGCACTAGTTTGTTTTTATAAAGTAATAACAAATGCATTCACTAAATGATTCATTTCATATCTACCTAATATTGGTACCGTTTCTGAACAAAGTCATCGCTACAATTGATAAGTAGAAGCATAAAAATGCTGATCTAATGTGGTTTAGGGGGCAATCTTTGACTTTGAACTGGGATTGAGCCAAAAGGTAATAAAATAAGATGAAAAGCCTTACGCGCCCCTCAAATACCCCAATATGGTGATGCGCGTGTATCAGTAGGTACTATGAAGCTCTGCGAATTTTAATCAAACTGAATGCATCGGTCCTCGTCCGGCCCTCAAGCATAATTGGAAATTAAATTGTACCGCCAATCAAGCGCTCTCGCCGTTATTGATCCATTGAGCTTTCAAATTTCGAATATCGAGTCCGTCGGCGTGCATGCTAAACTCTGCACTTGCTTTTGCCCCTAATATATTCAGCATCGAGAATTGAGTTTGCGATATGCTAAGCTGAGCGTGAGAGATTGCCACGTGAAACAAAACGCACGGCGTATTGCCATTACCTTCTTCGCCATTTTGAATTAACTTTATTCATCTGTCTGCGAGAATCGTTACAGTTACCTTACATCGTCGTTAAAGTATTAGTTTTAATACTGTCCCACTGCCAGGAAAAGACAGTCCATAGCTACAAATAATGGGTTGGTTTAAAATTTTAAATGTTCCGAAAAATCCTTAAATACTGTCCCCTGCATGGGGTTCTATTTTAATCCCGACGACGACTTCTGTATTCCGGACCAAGACGGAACTACTAAAAATAATAATTTACCTACCTTTATAATTTGCTTTTTTAAGCTTGGTTAACTTTACTAAATTTTTATTGATTTTTAATAACTTTTTCACTTCTCATGCTCTAAAAGTACGCCAATATAGCCTTACGAAGCGGGACTAAAGTGACCACTTTAGTATCTAGGAAGTGAAAAGTAATTAGTTTTTTAATTTCCTTCATGTTATAAAGACAAACTCAAACAGCCAGTAAATATACTAATATCTGTGGAGTGTGGACCATCTTCATTGCGAAAATGTTGAGAGTTTTAGTTTCATGGTTTGTCCGCAAATTTAGGAGAAAAAACTGAGCGCGTTAATTTCAGAATTTTCGTCAATTGTAAATTTGGTCGGTTTTAAATGTTTCAAAGTGAAAAGTACAGTAAAACAGTTTCATTGACTGCCTCGCACGCTCGGGAGTCAAACCACCTCTGGTATATTATGGCTTCGTTTAGTCCCTCGATATAAAATATACTATATTTTATCATCTTACTTGTCTTCTTGATTTAATTTAAGTTTCGTAAAATTGGTGTACGAATAATATATCCTAGGTATAATTTTTTCAACATTTCATTACAAGAATATTATTACAATTCTACACGTAACATGCCTTGTTAAAAAAATACCTTTTTCGTTATGGAGAATTATGGATGGATTCTCGAATATGGAGAGCAACGAAGCGCCATTCAAAACACATTCACTATCGTATCGGTGTTCCTGTTGAGTGCATTTAACAAAATAACCATTTGCCACTGCGAACTCTCTGTCGGAGGTGGCCTGACCCATTTGACGGTGTGTGTCGACTTTATGGTCTATAACTTTTATTAAGTCTCGCTTTAACAGCCACGATAGCGCTGTTTGTTTAGAAAAGCTATGCGCTCGTTTTTAATGCTATAAATCTATGCGGGCTCTAGGCACTTAAATCACGAGATTGGTTATAGTTATTTGTGCCACGTTTAACAGCTTACGATAGTTGGTCTATATTAATTGAAATGCTAAGCTAGAACAATATCTTCTTTAATTAAGAAAGCTTTGCGTTGGTCCTTTTCTCAGATGCTTCCATTTAAGGGCCTTTCATATTTTTAGAGAGCACTTAATGTTCACGGATTTCTACATATTATTTCTAGAGTTTAGAGCAATAATACCTACTTTTTGTTAATTATACCTGATGTTAACGGCAGTGCAAAACAAACTTAAAATCCGGGCCATAGACTCTCTCGCAACCACGTCGGCTTTAAACACACTTGACGACGCGGTGTGGGCTTCTAAGTCTTCCGTTCACCCCGTCGACGACAGTCAACTTGCCTCTATCCCATTTTAGGTATCGTAGTAACATTACCAACTTAATCTGTGGTACGGTCGTAAGCGTAGATATGTAATGTTTAGCTGTGTGTAAAAAGTGAAAGCAGTTTTTAGTTAAAGGTCTCATTCATCTATACTATTCACTGTTAAAGAAAAGGTACATTACTGTATTTTGAATCCGTAAAAAGTATTTGTACGTGTTACAGGCGTAAACAAATCAGCCGTCACTCAGCATAACAAAAAGCTGAGAGGCGGTGGAGCAGGTATTTTGCACGAACAAAATCCTTTTCAAACATACACTCGCTCTATATATACATACTCAGTACTCACTAAATGTTATATATACACTTCACACTAAATGTTTTCGGTTTTATATACACATTTTAGGCTGGTATTTTGTGAGGAATATTCATGAAATAACTTAAATGGATAAGTTCCTTTTTTACCACAGTACCATGCATGACGCCGACCTCGCATACTGTCTTCATTTGTTTGTGTTAGGTATGAGACTTAGAATAATGAAACCTATAAAGGAAAGATAGTTACTTACATACAAAAAGACGCCATATTGAAGCCAAAACCGAACGTCAAAAATGTGTCATGGCAGAAGTAACCAAATAATGTTGCAAGTCGACAGAATTTTCCCTAATAAGTGGGGAGATTAAAGTCATTTCTGAACATAAATTTTGTAGATTTTTTTTAAAGGCCATTATCTAGCGTGTTTAGTTAAAAGTTGTTAATTATATTATAATGATATAATTTTTTTTACGTTAGTTCTCTTGATTTTTTATCACATAAATAATATTCATGCTCAAAACTATTAAAATATATACAACTTTGAGGAGCATCAGCATGAGAACGATTTGTCTAAATAACATAAACCTGGTCTCATTATACCAAAATGAAACGCTCTACATCTTTTATAGTACACTTGTCGATAATATCAGTCATTCACGAGATAAAACCGTAAAACCGCGTTGATTCAATTTTATAAAATCAATTTCGTACAATTTACTAAAAGTTGGAAAAAAATCTCATTATTGGCAACATTTTCAAATTTATTAACACAAGTTTCGTCTACATAAATTACAATATGCGTCGATCGGGTCCGGACATGTGGTCCGTGTCCAGATTTTAGTGTCATCGGTAGCATACATCGATTCTCCTTCTAGGCGTAATTATTATATGTATGAGATAAAAATGGTGATGATTTTCTACCATTTCCACTAAAAACCGTGATTGTCTGAGCGAAATATTACGAGTACATCTGTAAAGGAAAGCTTTGAAACAGTAGGTTCAAGTTGTATGATAAAGATACCGTTCCGCGGAATGGGCAGCCCGGTTAGAGAAAATGAACCTAAGTTTATGAAGTTCAAAATCATGCCAATTATAGGAGCCAGGTTCTTCAAAAAATTACCATAATCACTTACATTACGTTTACATATTGTGGATATAAGTAGATTATGTGTCTTCATTAACAACACTTTTCATACATTTCAGCTGCATTTACCATTCCTACACTAATATTATAAGAGTAAAAACTTAATTATTTTATTTGTAATGGAAAAATAAACTCAAACTCTACCTATAAGACCGACTTTAAACATTATTTCATTAATATAAAGCTACATTATCAACGAGTAAGAAAGGCTATATTTAAACGGAAGAAAACGGAGCAGCCGAAACCATGCAGTTAACTTATATTATCATTGGCCAAGAAGCTGAACCGACAAGTATAATATGTATAACGTATTTCTTTTAAGATTGAGACCACACGGGAAGCACCAGCTTTCAAAAAAAAATCATCAAAATCGGTTCACCCAGTCGAAAGTTCTGAGGTAACAAACATAAAAAAAAACATGCAGTCGGATTGAGAACCCCCTCCTTTTTCGAAGTCGGTTAAAAATTATTTTAGTGCCTCCCTAAATGAATTAAGCGCTAACCCTCCCGAGGGCTCGGAAATTTTTCACCTTTTAAAATGGCCCATCCCCTTTACTTGTCTGTTGAATTTTAAATTCATTTATATCAATTAACCTTTGGGTTTGTTGCGAACATTTTTTATGAAAATAAGTAAAGGAAAAAGTTAAATACCTCCTATAATGAGCAAACTTTTTTATGCATCAGTATTTTATAATGTAGAGCCAAAAAAATCCTTTCATAACTTACTATGAAACCACCTGGTTTAAAACGTAATAGCTCATGTATTTGCGAGGAAAATAAAAAAAAACGGACTTTCTTAAACGAATAAATCTTTAATCACTTGTTAAAGCAGTTATATACAAATTTTTACTTGTTCACAAATTAGCGATGCGCGCGCATCAGCGCTTTTTTAAAGGCAAAAGGCATAACAAACAGCCAGTATTACTAATAAAGTAAATTAATATTTCTGTGTTTTTGTTACCGATAAATGATTGTAATTATTTGTCAATTTTTTTTGTAAAAAATTAAATGTTTTTTATTATATTTTATCTCCCAAACTTAATTTTATTCATAAATTGTTGACCTCTTTTCTGAAATAAAAACTCTTTGCTAAGATTTAAAAAAGTACTGTTCGTTTTAGACGGAGCATCTTGATAAACCTTGCGTTTTACATTACACTACCGCACAAGTGCGTAATGAGATACAATACGATATTGAAATTGGTGAAATAAGAGACCCTTTACGAGCAAATATGTTATAAATCAAATTACTAAGTAGATACAGTTTAAAAAGACTTTAATTACTGCTAAATACTAATCCTGTGGATTATCTTGTATTATGGGTAAACACATAAACAAGTGACGGCAAGATATCTCCTATCGCGTAGAAGCACTGGATTTAACATAATCCTGGTTTAGTTAGGTCTAAGGTGTTATCGTGATGGGATACAGATTGCACCTAATTTAGGACTAAGATTAAGTGGTGAAACAGGTGTAGAAGCTATCATGCATGTCATTACACCTCAACTAACTACCACTGGAAATGTAAGTGTGTAGCTACGAGTATAGGTAGGTACTTGTGATAGGGTTCCTTAATATTGAGTAACATTTTCAGAAAACCATGGTTTTTCACCACAAATCGTAGAGGTTGGATTCAGGGGAAGTATATATTCAGTTCTTATTTGGAATGTATTCAATTAAAAACTGAAAATATACTTTCCATGTGTCGACTATTGAATTTTAATCACATAAGTCAAGTACTTACAACAAACTGAATTCGTCTATGTCTTGTGTCTAGGGATAGGATGTATTTAAACCCCACATATATTCTTTTTATTGATGCCAAATAGCTCATTTTGTAACCACGCGAAGTAACTCTAGCTGCTAATTAAATTATTTTTTTTAAATATATAAAAGTACGTGGTACACGTGCGTAAATAAATACAAACATACCAGTAAGCGTCGCGGTGCGGGTAGCTGAAATATTTCGTTGATTGCTGGGCCGACCATTCACAGTAGGGACAGGATAAAAAAAACTATGCGCATAGGGTAGTTCTTAAGTACCTTAGGCAGTTATCTACTTAAATTTTAAGAAAAAAAGAACATACACAAGCTTTTTGCAACGAACGATAAACTTTTTTTTAACCTATCTGGCTATTCATATCTGGTTTATGCACTTAATTTGTAGCAAAAAAATTATGCCAAAAAATTAACGTCATAGCCAATACGAATACTTTTTACCAATTGTTCCAATTAAGCACTACGAAATATTAGTCATAAAGTAAGTCGATACATTTTTTCCTCATTTCAAGTTCACAGTAGCCATTAATAACTTTATGACAAAAAGGAATAAATAGGCCGTTTCCGGTAAACAACTTGAGATCACGTCATCAAGCATAATTATATTATATTATATTAATACAAGGATGCATGCTAAAAATATTTTTATATAAATATCAACCAGTATGGTAACCATTCTTAACCATTATTATGATATAATAATCTATTAGTCATATATAATGTTATGAATAATAGATTGTATTTTTTTTTCTTTGTTAAACAAAAACATTACAGTTTTCTCCCAATGCGACAGTGTAGAAGAAATGTTTAAATATTATTTCATAAGTATTATTAAAAACACAGGACCCACAACGAAGTCATTGAGAATTCAGTTAAAAAACAACCGTTTATTGTCCAACATAAATGAATCTAATTTTTATATTTTTGTTTCAGGTAAGCCACAAAGATAGATTGAGGTAAACATCTTAGTTGCCACTTGTGGTGCAAAACTCACGGCGCTGTAAAAAAACACGTGAAGAAAAAGGAGTTTTGTGTTTTATTATTGTGTACAGAAGCGTTCACAGCAACCTTTACAAAACCATTGCAAAATGGGTCTTAAGTTAGCCGCATAAGTTGCACCTAACTTAAGGTTGATGTGAATGCCTCTGTACTATTATACTCGTAGTAGGCAACTGTTTTGCATGAAATTAAAAAGGTTTTTCTTGATAAGGCTAACAATGAAACATGACTTTAGATTCAGATAGCCATGAACGAAATTGTATTGTTCGGAATGACTCATGATGTCGAGCCACCTAGAATTATCAAAATGCCTCAATCTCATCACCTTTTTGTTGAGATAAATGCTGAATCCTAATGAATGGTTTAAATGTATTTGCTCCAGTTTCATTTCATCAAAGCATTCAAGTGAAGCCTAGGAATTTTGTAGTTTTTGAACAGGCTGGTTTCTTTTCCTTTTTGTATAGTAATATTTTAAAAGTAGACCAGTCAACTGGAAACAAGAGATAGATTTCTAAAGAATAGAAAATGAAAAATAATAATATTGCCTGTTTTAGTTCAGTATTGTACAAATTCATTTTGAATCTGACCGACATCGACATGACGTTAGCTCTATCTATCCATGGACAGTGGTGCTCGCTTAAAATTTTCAAATAGGTATATATTATTATGTACGCAATACATTTAACATGGCTCTGTAATTGGTCGTTCAGTACAAGTGATTAAATTATCTTTGGTGCAGTAGCCGGTTGGAGTCGAACCTAGGAGCACGCGTCGTTTGTTCGCAGAAGTACCGTCGGCATGTCAACTAAAACCATATTGGGAGGATAGTAAATATTGCATAAAATTAAATTATAATATTGTTAAAAACTATTTTAGCCATAAATTGTTTTTAAGAAGACCTATTTAGCGAAACTTCGCTAAATAGTCGTGTATTTTTACCTGACAAAATAAATTACGGCCGAACTGAAATAGACGTATAAAATTTTATTTAAATAGTGAATAAACCTTTTAAAACAATAACAGTTTCAGTAATCTAAATGAAAGTGTATGAAAGCGTTGATGAAAGATGGCGAGAGAATTTTGCCAATATCTGAGTGCATTTAGATACAAATCCTACTACCTAAATTATAAATAAATAAATAGTAATATATTGTTTTAAACTTTGATGGTCACTAACAAGAGAATAGTTATTAGTTACTTGCCACAGTGCCGCTTCGACGCTGCTTCGTTTAGTCCACACTCTACCGATATGGTAAAGGATGTCAAAATAAAGTAGATTAACATTTTGGTATTACATCTATGAACTTTTTGAGGAATGGAGAAGTCTGCACTCTTAAACGCTATGTGAGGTCAATATGGGACACGCTTGGCTTTCATACAGACGACGGATTTTGCGAAGGCCCATTTCTACCCGAAGTCACCTGAAACTGTCTCGCCATATCAGCGATGCTGAACCAATACAGTGCCGCTTTTGTATTGATGCCAAAATCGATACTTCTATTGGATCGCTACTGAATGAAGAAGTGAAATGAAATAGACACGAAACGTGCTTCCCAATCACTGCAAAAAGTCGACGCTGGCGATCTCTCTTAGAGATTATAATACCTACAAAGTTTGCGATAGTAGTCAAACACTGATATAAGCTGCTTAGAACAAAGAGATTAATAAGGATCACATCTTAACAAACCCAATTATAAACAGTCTTAGTACGCGTATTTCCAAGAAATACCTTCAACCTAGACGTCTGGAAATCGTGGTAGGTGTAACTTTGATAGGAATAATGATTGCTTATTTATAAATTTGTTATTTATTTATTTAACATATTACCTACCAATACCAAGTGACCGGTTTGTGGTGTTGGCACAAAGACTCTTATTTGTATCCCTTAGCAACCCGTTGCTGGGCGCCCTTATCAAACTAGTGCCACTATACTATCACCAGAGAATTAACAGTGATGCTAAGTAAACTGCTCGTACCTACTGGCAAATACTAACACAGAATATTATATAGGCCTTTAAGAAAAGCGAGACTGAAGACCGAAGAGTCAGAGGCCAAGCAAGCATCGTTCTTTGCAATTCTTTAAAATGTTCACATAATAGAAAGGAAACACAAAACGCATCAACAGAACAAAGATAAAAACTTATAAAATGAGAATTGGAATATAGGATTCCTTAAATAATTTTTAAACAGAATGAAATTTTTAAATTCCTAGTTCACGCCGGCGACGTTGTAAGTGTTAGCTAGTGAATATGTATTTGGCAAAGATGAGATTATACACGGTCAATAACCAATTGTTTTGTTTTGTAATTTTATGAACTTCGTTCCGCATAACGGTCAATATGTAATATAGATGAACGGCTCTTGACTGATGTTTTGACATTTTTTGTTCATTGATTGACCTCAAAGGGGTTTGACTAACTTTGTATGGACCCGTGGCGTCATTTTTTTATTAGCGGCCAGGAATAATTTTATCACTGTTTTATAGTACCATAATAAAAAAAACATATCTGAGTGGTCAGAATTTTTCTAAGTGATATCGGAGCTGATATATGATTTCTTAAAGTATTTTTTTTGCCTTAGTTCCACTAAAATAATAGTTCTGAAATGTTACTTTACGGAGCCAATATCACTTAAAAGCTGTAAAAAGGATGCAAAAATAGGAGAGGAAGGTTTTATTTTTAAAATGTACCTATTGGGTATACTTTTCAAATTAAAGTTCATCCAGCGATACATCATGTATCCATAATGATAATACTGTTTACAGTGCAGTACCTAGATGTTAAGTTTTTGGCTTTTAAAAGTGGAACACAAGCTATCGCGAAAAACGATTCTAACGTCAATGACATCAAATAGAAATTTTCTAATAGTCTATATGTAAATAGGAGGTTTTGGTTCTTAACCGTCGATGATAGAGACATTACATACACCTAAAATTGCACCTGGCCATAGAAAACTAGCCTTCTTATATCCTAATTGCGTCGCATGTTTATAACCAGTATTAAAGATTATAAAATAATGCCGCTTAATTACCTTTTCCTTAGTATGGATCAAGTTCAATTAAGTAGTTAGTTAAAAATAAAATACCTCATTATCTCAGCTCTGATATACTTTAGCTTTGATAAAGTTTTTACCCTCAATATGTTCTTTCATGGCAATAAGGTTTGGAGAGTGGCTGCGAAATTCCAAAAATGAAGCCAACATTCCTCATACCCCTTTAGTACTTATTATCCTATTCCGGACGAAGATACCTAAATCCAAAACCAAAAAATTCTCAAAAATTGGTTCAGACGTTCTCGAGTTGAAAGTGGTGTAACCATACTTATTACCATAAAACACAACTTTGTTTGGGCTGAAATAGATAACATTTTAAACATACTGTTGCATTTAAACTTCATTTTTTACACCTAATCGGATTTCATCGTATCGAAAAAAAAACGAAAAATGTACTGACAAATTGTCTATTTTACTGGTAGCTAGATGTTTACTCGTTATAAATCATACAAGTTGTTTATTTAGGGAGATCAAAATTGACATGTAATAGTGGTTCGATACAAAGTGCGATATTTAAGTAGGTAGTTAAAGAAATCGACATGCGATATTTTCATTTGAAAATCAAATTAATAAGTCATTTCATATAAGCCATAGAGCTTTTTAAATAATCAGCATTTGTGTATTTTGATTGAAAAAATAACTTTGTTTCTTTCGATTATTGAGCATGTCGAATAAAAAAAACTTCCTTTGCTTTCATTTAAATGTTAATGTCTTTAAATATGTCATAAATAAGAAAATCACACTAATACCAATCGAGTAATTGTGATGGATGAGTTTTACATATGTTGTCATTATGTGAGTCTAAAGCTACTTCCAATTACCGATTTTGAGAATTCCTGAAGTATTATTAAGATCAAGAGTGATAAAAACCCGTCTTGTAGTAGGTACATACGATTACCCATTCTGTGGTAGGTACACGCGTGATGACACTGACTACAAAGGATAATTGCGAATAACAAAGGAAATAAAATACACCAATTTGAGATGTAAAGCCAAGGTACATGATATATTTGCGTTCACAAGCGCCATGTAAGTAGGAGCGCCGTTCTTTGTACGTTTGATTTATGGTTACGCAGATAGAGTACACGATAAAAGATCCACAAAAACCTAATTAAGTGTTAGGAAGGAACTTTTGATCCTTGCAGATGGTTTCCTTTGCTTGGGCTACCGAGAATAAAGCCAACAACGATGCTTATACATTTGGCCCACCGCGCTCTAAGCCTGCTTTCTGTTCCACCAGAGATATGATGTAATGCTATGCTTTGAGGATGTGCAAGCTAAGCTACGAAACTATCAGACCGTTTTCACTGATGGTATGCTATGTAACGAAGCGAGCAAGTTGGGCTACGAAGATGTGCCGCCGCGAGGCAGCTGTGCGAGGAAGTTGCGCAACTCGAGCTATACGATGTATGGACGGCACGCACAGCACGAAACCATATCATACCTATACACCCACAGCAAGCTTCCTTTCAAATAAAAAACAAAGCTTAGTAGAACTCGTTTGTTTAAAATCGGTTTGCGTTTGGCCTCAGTCTCGCCTGGTGGTAAGCGATGACGAGAGATGGATAAATGAATATGATTGGTAGATATAAAACTCATCCACAGCATTTACGACGATGTATCAAAGGCCATACATCGCACCACCAAGACCCATTACACCGTTGTCATGGGGGACTTCAACGCCAAAGTTGGAGAAGAGTGCGGTGAATCTTGTTTGGGACCGCATAGCTATGGGCGCAGAAACCATAGGGGCCAAATGCTGGTTAACTTCCTCAGTATGCAGGGATTGTTCTGTATGAACACCTTTTACCAGAAAAAACCCCAAAGGAAGTGGACCTGGAAGAGCCCTGACGGTAGCACGAGGAACGAGATTGACTTCATCATAGCCGACAAGAAGCATATATTTAGGGATGTGATCAACAGGTTGAATACCGGTAGCGATCACCGGCTTGTTAGAGGCACCCTAAATATTAATTTAAAGCTCGAACGCAGTCGCATGGTGAGGTCTGTTTTTTGTCCAACTGTGCCCCAAGCGGGATATGATGCGTTCCAACTGGAATTGCAGAACAGATTTGCCGCACTGAAGACCCCGGCAAACGTTGGCGAGGACCTAGATAGCATAATCGGGGTTATCCGCGAAGTGGGAATCAGGCATTTTCGGAAAAGGCGAACAGATAATAAGTCCAAACTTTCAAACGAAACCCTGGATCTGATGATTTTTAGACGTGAGACACCAGAGGAAGCTTTGTCAGATCCCCAGTCACTCCACACAAAGATCAGGAGCTTGGTGGGACGCGACCTTCGCAGCTGGAACACCCGCCGCATACAGGGGCAATGGACCAAATCGAGGGTCGAAAGTCTTTACCAAGACACTGGGAAGGAGTCATCTGACAAAGTTAACTACCTCGAATCGTGAAACCGTCACATCAGCCCCGGTGATACTCGCTGACGGAAGATCTCCCAGACATAGATCTCGATGAAGTCGAGGCGGCTCTCAGGCAGCTTAGTAATGGTAGGGCTCCCGGTGAGGACGGAGTGACCTCTGAGCTATCAAAGCAGGAGGAAAACCTGTTGTTGAGGAGCTGAAGAGGCTATTCAACTCTTTTATTACCAATGGGACTACTCCGAAGGCGTGGAGCAGAGGTGTGGTGGTATTGTTTTTCAAGAAAGGTAACAAAACTCTTCCTAAAAACTTTAGGCCGATCACGCTTCAGAGCTACGTCTATAAGTTGTTCTCGAGAGTCGTCACTAATCGTCTGGCATCAAGTTTGGACGCCTTTCAGCCACCGGAACAGGCTGGGTTTCGTAAAGGCTATAGCACGGTCGTCCACATCCATTCTGTTCGGCAGGTTATACAGAAGTCTGAAGAGTTTAACCAACCACTGTGTCTGGCTTTTGTGGACTACGAGAAGGCCTTCGACTCCATTGAAACCTGGGCTGTTCTGGAATCTTTGCAGCGATGCCAAGTCGACTGGCGATATGTGGAGGCACTGAGAAATCTCTACCAAGCGGCGACAATGTCCGTCCAAGTGCAGAACCACCAGACAAGACCCATCCAGTTGCTCAGAGGTGTAAGACAGGGTGACGTTATATCCCCGAAACTCTTCACCAACGCACTGGAGGATGTCTTCAAGACACTGCAATGGGATGGACTCGGCCTTAACATCAATGGTGAATATCTCACACACCTCCGCTTTGCTGACGACGTAGTGATAATGGCAGAACCGCTGCAAGACCTGCAGAAAATGTTGACCACTCTCAATGCTGCCTCGAGACGCGTTGGGCTTGGGATGAATTTGGACAAGATTAAGGTCATGTTCAACGAACACATCGTTCCTGAACCCGCTTCCGTCGAAGGTGTAGCCCTTGAAGTTGTACAGGAGTACATATCTGGGTCAAAAATTACAGCTTTGTAGAGACAGCTTTGAGGGGGAAATCACCAGAAGAGTTCAGCTTGGATGGGCAGCATTTGGAAAGTTGCGTCACATCTTCGAGTCACCTTTGCCACAATGCCTGAAGACCAAGGTGTTTGATCAGCGCGTCCTACCGGTCATGACATACGGAGCCGAGACGTGGAACCTGACAGTGAAACTAGCCCACCGATTACGCGTCACTCAGAGAGCTATGGAAAGGTGCATGCTAGGAATCTTGTTAAGTGACAAGGTCCGGAACGAGATAATAAGATAAAAGAAGTGTGGCAAACTGAAGTGGCAGTGGGCTGGTCACATCTGTCGCAGAACCGATGGTCGGTGGAGTAGACGGGTTCTCGAGTGGAGACCACCACTCGGCAAGCGTAGTGTTGGACGTTCACCGGCACGTTGGACCGACGACCTAAAGAAAGTGGCTGGTAGGGACTGGATGGCAAAAACGGGAGATCGGGCTTTGTGGCGCGCCCTGGGGGCTTATGTCCGGCAGTGGGCTGCTGCTGAAAAGATAGAAGAGACGGCATATTAGCACATCTCTGGTGTAAAATCACCCTTAATCCACCTACACTTAGGCTGCTTGTTCTTGAGTAAAGATTTTGCAACGTCGGTAAACAAAAACGTCACTCAGATTGGTTGACTAACCCTTTAGAAAACGCCTTCAGCCTAAAAATGGACATATAAATCTAATGCTGGAATAATATACCACCTCCCATAAGAAATTCGAATAGCGTTGTCTCATTTAAAGTTAAATACAAACTGCATTCATTGAAATTACAGAGTCTATATTCGTAAATTGATATTTTGGTCGTGTAATAAATGATA
The DNA here is from genome assembly GCA_947369235.1 of Udea olivalis. Taxonomy (NCBI): domain Eukaryota; kingdom Metazoa; phylum Arthropoda; class Insecta; order Lepidoptera; family Crambidae; genus Udea; species Udea olivalis. The sequence goes on along the minus strand of OX376346.1, from coordinate 9,679,814 downwards.
TATATTTTGAATGCTATGTACACAGTTAGGTATAGTTATAATTGCTAAGTTTGGGTCCACTGTTGTAATTTCTTTGTCATTTTATCATCTATGTAGGTAATCAATATTTTTTTGGTAAAGCTTAATTAAAGTAGTAATTAAGATAATGGTAATTGCGCCGCTTCTCCCTCTTTGTTAGGGTAACCACTGAAAACCAGCGTCGTGGTGCTGAATATGGTACTACGGCATATGCTGAGTGGGAGCCTTTTGACAGCTCTTGTGATTTTATTTTAATTGTTTTCTGTGTATGTATGTCAAATAAATTTATTTCTATTTCTATTCCTATTAAGGGATTTACAAGAAAAGTTAAGCATTAATTTTTGAACCAAATACATTCTTAATTTTAAAACGAATTATTCATTTTCGATATTGTGTGATGACAATTCATGTTTTAGAATAAACATTGATTTCATAACAAAGAAAGAAAGAAATCAAATTTATTCGGAGAATTAACTACAACTATTGTGTATTAAAATACAATTTATAATCTTGCAAAATGAAAAAAAATCTTGGTGGCTTCAGCTTAAGCCAAGACAGAAGCTTTAGCGCTGGTTTTCAGTGGAACCTTTTGAGAGGGGGCGCAGCTCTTCGTAGTAAAGGCTGCTTATATTTTTTATAATATTATGTACATCTAAGCACAGTTGAGTCATGAGGAGTTCATTTATTTTATTAGTACCTACGACTTAAACAGTTTGGTGATCACCTTAAAAAATACAAATATCCCGATTACATTGCTGAGAAGTGTATAAAATAATTAAAGCCTAGACTTCATTATTGACATCGTGTCATAAGATATCCTTAAATGCATCATTATCGACGCTCAATGCTAAAATAATCTCATGCAAACGTAGAATATTTAAGTCTTTGGATTAGTTACAACGTAAAACGTGGTCAGCTCTTGGTTCTTCAAATTATGTATAGTTAAATGCGATCAAGGCATCAGTCGCCCTTCTGTGACAGAAACACTAAACCTGTGTCTTCAATTCAGTTTGTTCGTACCAGATCTGCTTACTACGAGTATTTTTAAATGTAGATATTTCTTACCGAGGTGTGAAGATTGGGTGTTTTTTATCCACCCTTTTCGAAATAAATAACCCTGTTACTTTTTAAGTCAACGCAATAATTACGTTGTTGATATTTAAATTAATAACTAGATTTCGTTTTAATTTAATGATGAAAATTACGAATCATTGTACTTGTAAGAGTATGTTTAACTGGTTCAGAGCAATCGTTCAACTTTTGTCTAAATGGCTAGTTCTAACAATACCTCACCTTTTTTTGCCGACCGGCATTTCAGGGAACGCCCTGAAATCAATGGAGAATCTGAATGATCTCCTTTAAAACACGGATATAATATCTTAGGCCACAATCAGCTAACCCTTATCTAGATAGATTCTAATTTATCGGAAACAGAGAATCAGGGCCCCTATTCAACATGCTTAATCAAGCAGCGATCTGTACCTGTTTATTCAACTACAGATTTCGGCTAAATCACTTTCATGAATACGGACCTGAGATATGTATATTATTGACATGCTTACTATCCACGGAAATAGTTGATATTGCTCGTCAATACTAAAATAATAATAGGCCTTGTGGTTATTTTGTTGTTTTATTAGATACTAGCTTACCTCCCGCGGCTCCGCCCGCGTGAACTTAATTTTTATGACATACAGGATTTTTACTAATTTTTGTTCCGACGATACTTGATTCAAAAAATTCTGCTCAGTCAACACCTACGTCCTAAAAAGAACCCATATGCAAAATTTGAGGCTCCTAGCACTTGTAGTAACGAAGTTTCATTCAAGCAAACTATCAACAGCTAGTATTAAATAATTTGAAATCTAAATGTTTGTCAATGTTTATTTCGCTAACCGGATAACCAGTCGAGCAACGCCTCAGGGTGCTTTTCCATGTGCTATGCTACGTTGCTAATGTTGCTATGGATGCGTTCGATGCACATTTTTTTTTGGAAATTGGCGTGCAATGGGTGCGTACTATGGATGCGTTCTGTGGATAGTCGTGCGTGAGAGGTGTATGTGCAGTAGACGCGCGATTGTCACCGTTGCGTCGGCGCATTTTTCTAACACATCTTACGTCCTCCGCTACATAGCTCAGCATCAGTGAAAACGTTCGAATAGTTTCGCAGCTTAGCTTTCACAAATTCGCAGCATAGCTGAATAGCACATCTCTGGTGGATAGGCACCCTTACAGTATAATCCTTTGAATAATGATAGACCAAGGTTTCGTGTGTCTGGATGTTGTAAGTAGTATTGCAAACTTTGTTTAACTTCGTCAAGTTGCTTGAATTAACGATTTATATTAAATACCTTTTGCTTTTTCCTAGAAATCTAACTGTTCATAATCAAACTATCGTGTATTAATGAATCGTTGTTGCGTTAGTCAATGTGAACGTGCATTCCGTCCGCAGCTGGGGTCTCGTGTGCATGTCCACTGTTAATGGTAAATTTGGTTGAGGCTAGCAATTATTGTCATTTGTACTACCTGAGGAGACACTGATCAAACGGAATAATCAGTTGAAACTCTATATTAAGCTTGCGTTTAGCCGTTTACTAGGTTATATTTTTCAATAATTTGTTATAAAATATCACAAATTACGCATGCGGCGCGGCGCCTCTGACAGATAGTCCGCCTTGGACAAACAGCACGGTGAGTTTACTGGCGATACCAGTGAGCATCAGTGTCGCGGCCAGTCGCACTGTCGCGAGTGTTCGCTTTTGTCGATCTTGGAGCAATTTTTCACATGATGAATTTTGTTTTTGGCCGGTTCTGCCAAGTAGGTATAACCTAACCACTTCATTTAAAAAAAACCGTCAGAATTTGGTAGTAACCCTGAGCGGACACGCAAGTTTAGCATAGAGGCACGAGGGGTCCTTCTGTAAACTCTTGATTTTATGATATTAATACCTATATTGACGTAGACAGTTGAGCATCACAAATAACACGTGTGGTACATACTGTATTTCTTTAACGATCTATAAGTTAAAAAATAGCATGTCATAATATTTACATGGCTCCTATGCACGGGCCATACTTTCGAGACTTTCGATAGTTTGTTGTTTAAAAACTATCGTACTAGGCCGGAAACGTTTACGTTAGCCCTATTTTTTTAAAGTATTTTGTAGTTTTACATCATCAAGGTAATACAACTTAATACTTAAAATAGCTATGTAAAAATCCAGTTCATCATGGTACTGAATGCGTAATGAATGAGTCAGAGAGGCGGTTTTATTGCATTTTTACATATAAATGACAATACTCTGGGTTGACCAATAAAAAGGGAAAAAGGTGTAAGTTTATTGATCTTCATTTATTGAGAGGAAAAGTAAAATAAACTACATAAATACAAGCTTTATCACATCACATTACAGTACTGTTTAATGTGTCACTTAAGTTAGTCCTTAGTCACCTGTGCATCTACCACGAGTTGCCACTTCAAATTTACATTTCGTTCGCGTTATAAAATGTATTGGGATTTGACATTGACGTGTCATGTCATGTGTCATCCCAATAAAAAATTTTAACGCGAACGATCACGTAAATGTATAATGGCAACTCGTGGTAGACGTACAGGTGACTAAGGAATAACTTAAATGACACATTAAACTGCGATGACTGAGTAAATGTCAAATCGCGTAACGGACTGTATGTCTGCCATGAGGTGGTTGTTTATTCGTCAAAAATGTTTGTCTGGCCCGATTTTTCAATTCTCAGTTTATTGCCTAGATAGCTAACTGGAGTATAAAATTAACTGGCTGTATATCAAGCGAATAGATAGGTATTTCAAATTTTTCAATCGTCTTCTATCCTAAGAATAGCTATCTATCATTTTTCTATGTACTCATATCGCTAACTTCACACTGATTATCCACAAGCGAGATGCACATAAACAATCATTGTTAGAATAAAACAAGACAAAAGTTGATATTTGACAAATTGACACTGACGTATAAGAAAAACGACCTCAGCTTTTTATTGTCTAAAGTTGTGGTGAAAATGAAAATAATCTCAAATGACCACATAACCTCAAAGTCAAGGAAAACGCATAAATAAATCTCATCCCATAGTACAAGCTCTGCTTCATTGGGGTCAGATGATCTTGGTGTAAATTGTCCCAGATATTTATTATTTATCCAGCCCCTCAAGAAGCAGATAACTTTATTCCTCAGTTAGCGACTTTATTCAACAGATAACATCTATCTGACCGTTGAAATATTAAAAATCTTGTTAACCTTCGAATAAACTTTATTCTACAGATAAAGGATAGTGTACATTCGCCCATACATTGCCGCCTAAGAACCAACAGTCATGAAAAATACCTCTTAGGGTGCATAAATACATACACTTTAGTGTCAAAACGTAGTTTATGAACGGACACTTCTGAGAACTCGTTAAATATCAAAAAACTAAAAAAAATTGAGGTTATATTTAATAATATCATGCGAAATTTAATTTACGTGAGTAGGACTAATGTTCTTCAAGCATATATTTTGTTGATCTGCCACTTCTGCCAGTAACATGGAACCACTAGCTGAGCTACAATTCACACAAAATGTTGATTCCATTGCGATGATCGTAAATCCGTAATTATTGCTAAGTTAGCTATGTGCAGGCTACAAAGTCTTTAAACGGTTAAATCTAAAAGGACGAAATTCCTACCACGCTACGACAACGGGTGAAATTTTAGCAGGTTGTACGTACAACTAAATATGGTTAAAGATCATTTATTCTCATAAAGACATACATAGAATTTCACTTGATTGAGAACAAATTTTTCAAGTACACCTATAATAGTTAGGTACGGCTGAAGAACAGATATTTTTATTTTATTTCTCTTTGCTTTCACCAAACACAAGTAGGTACACTGCACTGCACTTGGCTACTGATTTGTGAAACATTTGGACATTAACTACACTAATAATTTTATATTACAAGAAATTATCACAATAAATTGTAAATGATTTTAATAATAATTGTAAATAGCGTTTAAAAAGAAGTTGCTGACATTTTGCACCTCTTATATCATATCTGCTGCCTGATCTAAAACCGTTACAAGTTTAATCCTAAAAAAACACCAACAAACATGTTTCAACGTGAACTTTAAATAATACTTAGAATTTGTTACCATTATGGAACTTATAACATACTATTCATAAATGCTACACGACCCAAAGCCGTTTCATGGCCCTTCTTTCTTTCTTCTTTTCAGCATATAGCACTCCACTGTTGGACATAAGCCTCCCCATGGCGCGCCACAAAGCCCGATCTTCCGTTTTTCAACGAGGTTCTCAACCATTTTGGTAGGCAGAATTCAGTAATCAATTATCCACATAAGTATACACACCTTACTCACTTATTTTAGCACCGCTTTGAGGGAAACAGTTTTTTGCACGTTCGGAGCTCGGAGCATTCAATCGAATATAGCCCTAATTTCCTCAATTCGGGCAAGTACTGAGCTTCCATTAATCTTAGCAAATCGCAAAGCAGAAGAAATTGATGATATGCCATATTTACTAGCCTTCGCCTGAATGTTTGATTTTTCACTCAGTTTCATTCAATTAGGGAACTTTTTGATTGTTTACAGAAGTATTATCAGAAAAAAACACTATATTTGTAAATTTAAATAAAAGGTCCATAGTTTTTGACTAGGTGCCCTTGAGATGTGGAAAGAATTTGTGCTCGGTCAGAAACTGCTATCTGTTAACAAAACAAAGTTATTTATCTTGTATCCTAATGGTTTCACTGCGGTTTTGTTTTCTTTTTCGTCTGTTTTTCCGATATAGGCGGCCAAATGTAAATAATGTTCTTGTAAAGACACATAATTGGCTACAGATATGAATCGAAAATCGTAACTAAAGTCACCTTGCGTTTGCCATCGGAATAAGCGTAATATACCAATGTAAACGGCCTTTGCCACTAAAATGCCAAAGGGGGAAAATTAAAAAGCCTACTGCTTCAAGTATTTTATTATTTATATGTAACTACCTGTCTACTTACTCGTATAACCCCTTACAGAATTGTACATGAGTCATGGCGAGCCGGTCGGCAATTTTTTATTCCTGTGCTCATAGTCACGGGCCACTCAACATAAATTGTAAACCTAGCTTACTTCTATCTGACGCCATTCACTGTTTTGTATTCTGGGGAGTCCAAAATAGGTTGAATGACACATTACACGGCAACAGCATTTGAGAGCTATGGACCAGATTGAGTGTAATACAGTTTCTACCTGGGGTCTCATTACCATCTCTCATAGCTAGTAAAGTGTATTTCCTAAACTGATGCTAGCGAGCAATTTCGTCAGTAAATATCTGACCTAGAGGATGCATTATTAACAGGTAACCTGACTGGCTGAAAATGAAAGATCATATTACGAAATTGTTCGCTACGCTGTTCGCTCAAATTGATTTAAGTAATTAACTTAAATGGCTATAGGAGATGGTAATAAAGCCCCTTTGCTTAAATAAACTACTGCAATAACTAATTTACATGTGATCTGTGTTTACAGAAGAGCACTTATGAATCGAACTCTCGCACAATCAATGACCTAACGAACAATGAAATTTATGTCCATTTAAATTAATGTATGCCGCTTCCAGCGACGTCGTGCGAGCGTGGGCGTGGCGTCTGTCACGGTGCGCGGGCGCATCCGACAAGCGGCCCAAGGTCTCATCTGCGCGACCATTGACAATTAAAATAAAACGAGGCGCAAGGAGTGAAGCGGTTTCGCGAGAGCACGAGAAGCAAGTCCGCTGGTGTGCATCGTGCAGTGCACGCGGAGACTCGACGTCAGAGGCTCAGCTGCGGTCCCTAGGCTCGACTCGCTAACCGCTTAGTCACTGCCCACGCCACGGCGCGACCGCCGCGCACACCGACTGTGATGATACGTGCATTACCTGGATTTTTGTGATAAATATGTGATAACACAACAAACATGGGATTCCTAGACGGTGTATCTTTCTCCGTATTTAAAAAGTGCCCTAACCTTAAGTTTCGAAGGAGGAGCAATGCGAAACGCAGGTGAAAATGCATTTTTTTTAAATCAATTCATTTGTTCTTAAAATCTTCGAAATGAAATCTGATTGAAGTAGGTTACTGTTGTTTGAAGCCTGACATAGTAAATACAGAGATAATTACTAACATACCTACGAGAGTAAAGTTACTCATACGAACTAAACCCATCTTAGCTACCTCACAATATTTATCACGATTGATGTCGTTTTTTGAAATCGATCAAAAATTTAAAAAATATATAATGTTTGTTTTAAAATTTATATTTCGGCATAAATAGATGATTGTTTACATAGGGATTAGAATCTCTTGAGCAACGAAAAAGTAAGTTATTTCCTAATTTTGGGTAGTACTTACTACTGCTTATCATTATGAAAACAATCACCTTAATATTTCAACATTTCAATCTAGTTTTATATTGGAAAGCTGTTTTATTGATTTTGCTTGTTAAGTAGAAATACCTTGAACTTGGTGGTTCAAGTAGCCTTGCAATAGTTCCTCACACGTTGCTTTTAGCATGTGGATGTCGTCGCTTATTGAGAAATAAATACAACTAGGCATTTAGCATACCCACTTTAAGTGAAGTAGGAAGTAGCAGTTACTAACATTTCATAACCTTCAAAATCATAAATAACTTTTATGCATACTCGCATTGTGATTTTATCACATACATAAATTGAAGGGTGACGCAAGTGTACGCACATTGTGGTTCTAAAAGAATTTCAGTACCTACTAATCTTCCGTCGCTTCCCTGTTTTGTCCACTCTTACTATGAACCTAACTAAAATCGATGAAGAAAATTTCTGTTGACTTTATGATCGAAGGATTATTTTTTTAAAAACCATCACACTAATGTTTTGTTTACATGAACGTTTCATTATAAATTATGCCTCATATGCCTTAATTTAGAACACTCTATTCTTTAATCTATAGTTTAAAACAAACTCTTCTGTTTGTTTGTCCGCTTATCTTAAGTTGATGTGATAGAGTTAAATAATATGTCTACATGGTTGCATGACCATTTTACATGATAGAAGGAATGTACTAAAATCTAAAAGATCGTCATTTAGATATGGGAAATCACCAATGCTCATAATCACAAAATCTCGGTCAGACTTTCCAGTGTTTTAACACTGTTTTAACCAACGAACTTTTCTGACTTCTTCATCATCATTTGCCAGAATATGACGTAACAGCATTGGCTTGAGTAGTATCAAATGACTCATTAAAGCTAATATTACCGGTCGCTTTTAGTTAATTTATAATCAGATATATATTTCATTTAACTATGTTTAATGATGTTACTAACTCAAAGGTTTAGCTAGAAGCTGCTTGAGTTCCTCCAAACCTAATTTCAATGTTTGAAGTTTCAATGCTGCATGTATTATTCTGTTCAGGTGAAGTGCCAAAGTACCTAGTTCCACTGACGTGGAATGAAAATTAAATATACAAAAGCTGGTCACTGTCATGAAACTTCTGTTCTAGCCACTAGTTACTTGTATAAATCACACATAAACCGAAGTAACTATTATTCTTCCCTTGTCGCACAATTTCATGTATTTTCCTAGTTGACAATAGTGTATCTTGGGGAACCGATAACTTGCGCGATTGATCGACGTTATTTTCGCTAAATGTATTGTTTGCCATATTTTATACTACCCAAGATGAAAATCATCTTGTCAAATTAAATTCATTACAGTATGGCAAATAAAACAGTGCTGTTATGAATGTTCGGAAACATAACACTTTGAAAAAGTGTTATTGCGACCGAGCATAAGTTCAGTAAAAGGATTACGACCAAATGAAACGTCGGAAAAACAAAAAAAAAGATTTAATAATAGTTTAACTGATACAGTGGCAAACGCGATTTCGACGAAGTAAAAAAGACAAAACGCAAAAGGGGAAAAATTTACGATTAAACTAAATTGGGTCAGAAAAAATCGATCTTGTGATGGGAGCTGATTTTAGTACATTATTATAGTTTACCAGGTAGCTAGACCGTTGTCAATGAAGCCACTTATGTCTAAGTAGGTACAAACCACTCAACGACGCTGCTTCTTCTGGCGCGAATGCACACTTACCTAATGTGTTTCTAATAGCTACTTCACTTCTGCATATTCACTAAGAGCATAGCTCCAATGATTACACGGTTATATTACATATTAGTGGAAATTAAATTTACGTGTTGACCTTCCAACGACAACATTATTCAGTAAGAACAATGATTTTCGGCTTGACCAAGCATAACATCCTTGAGTATCGTTCTATGACAATCGATTGTAAGCAAGCAATAGCGTGTGGCTAGTAGTTAGAAATACAAAAAAAAAGAAATCATGACTAGGATTTAATTTATTATTTTTATGCGAAAAGTTATTTTAAGAGTTGGTGTCTGCTGTTAGGGTTAAACTAATGCATGGATTTTAATGAAACTTTGTGCACATACCCCGTTATTCTTATAAACTAAAACAGTGTTTTAATGCAACCTAACCATATTAAGAACAGTATGGTACGACTGTTTTATTTTTTATGAATAAGGGGGGGGGGCTATACTTTAAAAGCTGTATAAAAATATAAGTACTCTGAATTCATTTATAGGGTGAAAAGTTTTAAAAGCTTATTCCACACGAACAAAGTCGCACACAACAGCTAGTGCTAAATGAAGTACCTATTTAGATTAGGATATCTTTTATCATCTCGGCCTTCCTTTGTGTTCATGTAAGAACTAGACAATAGCATATTATAATGCCGGATTCAGGTGAAGTTTTCCGTATTTTTTTCGAAGTAAAAGTATATAACCGTAGAACCTGAGATTCCTTGTAGTGATAACAACCTTTATAACCTTCATGCGTCCGCCAAAATAAGCAGCTTTATGTTAAAGTTGTTTCCTCTTAAAGTTTTGAATATCATTCAAACTCGAACATTTTTAAAGGTTGGAAATTTGTAATAAAGAAACATTCTAAGAATATTATGAAAATCTATTTTTGAAATAACAATGGTATAACTATGCTTTTAAATGAAATAACCACTGTCAAGTTTTCCTTGTGAAATGTAATTAACTATTTAATGAACCGTTCTTAAAATACTATAGGTACTCGTACTTATTTATGGTTATCCTCCATATAGCACCAAAAGGTTTTTTCACACTGACATAGATTAGTGTTTGCTGTGTCTTGATGGTAACACCTTCGTATGAATTTTAAAATATTTGTCTGCTATCCTTGTTTATTTGGCAGATCCTCATTATTTAGATATTTTGGCATCTCTCCTTCAGAGGAAGGCTGTGTAACAATTTATATCTAGATACCACTTTATTGCTGCATATTGAAAGTTCTTCGAGTAGCTTACGCCCGAATCCAGTAACGTCAATCAGAGTTGAGCACTTGAGCAGTCCTTACTAATATAGCTGTCCCTTTCATTTCTATTGACATGAGACAGGGCAGCATTAATTTGAGTGAGCTCAAGTTTTGATTATCGTTTGTGGATACAGAGTTAGATTATGTTTTTGAGCAACTGTCTCCTAGTTGTAAAGAGTTCCCACTCTTCTAGTAACGCCAGCGTAACATATCATTTTCAAAATTAGCTTTTGTACATTTGTATGAGGTATTATTAACTGCCATTGCTTTAAGCTTTAGCTGTTGTTGATTGGGCCTACCTAATTGTGATGAGGTATAACAGAATACGAGAGTCTCTTACTCTGGTATTCTCTTTGTGCAATCCGCTCAGAAGCCTACTAGTAGCTTAGGCTGGAGTAGCCTCTGTTGGGTTGTATTTTGGATAATAATTTATAAATAGAATTAAGTCAAGCAGATTCGTGAGCTCTTTTCGACGAAATTATCAATTAAATTTTTCTCCGTAATTTAAAACGGTATTTCAGTTACTATTTAGGGACCAGTGTCTATCGCTTTTTAAGTAGGCTTGATTATTGTATGGCTTTGACATTTGTTTTCTGTGGCACTTTTGAGGCAGAGATATTTATGAGAACGTTATTATCTTAACGTTATTTTAAACCGTGTAGTGAAATGAAACTTTAAGCTAAAAATAATTAATTTACAAATTCATGACAGATATCCCCAGTGTTACCAAAAAAACCTCCATCGCGAAATCTGTTCTCAAAATAATAATACCTGTTTCAGGATAAAGCATTTTCAGATGATGCTTAATTGAATTTAGCAGCTGATACTATAATTTACCAACCTTTTAGCATCATTTAAAATAATAACAGTTTATTTTCGAAGCTTCGAAAAATGATATAAAGTGGATAGCATAATCTCTTGTTGGGACAATCAGCGGCGACAGACGGACGGACGTCCAGATTAATAAAGTCATAAGTGTTCCTTTTATAGTTATGGTATGAAACGCTAAAACAGGAACATGTTGGTAAACTTGATTGTCCTTTAGAGTGTCACATTTATAGACTTACGACAGTAAAACGTTTGGACGTTTGTATAGACAGACATACCGTGCTAACTATGCAACCGTAAATGGTGGAACCACGGTGCCGTGACTGTGAAACGGATCAGTGACTTACCTTCGGTGAACGCGAATGTAAGCCCTATACCGATTGAAATAAGGTTGGTTTTGCTATAAAATTAGAGGACTGTAACGTTACTCAAATCCATGCCAATTATTAGGGCAAAGCTTGGAGCGTCTTTCTGAAATAGATTCAATCGTAGATTGCAACGACGTCGATTGATATGATCAGACGTTACACTGAGTCGCCCAGTAGTAACAGTAGTCCTTCGAAAAATCATCATTAGACCCGAGTCGAGCTGCACGGTACCCATACTATATTCTGGGTAAAAATCAGTGTTATTTAAAGATGGTAGCAAGGTAACTTTAGTATTATGAAAGCTAAATCTAAATATTAGCCTTAATTGTTACTTCTGGTAATGAGGAAAAACAGAATAATTTATTAAGTTTTTTAAAGCAGAAAACAAGTGAAAATGCTTATGTATGCATTTATATAAAGTCTGGGTTTTTGCTAAAATGAGCACGACTAAGCAGCTGTTGTTGTAATAACCAACATTAGCTTTAAATTAGGAAAATAGTGTATTAAATCTTTCCCAATATTGGAGTCGCTTAGAATCCTAACTTGAAACAAACTGACTTGTTGAAATTATAGCGGAAATTATGAATTATTTATTTTGAGAAATATAAAGAGCATACCTGTTGTGTAAGTATTTACCTCAATATTCCTATAAAGCCTTCAGTTGAATATTTCTGATCGCACTGTTCATATAATGTTTGATATATATAGCACATTCCACGGAGATAGCAAATGAGCTTACGTGGTAGTCGCATTCCTGCACTGAGTCCTAGGAAAAACGCATGGAAATGTCTGCCAAAGGGAGCATTGGGCAGAGTACTCGTAGCGTGCGGTAACACATTACGAAATGTTCGTCTGACATAAAAATCCGAACACAACAAATAGCTTCCAACCTTTTTAACTACGAATCTCACATTTAAATAGATAATTTAAGTAAACATTTTGCAGAAATCCTGATAATTAAAACAGAGAGCTTTCGCTTTGTTATTTTTGTCCCACCCTGATCATTAATTCCAAAAATTGCTTTCAGCAAAAAAATCAAACTGCCCCTCATCTCTTCGTCTGCACTCGGGAAAGCGCATAAAAGGATTATTTCATTAACCAATTTTGCTACTGAGGTTATGGTATGAATAAATTATTATCGTAAAGGCTAAGTAAGCGAATTAGGAAGTAAAATTTTAATCGCCTTACCTGAAAGTGCTTTTAGCAAACTTAAATTATGTTTTACTGCTTTTCGCGTTCGGATTCACCGAGGAGCGTTTTTACCTGAAATTGGGTCAATGTCACAGACATAAATTAAAAGGTTATGTCCAGTAAATCCACCATTATGGTATATGACCACGTTAAACCAATATATCAATATACGTTAATATGACAACCTTGATTTGTTCGCGGATGGGCTAGGACGATTATTATTATTTGACATTGGAGGTAATTTAACATCATCAATAATGGTTATTCTGTGTATTTTATAATTATTGTATGTTTTTATTCGTTACTTTTTGTTTGTTTTGTTTAAATTTCGGACTTTTTTAAATTTTATTGTAATTTGATTGTTTTTATGTAATTGCAGTGAAATATATAAATTAGAGTTTATCTATTTGACATTGGAGGTAATCTGTAATCTGACATCATCAATAATTGTGTGTATTTTCTAATTTTATTCGTTATAGTGTTTTAGTTGTTATTTTTGTTTCTCTAGTTTAATTTATGGATTGTTTTAATTTTATTGTCATTAATTTGGCTTTAATTGTATTGTAATTTTATTGTATGTGTGACTTGCTTGTGTTTTGGTTAATAACTGTAAGCAAGCATGGTAATTAAATAAATAAATAAAGCACGTAGGTACATTCATCCTCAAACATATTCTGTTATACCTGTTGAAATGTTTGTCAAAAGACTTACAAAAAAGGATATTTGGCATACTCAGTAGGTGATGTAGAAACTGGTATAACATTTTGTAGTATTTATAAAAGAAACAATACAAAAAGTTGTAAAGTAAATATGATTATCGAACGATTGACAATGCTTCGTGTAAAGATGAACGAGAGTAAAGCTCTCTAGATAGAATGCCGCATCCATCGCAAGTGCATTCACATTTCGCGTCCGCGCTAACCTTGTCCGCGGGGCGCATGCGTGCAGTCGCCTGCGCAACCGGTTATGCGCAAACCTGCGCGGGCGCTTGCAATGCCATTGTCGCGCTATACTACGTGTTATATCATAACAACATAACGGATAGATTGCGCTGCAAGTTAATAGCTGACGGGGTTTGTGTTTTTTCGAATCGGCAGTTAATTTGACAATAATAGATGTGGCGTTATAAATATCCTTTTGTATCTTTTATATGTAAGTACCTAGTACTTTTTTAACTTACTGACAGCGGGAACTAGTATAGTGGTCCCTCCACCAAGATCACGCATGAGTCACCATCTAGTATGCCCCCTTATGCACAGCTGCACTCGCGTTGACATTATGTGTATTACATACAGTGCTACTGAAAAAGCCGCAAAGTTGGCGGAATACTTGTCAATATAGAATGTTGCTCTCGACACGACGAAGAAGTTTTTGTTTTGTTGTTCTCCTTTTTGTTCCAAAATACATGATGAAGTTATAAGGTAGTTTTTCGAAACTATTGAATAGATCGGTCTGAAAAGGCGGGTGGGCGATAGACGTGTGTGGAAGGAGGAAGAGAGGCCTCTGCCCAGCAGTGGGATCCCAGTGGCAAATTTAGATTAGATTATACTGAATAGATTAATACCTGAAGCTTTGTCTGGGAAACACATCCATGTAAATAATGTTAGTTAGTTTAGTTTTGAATAATTAACGACACCTTTTGTAACCCAAAATATAGTTAGCAACAACCCATTGCTATAACAGTGAAGGTCATACGTGGAATACATATTTGTGTGTCATCGTGTCAGACGACACGGTTGGCGTAGTGCGCTGTAGCACGGTTTTCTCGCCTCGATTTCCGTAGTGTCCCGGGTTCGATTCCCGGTCGGGTCAATTCAGGAAACGATCTTTTCTGAATTGACTCGGGTCTGGGTGTGCTGGGAGACGCCCCTGGCTTATTTCCTTGTGTGATACGTCGTAACACAGGGATATTAATCCCTACTTCGAGACCATTACAAGAGGTGTGTTGTCTGGCGCATATTTATTTCTTTATTATTTATTTATTTATTCATGGCGTCGTTCACAAATATCTACTCAAAAACAGATAACAGCAATTATCTTCCTAAATACGGGCCTGAGATTGGTTTTATAATACCATATTAAAAGGATCTCTCTCCTTTTACTATGCTAATACTATCCCTAGTCTACTTATAGGTCTACTCATCTAGTATTAGCACTAAAAAAGAAAACGTTCATGGCGAAGGAAGCGTATGGTATTATTTATTACCTTTTATTGACCCGAGGTAATACGAGTATTATATCAAAAGAAGTGCTCTGTTATGAAAACAATATTAAAATACTTACCTGCTTACTTGGCAATATGGTATATCACTAATAATAGGAAAACTTTATGACGGTTAATTACAATTTTGTAATGAAAAGTGTGGAGTTTATTTACAAAGGCAACAACAACTTCGTTCGAGAAAGTGTTTACTTGGGTACCGTCAAATAAATAGACCCTTAAAAATTAAATAAAGTCTTAAGCGCTGTTTTAAAGAGTACATTGTTTTATCCTCTACACACTTATCTAGCTCAGAACGTGCGGAAAAGAGACAGTCCATTATGGTGTTAACATTAAGCTCACGCACGGCACCGAGCCACCTGCGATTCTTATGATTATTGTTCTTTTTTATTTAACTGGGCTGTTACAGGCAAAACGGCAGAGATCTTAACATTTTAAACTTTCTTGTTGCATTTTAACTAATTCTAATGAAACGTCGAGAAAATAGGTAAAACAGCGGCAGCGATCTTGTCTTTAGGTACCGGCAACTCCTTTAACTTCGCCTGATTTCGACATGAATTTTGCATATTTTTAAACGTTCCCGCTGAATGAAGATAGTCTGACACATCGGCACACTATCAACTTTGCCAATAAGATGGGGTCTTTTCAAGTGTGTGTGACACGGTTCGGTACTAAGCAGTGTACGTTCGATAACTGTGTTTTCAAAATGATTCGCCTTCATTTTGGAAGGATGTAAGGGAATTCGATCTAACTTCGCCTGACTGTTGTTTCCCCATAAATTCAAACTAAATTGCGCAACCTAAGCATTAATTACATTCAATTTAAGGAATGAAATAAAACAATACACAGTCGTTATTTGTATCAAAATAAATAAGTAGGCGAAGTTGGGCTGGCTTTTTTCAATACTAGGAACAAACAATAGGGTGGCAACAAGCTTCACATTGTTTTTTTTTAGGTATATAAATCTGTCATTAAAACATACACTCGAATTTAGAATCTTTTTTGAAGTTCGTTAAAGAGAAAAATGCACAATGTTCAAGATGATGATTACCTTTTGCATCTTGAACCAGAAGAATTTTGCTGCATTTTTTTTAAGTTCATCGTGCTCATCATTACGTAACATTCTTTGCTCTTGAAATTGTTTTGTATTATTGTTTTATTTTCAAGCTGAATTACATTTAGATACTATAGAACCAACATAAAAATCGCGTAAGCAACCACACCAAATTATTAGATATTACTATTATTTTCCTTCTTGTTTGATTTTATAAAAGCGCCAACCCTAATGGTAGGCGAAGTATGGGAGGAGACTGTTGAAGATACCCTTCCTGACATTGCCTGTCACGCTATTTCTGTTCAATTCAAAGACATCCTTAATGTATATTAGCGCAACGGATAGCCTATAATATAAGTTACCTACTGTAAGAACTCACGAATATCAGAACTTTACCTTTAGTAGTTTCCTGCCTACGTGTAACTTTTCTGGGGTTCGCGAAAAAATATTTCGTAATGTATTTTCTTTAAAAATGCATTTGGTTTAATATGTAAGTTTTATTTGCTAACATAAGATCTTGAATTTTACACTTCTGACACTGAATGTAAATTTAAGTATGATGTCCTTAATTTATCTCGTTAAAATGTTTGTGATGAATAGTTGATAAAATAGTTCAGTTTTTGAAAAAAGGTTTGGAGAAAAAGCTATGTAACCTTTTTTAATGGTGTTTAAAACTTGGGAAATAACAGTATTTTCGACTTTTTCAGTTTCATGTCTTTTTCTAAATTATAATTTAGTGCTATTAATGTAATAGCTTCTGAATTAAGTAGGCCTAGTATTCAACTAAAAATGAAAAAAAAAATAAGCATGTACCTCAACTATTCGCGCTACGGTAACCAAAAAAGTGACACAACCCAGAAAATTTCGAAAATTCGTGAAAAAAAACATAACTACCAAAAATCGCGGAACATACATGGGGGTGATTCAGGTATCCCTAGTGATGCTCTATCACTGGGCTTCCGCTTATCATACATTTTTGGGACACCCTCTAGAGGCCCTTCCAGAAAAACGCCAAAGCGAGCGGCATTTTTGAACCTTAGTTCTTTGATTTAAAATGTAAAAATGTACACTTATCAGTGCTCATGGCTGTAAGGCTCCAGCGGCTTCTCGCAACCTGCACCAGGTCATCAGTCCAACGGGTAGGAAGCCTGCCCACGCTGAGTCTTCCAGTTCGTGGTCGCCACTCGAGCATCTTTGCTCTGGCCCTGCCTATTGCCACTTCAGCGTGGCTATACGATGAGCTATATAATAAATAAATAACAGAAATATCGGTAACTTTCGATGTTTGTGGATCTTCTCATAGCTCTTCCCAAAATGCGTTTAGCAACCCTGAGCCTAAGGTTGAGTTAAGAATCAGAATTTTGCTAGTCTATTTACTAAGACCCTTTAATAAAGCTATTATCACTAGTTTTATCTAACTAGATATTACTAGTTACTAGATAGACTAGATTAGAATTGAATCACTAGTTTTATCTAACAAAACATCAGATTGTTATGATGACGTTACACACTAATATAATAGTTATTGTCGCATCATACATTCTGGCGCATTTACATTGAATTTGAATTTGAATATGAAATGAGCAAACAAGCGTATCCATGACGTTTATTCATACATATTTTAAATCAACATACGCCATGATTACACAGCACAAATAGAATCTATTTTCCAAAAGGTATTGGTAATTTTCCTTTGCACGTACACGGCAAATGTATTGGCTTTAGTACTCGTAGCTCTTGTAATATTTTTGACCCTGGCGTCCGTATTCTGTATGAGATGGCGAGTTTTGTATTGAAAGGTAGGGTCAGCTCGGCTTTACACCTAAGAAAACTCATTTTATTTATTATCTGCCAAGTCTGTCCACGGCTACCTTTTCGGGCAGGGTGGCAATACAATAAACCCTGCGACCCGAATCCAATAGGAGCAAATATGATCTAATCCGTCCGCAACCCCCGTCCTCACAAACAGTAATGCCTACTTAGGGAGCCGACTCTTTGGATGCGGTAGGGTTGTCATATTCCAATAACCCTGTATTTGTCTTGTCCGGTATTATTAGACCCGGATCAAAACTTAATTCGGCGCACCAATCAAGTTGTCGCCACTTGTGGCAAACGATATGAGTTAGCTTGCGGAATGAATACACACATTACATGAGAACAACCTCAGATACAGTTCTGGCATGTTAATAAGACACTCAAAATTGTATCTTGAAAATTAAATGGAACGAACGAACTTCGTTTTAGTCAAATTAATTGTAGGCTGTGTTAGTGCATAGACTCATTGGCATTTGCACCATGTACATTAACTCGAAGTTGCAATTCCAATAATTAAATTGTACAGAGGGGGACATGTTAAAGTCCACCTAGATCCTTATAGAAGGTGTAGTTTACATCACTTCTGACTGATTTGACTATGAAACACCATACCCCACCCGCAACCTCCACCTTTTTCAAGATATTGGATTTTTAATTTTTTACAACGATTGTCAAGTCAATTCCTTTCATCCAATTTGTTTTCTATGATTTTTGATAATCCTCTTGACTGTTATACTTTGTTGGAAAGCTTTAGAAACACAGATGTGTTAAGCGACATCTGCAACATAAATTTCATAGACGTTTTTTTAATATTGCTGAGAGAAAAAAATCTTTTTACGGCAGCTTTATTTACTTTTTTGCTATCTATTGTATTTTTCTATGCTATCATAATAATATTTAAAGTCAACAAAGGACCAATTTTACAAATTCACGTAAAGTAATGTAGTGAAAACTTTAGGTATAATTATTTAGGTAAGTAAGTAAGTAAGTACATTATTTTCCTCTTTGAAACAAAAATCATTATGATCATACAAATTATTAAAAAAAAAACTGGTCTGCGGTTAAAAGTTAACTATAAAATTAATATTCTCGATGATAAGCTGTTGGCAACTCAAAATTCAACAATCAGTCTGTTATTAGATCACATCGGGAAGATACTTTCTTTTCGAATGGACACCCCTGGCTCAGTGGCCGAAGATTAGCCGCCGAACGCGGAACACTGCCCTCGAACAGTCCGTGGGCTGCATCTAATGAGCGAATAATCCCATAATCAGCCCCAGCGACTGCCAACCAGACACTGACGCGCAAAATGACTATCCTACTTGTTACATAAATGAGATGAGTTTGCCTCAGGTGAACGACAATAGTTAACTAAAGCAACTTGCATATAATATTTAGTTCCATTAATATTCACTAGAGACGCTGTATGTACTGAATTTTTGTACGGAAACGTCACCTCCGTCCGACGCTAGCGACTGTCATCGGTGTAAAGGCGTGGTGGGGGTAGGTAGTGGGTAAACGGTCTTCTGCCTTTTTTAATGTAGATTAATGCTTACTCCTTCTAAAGATAGAAACTAAAAAAACATTGTCCTGATCCTAGGGCACAAGCGGGGCCCGAACCCGCGTCAACCACAATCCGGGAGGCTACTCTTCCAACTGATTTTCTAGTTTTTTCTTTTTCATGGAAAATGGAACATTGTAATAATACTTTTATGGTTAAAAAATACCATTCACTTACTTGCTCCTTATTTCTCGGTAATTTATGTTATCTATACTAATCTATACTATACTAAAATTATAAAGAGACAAAGATTTGTTTGTTTGTATTAAATCGGCTCTAAAACTACTGGACCGATTTTAAAAAATATTTCACCAATTTTATAGTTACATTATCAGGGAGTGATATAGGCTTTTTTTTTAATTTGGCTATACTTTGATGAGAAATAGTTTATGCGGGTGAAGCCGTTGACGAACAGCTCTAGTGGCCAATAAAGTGCATAAAACAGATGGAAGCATCCAAAGTATATCATAATAATTTAAATATAGCATAATACGAGATACGAGTACCCAAGCTGAGCAGAGCTTGAACAATGGGTTTGACTAACTGATAAACAAACTGGCAGTAAGAGCTTGTCTAATTTGAAATGACGCGCACTACTACTTTTTTATATACTGATTTAGATGTACCTAGTGTACTTTTGCGAACAAACGTCACGCATGCTCCTAGGTCTAACTGGCTACTGAGCGACCAATTACAGTGGCGTGTTTATACATGTATTGTGTTCATATAAAGTGAAGCGGCTGAAAAAGGTAAAGCATGCAAATACAGGGGTCTAGGCTCGGAATATGATTTTGTTCCATTCGGTGTCGAGACCCTTGGTCCGTGGGGTCCTAGCGCTATAAGGCTTTTTAAGGAAATAACAAAAAGGTTAGTCGACATCACAGGAGACCGAAGAGCTGGCAGCTACCTCGGACAAAGAATTAGTCTAGCTATTCAAAGAGGGAACGCTGCCAGTATCTTCGGAACCTTGCCTAAAGGGACTTCTTTTAATAATATATTTTAGTTATTAAATTATAATTTCAAGGTTTTTAGTTTTAGGTTCATTTTAATAACTTCAGATGTGTTAGTATTTGTTTTAGTATTTTTAATGTCATATAATTTATATTTAAAACGTACTTATTTGTATTGTGTGCGTGAATGCATTGAATATAGATAGATATGCT
Source organism: Udea olivalis (assembly GCA_947369235.1). Lineage (NCBI taxonomy): Eukaryota > Metazoa > Arthropoda > Insecta > Lepidoptera > Crambidae > Udea > Udea olivalis. Next base: position 9,659,189 of record OX376346.1, on the reverse strand, counting down.
TTATTGTATGTACTAAAAAAACATTAACAGTATTATTTAACAATAGAAACAATATGTACAATTTAGGCGGCTTTATCGCTAGATAATTTCTTCCAGGCAACCTTTGGGAAGAGGAACTTCTTAAAGCTTATAGATGTGTGGAGAGAAAACAACTAGAAGAGCAAAACATAAAATACGAATACAACTTCAATCAATATTATATAGCTTAAAAGAACATACAATAAATAAAAAAACAAAGAAATCAAATAGGTACATTACAAATACATAAACAACTATAATAAACATACATATACCTTACACGCATACATATATTTATTGTGGCAAGGACGTCACATCATACTAGACACCAACATAACAACCATGAGGAGTAGGTCATAGTGAGAGGAAATAGGCTTTGACACGGAATTGAAATATAGGTAGGGATTGAGATTGCCTGACAGGCAAAGGTATGGAATTCCACAGGCGGATAGATTAGACAGTGAAGGAATTCGAGTAATGGCTTGAGGAATGTGGAGGGAATGTTAAAAGGAGTTTCCGGGTTGAGCGCGTAATATCGCTTCTGGCAGATTGCTGAAAGTTAAACAACTCTTTGAGATAAGGAGGCGTCCGAGGATTGAAGGTGCGCGTTATTTCAGATTAGACAAGCTTTACGAGAATTCACAATATTCAAAAGTTATTTTAATTCATTCTTCGTCGTTGGCTAATTCATTACAACACAAATGAAGCAGCGACCGGGGTTAAAACCGGTTTAAAAAAAAACGTTCCGTTTACTTATTTTATTTTGTTCGGAACGCGAACGAAATGGAAACATTTTATGAGAACGGAAAAAAACAGTTTATTCCACAAGGAACAGAGGCTCCTGGCGCGATGGCGTGACAGCAAAAATTCATTCATGGCGACACTTTTATTTATCTGAGAATGAAAATATTTCATGGTGATAGATCTATTCGTTAGATGATACACGTCGCTGACAAAATGTAAACATTGCAGACAAAAAAAACCCTTATTATTGCATCAATATTCTTTAGTTCAAACTTTAACGACACGACCCGTGAATAAGCTGCGTGGGTGTGAATTATTATTCCGTTTCGAATTGATCCTATTTAATGCAAAAACCGGTTAAAAATGGTTCAAACCGGTATTTAGAGCGAGAACTATTTACATTTCGTTCCTCTTCTAAATCCTTTTTAATACGTTCCCGTTCGAACGGAACCAAAACCAATACGTTCTTAGGCATTTTGGACTAAACCGGTTTGAAAAATAAACCGGTTTCCAAGCCCTGGCAGTGACAAAACAGGTGCAATGCACTCATTTTTAACATGCGAAGTACGTACTCTCGTCTCATCTATTAAATTTTTTGTCTGTACTTACATACTCGTACCATCGACGAAAAAACAAGTGTTAACTGCCTTTATTAGACCTTTTTTTATTAGGACTATCTATTGTTTTCTCGATTATTTTTTGTTTTCCGAAATTAATTCGGTGTTACGTTCCTTTTCCGAGAGCAATATTGCCAGATTGTGTTTTTGCCATTCTTTTGTTTTGCAATTATCTCATTTGTTTCTCTGGTTTTAACGACTTTCATTTGTTTCCCTGACTTTCATATATCCTTGCTTTTGTTCTTTCGACGCTTTCAATCCCATGCTAGGATGATAATTAAAGAAGGCCGTTTGCTACTGCCTTATCAGGTCTTATGATGTAAATGTGAGCAGGTTTACAAGTTTTTTTTTTGTCATTATTAAAACAGCAACGAAACCCAACTTATTGTCACAAAGAAAATTATTTGTATAAACTTCAACTTATTTTGTTTCAATTTTTAAAGTTACTAGCAAAAAAAAAGCTTAACCTATCTCCTAAACTTGACGTTAGAAACGTTTGACGTTTGAAGACTGACGTCAATGTGGAGATTTTCACTACACAAAACCACGGGGCGCCCGTAGCTTTACCTACGCATGAACCTATTCTAAATGACCTGTAACCTAATGGATTACTTGTTTGGCAGCGTGGGCAAATATGGCACTAGCGTAATTCATGATGGGATTTGACTGTACAGTGGAGAATTTATTCTCGATTCCCTCCTGTCAATGTATCGCACAACTCGAGTTGCACATCTTCCTTGCACAGCTACCTTTCATCAGTAGCTGACTTTGATCTGAAAGAAATGATCTTTTATACTACACCTGCTCGGAAAGTACCTTGATACTTTATCAAATTTACGGTAGAAAGTACGTCATTGCATATCGAACAAATATGCGGGTTGAAAACGCATCTGAGCGGGAGAGAAAAGTGTATGAAAATCCATTTCTTACGTGGTTTTTCTTGTTTAATTATGGGTAAGACTATGCGCCGGTAACCTAAATATTAAAAGCCAAAAAGTTTTTACAGTGAGTTTTTATCTCCAAGGTCGCAAAATGACACTGGCCACTAGCTGTGTGTCGGATGGTGTCGGGCTGGCAGTGCGACCCTGCGGCAGGATAAACAATTTGAAAAAATACCATGTGAAAATTGCAGACGCCATTGACGCCATTTTCAATTTGTGTGTTGTTTGAGGATTCAGTTCGTCGTAAAATAAAACTATCAAAATGATAAGTAGTGATAGTGATGATGAAGATTTTTTAACTCCGCCGCAGTTAAAGGAAACAGCAAAAATAATAAAGAAAGATAAAGTGTTACATTAAGCTTCACTAACTGCAACAATTTCAATATAAATTTCAATTAGTAAAGATTTAGTTTTTCATTTTCCTCGTAGGTGTAGTATAAAGCACTATGTATCACTCGAGAGAAAGTGCGATTCCCGATCTCGGGTATTTTAAAGCCCTCGCCTACGGCTCGGGCTTCAAACGACACCCTCGACGGTAATCGGTCTCTTTCTCCTCTCGGTGAACAATGTACTATACTTTTTACTTTACTTTTCTAATAATCTTTCAATTTATTTTTTCTCAAAATCAGTTCACTAGGACATTCCCTGTTATTCGCCTGTACCCAATGATCTTTAAATTAAAAGTAATCAGCTTCAGCGCTCTGTCAAAGGAGCAGAAAAAAGTGTGCTTAATGTCATACTTAGCACACTTTTTCCTTAGTTACCATGTGTTATTACTCTTTTCTCTCATGCATGTCAGAAAGGGACAGAAAACAGGATGTCACTGCCACGCGTGTGCCATGTTTAGAGTACTGCGGACCTATGGCGGCGCTCCCGGCGGCGCTAGCTGCACCTTGCCTCAGCGCGTTGTGACCGCCAGCGCTCACCGAGGCTCGACCAGGGCCCAGATTCTAATATTTATATCACAATATAAAATGGCGCGATTTTGACAGTTTAAGTATGGGAAAAACGTCAAAACCATGCAATTCTATTCGCATTTACATAGCCGATTTGGGCTCCAGGTCAGTATGGCGCGGTAGGATAGGAGTGCTAAGTAGAACCAGTCTCCACCAGTGCTATGCAATGAATGGTGGATATGGAAATGGAATCCATAGTAACGTAGCATAGCACATTTCTGATGGAGAAGCACCCTTAGACCATTTATTACTGTGCACCAAGGCTGTTTTGAGAATAACTTTTTCCTCACATGAACTATAAATTTGAGACAAACATTACGTTTATGTACTTAGCTAGTACAAAGTTTACATGGTTTTTCTATTTGATTTGGTGACTTAGATATGAGTGTAACAATTTACGGATGCGACAAAATATCGGGATCACAGTTTTGATTACAATACTTTAATTAAGTTATCACCACTAAGATAGAAGTCTAGCAGCACCTTATTCGAGTTATATGAGTGTATTTATATAAATTTCACCAATCGATTTATTTTGGTATCGGTTTTAATCGAGGAAAATATGAAAAACGTAAAATTTTGATTATGGAAAAGACGAATGAACTTAAACTCTTCATTTTAAACACGAATCGAAGCAGTTATATGTTATATACTCTTCGACGTCAACATTCTATTAGTTTTATTGACGAAGTACCTAGTTCAAATTCGAAGGACATTGATTGCACTTTTTAATCAGTGTGGCCTTTCCACGTTTCAAGTATTTGAAACCATTGAGAGAATTTAGGTTTTCTCGGTTTGGCTCTATGTGTTTATTTATTTTTCTCAGTTGTTTGTATCTGTATCAAGAACTGTCAACCTTCATGCACACAATATCGTGGGTTGATACGTCTTAAGTCAGATACGCAAAATGCCAGACACGATTATTGTCAGATCGGCAGACTTCGACGCAAAATGTCAAAGTCGCAAATCGTCAGAAACTCATTAAGCCAAATACGCTGAATGTCAGATACTCAAATTACCAAATACGCTTAATGCCATGATGAAACATGAAAAATAGTTGAGAAGAAGTCAATAAACCCCCTAGAACCCCAGATATCTTCGATATCCGTATGTTGCCAAAGAAGCTGACTGTTTGTAATGTTACAATGATTTGTAGCAATAATAGTGTAGTTTTAAAATTTATTAAAAAATATACAGGTTTACCACCTAGTTTTCAAAAAAAAACTTTTTTTATTTTGATTTACCCAGTGTCACTCTCACACTAAATACGAATCTAAAGATACCTCTCAAGCCAAAATCCATCGAGCCGTTCAGGCTGCAGAGCGTGCCAAACAATACAAACATACATACATACTCTGGAAAAACATAACCCTCCTTCTGGCGCAGTTGGGTAAAAAAAATTAAACCCCTGTAAAATTTACAATAATAAGTTGCGGGCTTTTATTTTAATGTTTTTTGTCGATTAATTTAATCCCAGTGTACTGCCTTAAAGTTTGTTACACTACGAATTGTATATTAGAATGGAACATAATTATCTAAACAGATAGTATGCTGCTATATTATAGGTTTTAAGACATTTATTCTCACTAAGAATTCACTCACATGAGAACATAAAAATAAACATTTTGTTTGTTCCAAAAACGTACACAAGAACGGTAGCTTAACTACGAATTTATTACAATATACCGTCAAACAAAGTACAAACACGAACTCAGACGCTGATGGCGCTGATTATACATGATTTATTTAAATATTTCATTTAGATTTGTCAAGAAAAATCATCTTATTTGTACCACCACAATTTTCAATATCAATACTGGTGTATTTCATTTTATTTCATTTATTAGGTCAATCATTATTTCATCCATATGTATACTAATTTTATAAAGAGGAAAGATTTGTCTGTTTGTATTGACATTGCTGCGATACAACTGGACTGAGTTTAAGAATTCTTTTACTACTTTATCAGGGAGTGACATCAGCCATATTTTTTTAATTCAGGCTATAACTTAACGGGAAAGACAGTCTACGCGAGGGTAGTCCCTTTCTTCTTCGAAAATTGTTAGTCCGAAATTCAAAATCCCTAACGCGTTTGCTATAATCATCACTATCCATAATGTTCGAATATACGAAATTTTATCATGCCTAATTGTCTTTAATTCTAATGCTTTTGTGTCATAATATTGGGTGCTATAATAATTACATATACTTAATTTTTCTTGCTATAAAGTCACATGTCCTAAGTGTTAAATCGTTTAATGCATGTTAGTCCGAATGTCAGTAGGTTAGGGTTTTTTTTTATGACCGACCGGAAATCCTGTGAGTGTCAGTAGGTTAGGGTTATTTTTTTTATGACCACCCGGAAATCCTGCGAGTGTCAGTCAGTAGCTGAGGGTTATTTTTTATATGACCACCCGGAAATACTTCAGGTGTCAGTCGGGTGTCAGTATTTAGATTTTAGGGTTAATTAAATTATGACACTTATTAATGTTTAAATTATTTATTTTAAAGCCTTTTATTTCTTTTAAACATTATAGATTGTAATATTTATAGCAAAAAATGTTAGGACAAATTATATTTAGGGATTTCGATTTTAGGGCAAGTGATATTACGAGACATTGAGTTAAGGCTAATTATCATTCGGACAAATGATGAATAGGTCACAAAACATTATGGCATGTCAGATTATGGATAAAAGTTTTATGAGACAAAATAGAGAACCAGTCCGATACGCAAAAAGACAGAAACGCGGAATACCACATACGCAAAAAGGCTGAAACGCAACTTTTACGTTACATCCTCGCGTGAGGATCCAGCACCGGCGCTTAGACTGAGCCAAGACCTCTTCGAGTCGTCACACTGGAGAGTAGGTATGGTCAACCACGCTTAAGATAGTACGAGTTTGTAGTTAAACTTCCTTTAGGTTTATGCGGCCCTGGTACTTAGTAGCTAGATGTATACCGATACTATTGGATATTTGAAAAATATTTAATAATTACGCGGCTTTCGGGGACAACGGAAATACATTGACCGGGTTTTGTGTAATTAAATTATCTTACCTATTATCAAACTGAATATAATAAAACAAAAATTTCAACAAAAAGTAAACCAACTTCAAAAAAAACTATTCCAAAACAAAGCACTAAAAAGTAAAGAAATAATTGCGTATTCTTCTAAAACTTATTCGATAATATAATGTAGGTACAATTATTGTTATTGTTGGAGTCGGTGTCAGCCAAGGACACCCTATTCGGGGTGTTAAAAAATTGCATTAATACATTAAATAAAAAATATCACATTCATGGTTTTATTATACATGTTCAAAATAATTTAAATGTTTGCATTTACATAATGCATGCATAATGCAAAAACTAACGCTTATTTTAATTAAAATGACAACGTTTTTCAAAGCATACTGCACATCGCTATACTCGAGTAGTCTGGGCCAGCTTTACGAAGAAATCGTTAATTGCAAATACCTACTATACAATAATGCCTTCGGATCACTTTGAGGGTGCCACGTTTTTGTAGCGCCTCAGTTATGTTTGCACATGCAGGGGTGGATAGCTTTGGCGCCATCTTACGTTAAAAATGTTGATATTTTGAATCTTTAAATGTGTCAATAACCGCCGTTCAAGATATTACTTATCGCTTGTATCGCTATTTTTAATTTGCTATTATGCCTAATGATATTTCATTATGTATTGTTTTATTTGAAAAGGTACTATTTAGGTACCGTTTATTTGTGAACATCATGATGACGGGTGTACCTAAAAAACCGGTGATTCTATACACATGAAAGCAATGTTCTAGCAATGTGAGGAATGTGTGTAAAATTTATAGCAATGTGCTTTTATAAAACTAGAGTTATTTAAAAAAGTTAGTGAGCCGTCAGCCTGATTTCAGAATGACGGGTGTACTTATAAACCGAGCAAATCACTTACTATTTGAGGATGAAAATATTACCGTAGCAATGTTCCGACAATGTGCTCGAACGTGCCAAAAGCAGAATCAGATGCAGTGAAAGGTTTCAAAGTAATTTTGAAAATAAGAATTCTAAATTCCAACGCCTGCTTATTTCATACTGGCAATCCCACGAAATGTATAGGAACATTTAAACTACAAGGGTTTCATGTCACCATTAGCTTATATTATACTATAGTTGATATTCAATATACACATAATAAAATCACAGTTCTCATTAGCAATTATACATTCAATAAGGTAAATTTAATATTCCCACAACAATCATACACGAGAATACATAAATTCGGCAGTCTGGAATTGAAGCCCGTATACCTTAAGGTGGTTTGTTTCCCATACAAAAATCAATCAACATTCATGCGCTAATTAGTAGTAGATTTGCCTAGATATTTGTGTGGGGACTTATTTAGGTACACTCATTTTCGCAAAACCAATAAAAAATAATATTTATAATGTCAGTAATGTTATATCAGACGATATAAGATTTCTTTGGAATTTTTGATCGTCTGTTCCAACCAGGACCAACTTCCTTTAGTAGACTTCCGGTAGCATCTAAACTAAGAATAACCCTGTTTGACGTGAATATTCTTCATAATGTTGATCTTGAGCAGATGACCAATAATAAATATAAAAAGGAAATAGAGATATATGCTTTATAACGTCATCGTATGGACTAATCTTGATCATAGTCCATAACGCCAAAACAGGGTTTTCATGATAATGTTCGCTGCACTCCCGCTCATATTTTACTTGTCTCAAACAAGCAGTTGTTGGTACGTGTGGAGGCTCTGCATCACCAACATTCATAGCGGAATCTATTAATTCATGACGTACCACAATCGGCGATTTAAACTTCAGCTCACAGGCAAGTTCATTTCATTGTAATGGTAATAGTCTGAATTTTTTTTTTAGGATTGTGAGTAAAGAAGGGCGGCGAAACTCGCCTCCATATTTTACAAAAACGTTACCAAACGGAAACATGTTAAATAAATAGAGTTAAATTTGTTGTATTTATTACCATATAATCAGGATTTTTAAAGAAGGCAGGTCAAAGATAAATTATTCCCGATTTCAATGAAACAAAACTTTTGTGTGTTGCAATAAAAAGTGCAAAAACTAAACGGTTTTATTTCGTGTAAGAGTATTCCAATCTACGCAGAAGTTTTCAATCATGGAATTATTTTATTTTCAATTTGTGTTAAGGTAAGTTATACTTTAACTGTTTTGACCTATTTTAATTAAATAAATACACTATAATTAACATTTTAAAGCCACATACTTGTATTTTCAATGTATTCAAGTTCAAAGTGAAAAAACAAACTGATAAAGAGGTTGTATGGTAATATACTTCTTTGCCTTCCCATTGTTGTCATCAATGTCAATATTGTCAATGTCAAACAAATCACTCACATTACGTTACGTTTAATTTTTATTAATATAATATTTATAACAGTTTTTTTTCGCTTTCATCAAATAATCAAACTGTAAGAGAAAGTAGCCCTCCAGAATTACCTGCACCACCTGTTGCAGAAAAACATAATCAAATTGAAACCCAGCAAGCAAATAAGAAAGCAAACACTCAAATAGGTCTTCCAACAATAAGAAGAGCAGCTCCACTGCTGGCCGTTGCTTGTTTCCAGAGTGTGATGATCGGGAAAAACTTCATGTACCTGAGTCTATACGCAGAAGGGTCCTACTTAGTAGACTTACTACTACTTAGTAGTACAAGGGAGTGAAGCCATTTTAGGATATTATTGTTATTGTGCTGCTGGAAATCATACAGTTGGGTGTTGCTCGCACATAATGCCCATTTTATGGTACATGGGGTACGCTTGTCATCAGGATCATTTCGGAGCTCCTGCTGCATTCTTGAAACACTTGTAAATTATTTAAATAAATGTACATAAATAAGTTAATATGATTTTCATTTCAAAGCTTACATAGCAGTAAAACTTAAATAAGCCTCATACTGAGCTCAACGAACTTAATATAAGTACACCAGAAATGTAGTTCTTTTGTTCTTTGTCTTGTTCTATAGTTTTGTGATGATGTGGTAAGGGCAACGGGTGACAGATCGCTCGTGCCGCGTACTGATGCGGCACGAGCTATACGCGTAGTAGAAGAAGCACGCGGCCGTACTAACAAACTCGCAGTGCGCCTTGCATGGGATGAGGATGTGGTGGATGAGACCCATCTAGGGTTCTCATTGCACGTATCATGTAGCGTTGTTGACTGAACAAGCCCGTTCGTACACCCGCGACGGGACCCGTCGCAAAGACGTGGGCCCGTCTGCGAGGGCGCGGAGTCCGCCTTCCCACGACGGTCATCCGCGCAATTCTCCGGAACGGAACACATTGCATGGAACCGTGCCTAGTCAGACAAAATGCAGATATTGTACGTTGCATTGTAGTGGAACATGTATCCATTCTGACTGATGTGTAAGCATCAGTGTCATTTTAATAAAAAAATGATTAAAAACCAGCGATTTAAAATATAACCTCACTACCTTCAATAGCTTTAATATCTTTTTAACCCCAGCTTTAAAAGAGTTAAAACAATTAACTTTTTTGTTAGTCTAGCGTAGTTCTAAAAACATCTACCGATTTCTTTTATGTACGTGGCCCGTAAGTAGAGGTCTGAAATTACATGGAAGTTCGCCGTCCTTCTTTTGGATCATAACCCATAATGATACCCTTACAATGAGCAATATTGGCCGTGAACCAATTGATCAGAATTTTTATTTCAGCATTGCATTCAGTTACATTGCCCAAAGCACGTTACTCTTTCTCCATATTTTATGGATGAGTTTGGAATGCAAAACTACAAGGAACTTTTGTTTTGCTCCAAGTTTCCTCTCTCAATAAATGTGCCCATTCATGCTTTGGTAGTTCATATTTTTTCTGGTATTTAATCCTAGACGTTAATTGATTGCGCACTGCTCGCTTCGATATAGGTTGTATTTGTTTCCATTTATATATATCTAAATTGAAATAAAATACCTTGTGATGAGTAGAATTTTCATCTTCTTGAGAACTACCAACAGCGCTGGCTTCATCTTGACTTGTTAGTTCACTATCACAATTGCCTGAGTGACATCAAAAAAATAACTGTAATTTCTTTTCAGTGATAAATAAAGGGCTTTTTCGGACATTTTGCATTGCAATTCCTTGGCGATTGTGGTAAAAATTTGTTCGGATGCTGTAGGTAAGTTATGTAGGTAAGTGTTTAAAATAGTCTTTATACTTAAAAAACACATCTTTTTGATCACTTAATTGAACCACGCTCTGTTTACCTCTTGTTCTCTTCATTTTTATTTATTTAACACTGTGTACTTATAGGAACTGTATAATAAGAATAGTGTAACAAATGTCGCAAAGCACTTTACAAGTACCCACATTACACAAAAGACAAAACGAAAAATTACATCCGAAGTATGTAGGTATGCATTTTCATTTTGGTTCTATGATACAGGAAAAACGTTTCATGAATCACCTTATTATACATACAGTTATACATGTTATTTAATAATCAAAGGAAAATGAGGAAATCGTTATCTCATTGCACTGCAGGAAACTCCTGTGGCATAATGTCCCTTAACACATTTCGTCGGATTGCCCGTATGAACTAAGTAGGCGTTTAAATTTAGAATTCTTATTTTCAAAATTACTTTTAAACCTTTCACTGCATCTGATTCTGCTTTTGGCACGTTCGAGCACATTGTCAGAACATTGCTACGGTAATATTTTCATCCTCAAATCGTAAGTGATTTGCTCGGTTTAAAAGTACACCCGTCATTCTGATATCAGGCTGACGGCTCACTTACTTTTATAGATAACTCTAGTTTTATAAAAGCACATTGCTTTAAATTTTACACACATTCCTCACATTGCTAGACGTTTCGTCGCATTCTGTCCACTTCGCATTTGGTCCACTAGTCGAAAACATGTCTATTTCGCGTCAGGTCCAATTCGCATTCGGTCCACTTAGCATTTGGTCCACTTACAGTTTAATGCTTTTCTCATTTAGCCCTTTTCGCATTTGGTCCACTTTGCACTTAGTCCTTTTCGCAGTTGGTCCACTACGCAATTGGTCAACTTCTAAAATATACTCTTTCTTTGTTTATAAGTGTTAGAACAAAAGATAAAATAAGGCTTTAAAAATGAAATTGTAGAGATATTATTGTCTGATATTAATTTAATACTTATTATTATAATCATTCTTATATCTATTTATTTATTCTTTAAATATTTCTACCAAATGCCACTTAATCAAAATTCTTCTATGTTAATAGAATAAGGCACAGTTTTATATCAAAATGATAGTTGTAGCCATAAGCATGACATGACAATACAACGGCTATCCTGACATCAGAATGGCAACTTTAATATTCAAAGCGTAACAGTACCTAATACTATTTGTCTGTGTAGGTACTATTTAGTACTGTTCAGGTACCATGGTTCAGAATACATTTCTTCAAGTTTAAAGATCCTACCATGTGCCATCCTGACATTCACTCTTGAATCATATAAAACTATTTACCGATTCACTTGTACACGTCATCAGTTGGAGCACGGGAAAATGCAAGTTCCTGCCCTTCCAACAGGTGGAGAACCTAGGTGAAGCACGGGTTCGGACACTCCGGACCTAAACAGTTTACCTTGGTCTGACTTAAGATGGCAGCAGCACTTCGAAACTAAAATTGTGTTCTGTAACTACCGTGGAATCGCTACCGGCTACACTACTAGTAAGGCTAAGGTTCACAGAACACAATGTTGGAGAATAGTGATCAGCACCATAATAGCAAACCCTTGAAACCTAAGTAATTTACTGTCGTACACTAAGGGTGGGTTTCCACCACGAGGATGCGTTGCGAGGAATGTGTTTGTTAAGAACCAATTGAATCGCGAAGCTAGGTAAGTGAAGCGATTCTATTCGTTCTTAAGAAACATTCCTCGCTACGCATCCTCGCACATCTCTGGTTTAAACTCACCCTAAACCTTACGAAGAATAAGGACTAATAGATAAGAACCACTGTATTTATTTAATAGTCATTGTATCGAAGCACAGAAAATTTACATTATCCTAGCACACTTTATTACACGTTAGTTTAAGCACGAACAGTGTCGATGATGGGGGGCGCTCCCGTCGACGTCACCAGGGCTTCGCACTTGCAGCACCGCCAGCTGTTCCCACTGATCAGCTGTTCACTGCTGACGCACTCCAGGTGGAACTGAGACGAACACGAGCTGCACTTGACGGAGGCACACCCCTTTGTAGTACGATTGCAGAAAGCGCAGTCCATTTTCAACTTAAAGTTACTGCAAAGAAGAAAAGCTTTTAGTACCTACTGATCATGACTGCAAAACTGCCTTCTACAAGTATGTTTTTCACTTTTAATAGTTGACAACTTACAGCAATTTTTCGCAATTAATTTCAACAGGAATCTTTTATATTCTATTTTTAGATTCTTGAAAAATTGTTTTGAATTTTTTATGCTGTTTTGGAAGTGTTAAGCTTGGTAGATGAAAAACGACTGAGTCATAAAATGAATTTTCTGGAAAAACGGTCTCGTTTGTTTATTTACTTTTCGCAGAATTTTATTCAAATTTCGAATTATTATATGCCAGGATCAGCGATATTTTTATCCTGGCCTAGGTTCATTATTTAAATTAAAATCAATATTCGTGAATAAAATATTATCGTAGGTATATTATGCCTTCTTATTATTGTATACATATATGTTACTAAATTTAACGAAGTAACCATCTTATATTTTTAATGGACAACCACATTTTTTATATTCTGTGGCTAATGTGAACTACGCCACGGCGGTTTTTCAGCTGTGAAGTTTGAAGTCAGATGTTGTGACACATCACGAATTTCCAAATGAAATGAATGAATAATAAAGTTGAATTTGAGTGAGTATCACCAAAAATGCAGGAATTTGTACGATGCGTTCTAACTTTTAATTTCAAAATAACGATTCTTTGAGGTGACCGCTCTTACAAAATGAACACAGAGCTCTAGCTGCGGAATTCGGTTCGAACTAAGTTTGTTCTGTGCTTCTGGCTTCAGGCAGGAGATGTAAGTGACCCATACCTTGAAGACGGTTTTTTTAGTAATTTAGCTCTTCCAATTTTCATAAACATAAAATAAGTAGGCCTCGTTACATGCTCTTCCGTGTTTTAGATAGCAATATGAGTTAACCAGTCCGAAATCAGTCGTATTTAAAGAGGTGTATATTTAAAAGCGTTTCTAGATATAAGCGTTTCTAATGATAAAATCGGTGAACTATACGCTAAACTATAAACATTGTTACCAACATAACCTACAGCGTTTATGCTTTTGTCCTTTTTCACCAGATAGGTCAAATAAGTAGATATACCAACGAGTATAAGCTTTTGCTTTTTTAAGAACCCATAGCAGGGTTCCGTGTGTGTTCGAAACGCCTTTCTCCTAAAATGTATACATCTACAACCTTATACCTACCGAAGTTTTCATAGTGCGATGGCTTGTTTCTGCGAAGTTTATTTTATTCGTCGTATCTGAACATCGAATATCTTACTTCGGTACCTTGTTTCTCCAAATATTGTTTGTCCGATGCAACTAACTTTCTTCGAAAATTTTGTCAGTACATTTTTCTGTAATATTGTTGAAATTATTGGAATAAAACAGAAATTAACTTTTGGAAAATCTTTTATTATTTTATAGAGCACACATTTTTACAAGCATTGTAAAAGACAGACATGAACACATTTTAAAAAGGAAAAATAACAACCTTTGTGGCGTTCAACCAAAACGCTAATAAGTATGAATAAGATTATAAATTTACCAAATTACAACAAATATAAATGAAGTTAGCTTTATTTTAACTTTTATCTATTACGTGTCTGCGCGAGTTGCACTAGAGAACTCATTTGCATTTCGTCATCAGTCATTTAGTGTTTGCGGAAAGTGTATTTATTTTATTATTTTGAATAGTCAATCATACAACTATAGCTAGTGACTGTGTTATAATCAAAACGCGGAAATTTAATTATTTCTTTTTCATTTTATTATTTGTTTTCGTTATTGTACAAGATGTACTAATTACGTAATTTTGTGGCAGACGATTTGATTAAAAAATAATATAGATTCACTTCACGCAATTATGCTTGAAGATTTATATCGTAATCTTGAATGTAAGTTGTACCTACCACGTCGTAGAAAAATGTATTGACAAAATTTTCGAAGTAAAGTTACATCGGACAAACAATAGTTGTAGACATGGAGAACATTATGTAGACTACTTGGAGAAACAAGGTATTGAAATATAATTTTCGATGTTCAGACAGAACAAAAATGTTCAGACAGTTAATAAAGTAGCCTTCGCAGAAACAAGCCATCGCACTATGAAAGCTTCGGCATAAGGTTGTAATATCCATTTTCGAAGAAACGAGTTTCTAACACACGTAGGGAACCCCAATAGAGGTTCTACATTCCACACGATGCGCTTTTGTATTTAGTAGAAGAACCGTTCAAATAATGGTCACAATATTATCGTACAGTTCGGTTTCAGAGATGTTTCCTTCCAAGGACGCTTAAATTGTGGAATGAACTCCCTGCCGAGGTTTTCCCGATGAGTTATAGTATGGAGTTCTTCAAGAGGGGTTTGAAAAGGTTTTTGCAGGGTCGACAACGCGCGAGTGATACCCCTGGTGTTGCACGTGTCCATAGGCTGCACGTCACCGACGTGGTATAAAAAAAAAGGAAGCCTCTTCTTTTGTCTTTCCTACGATTGTAATGTGTAGAATTAGTCGAACACACTTTTTATTTTTACTCAATATTATATGTTTTTGTTGATGCAGACGCACCGGTGACGCCGGCGCCCGCGTGCTACGCTCGACGCCAGACTGGGGTGACGCAGCGATCAGCGGGGAACATCTCTGGTCGCCCACCGCCGCCTCCGGCGACTGCTGCTACGTCGGAGACGCTGAATGCCAAGTAAGCGCCACTTATCATGCCAAATTACCATTACGATGCATTTTTATTGCATGCCAATGGTTGACGAACGCAGCCGTTACCGGAGATGAATTGCGTGGTCCTGCTTAGTATTTTCCTTAAGACAAAAACGTGTAGAGCATTATTTTTCAAGTAATGATTTTTTTGTGTTTTATTGTATTAACTAACATAAACGTAAGATATAATTGTTACTAACACATATGGATCATGGTCCGAAATAAATGATATAATAAATAATATAATTATATTATCATTTCTTATAATCTATAGTAATATTATAAAGAGGAAAGATTTGTTTGTTTGTTTGTCTGTATTGTAGGCTCCCAAACTACTGGACATATTTTAAAAATTATTTCACCAATATGAAGCTTCATTATATAGCTATATTTTATTATGATTGAACAAAACATTCAGTGAAAAATGTTACGTTAATCAAGTCGAATAAATGCGGGCGAGATGTGCTGTTTTTCCGACGCCGCGACATGCAGTCACTTTTGACAGAACGAAGTCTGTCGAGGCAGCTAGTTTCCTAAATAAGCCTAATACTTATCTCAAATCCGGCTATGTCCTTCAACGACAGCAGAGCTTCTACTTTGAGATGGCAAAGACAGATATACTCCTACATACGAGTACCTACATAACATATTTTACGTATTAGGTACTAACATCGAGATTTTGGTTTGATTTCATTTTGTTCCGGGTGAGAATTGGCGGCATTTGTTTCAGAGCTACGAGTGTAAAAGAGGCTATCTTTGGCTTCAATATGCGTTCCAATTGTGGTTTCAGCTCAAAATGATTTAACGGCCTTATCATTCAATAGAACGCCCGCTTTTAGCTTACTATAAAACTAACCGGCAAATTTTAAACCCACCGGCAAATTTTACAATCGAAATAAATAATAATTATCTGCAGCCAATTTTGACTATCTAACGAGAATGTAACTAGGCCTTTAGATCATTATTCGCTTGTTTTTCGCACCCTAGTTCTCTGCGGGATTTACTTCCTTCATGAAATTTTAGTCATTCAAACGTACGCGTAAAGGGGAAAGTTTTAACACCCACTTGAAAGAACTTCCTCGTCATTTCCGCTGTTCATTTTATACTTGGCAATGTCAGTTTTCTAGGTCAAGTGCTTTCAGAGGTGTGTAAAATAAAAGGCAACTGCAATAGATACTCCACGCACGTGGGCCCGTCCGTTGTTATCTTGATGATTTATGGAACCGGAACACGGAAAGAACTAATAAGTGATCCAATTTATAACTCGAAGAAAATCCTTGTTGCAGAGTTGTTCCCAACTCCCCGATGTACATTTTTATCGTGTAGCGAGTAAGTCGGGTTGTACGAGTATAATAATGAAGGTATCTGACTCGACAACATCCCTTATATAAAAATAAAACGGGTTCTCACATCCATTGGAAGGGTCGCGAGCGTCAACGTTGTAGATGCTAAGTCGTCATGGGCTTTGATGGGAAGTTTAATCTTTTATAACGTTTTATTTTAAAAAACTAGCTTCACTTGAACTTATTTTGTACTTGCCTAAAGGTGGCCCCTCACTTAGAACATTTTCCTGAAATGTAACGTTTCAGATTCGATCTTGATCATTACATTACAGAACTGCCTTCCTGTCATTACGAACATTCGGCTGTAATGTAATTTCAAATTCGATTTTGAGCAAAACATTACAATACTGCCTTACAAAACTTCAGAGAAGTTGTATCAAAATATTACACATTGTATCATCAAGTAGCGCACAGAAATGCTCGGTGCTTTTCCCTCACCAACGTAATGCTTGGATATGTAACATTATTACATTACAGTTTGCGCACTGTAAGACCCGGTTTTCCTGACTCACTGATGTAACGCTCGACTCTGTAACTTAATACAGGCAGCTCCAATTGAGCAAGCACCTTTACCCTATGATTTTGAGATTCAGTTGTGTTTGCTTATACTGACAGTTTCGTCTTTGGAATGTATTGATATCCTGCCTTTTAAGTAGCCTTGGGATTTTTGAGGTCATCATCATCGTCCTGTATCTAATCGTCCATGGGAACATGCAAATGTAATGAAAGAATCCAAAATTCGTTATTGAGCATTGTAATGCTTGGTTGTGCTTTGTAATGATACAGATAGTATTTTGGAAAAAAATAATTGATTTGAATGAAAATTGTAATTGCAATATTTAAGTGTAAGACGAGTTTTTCGTGCATTTATTTTCAATCAATGTGAGAACATGAGCAAAAATTTATTATCATCTATTCTTGGTGGGAATCTTAGACACCACGTTCTGGTATTTGTCCTAATTTCACTAACATTCTAGCAGCCATTAAGATGAATGTAGTAAATAAAATTAAATCTATATTCAAAAGCACATATGATTATTTAAACTAAATAGAAATTGATGTTTACAGTACATACTTAAAATCACGACTTTATCCCAAACAGGGTAGTCAGAGGCAAGTGACTCTTGCCGTCATGGTGAACGGAGCACTCAGAAGCCCACTTTTCACCAATGGTATTAGAACCCACCGATGTAGGTGGTGTGCCTTCCGCCGCTATCCGGGTTGATTTGGTTTTTTATAGATATTTTCCATCACCGGAGAGTTGGTCGAAAATTAAACAATGAACACAAAGATTTTGGTTCTGGCCAGATTTGAACTCGGGACCACACGATCTGCAATCCGAGTTGGAGTGCTAAACCACTAGGCCACGATGTTAACAGTGAAACAGAGTAATCAATATAGTAAGTCAGTACGCGTGTGATTCGCCGACTACAAAGGATATTTATGAGCAACAAACGGAATATAACACGCAAATGTGAAATGTAAAACCAGAATATTTTTTTCGCGTTTTTAAATATGAGCCTACTGACGCTTATCTAGTATCAATGTGAATACGAATAAAACGGTTTACTGTTTTTTATAACCTTGTGTTGAAATAATAAATAACTACGTTTTAAAATTCATAGAACATAGTACTTCAGGTTTCAAAAGCAATTTATTATTTGCTATTTTGAGAATATCATGAGATCAGTATGATGAGGAGGTCACACTCTCTCACACTACATCGAGGATGATTTAGTGGAATCGTTAAATTTAATGAAAAATAAATAGTGTACTTCCATACCCACCGTTCGAAGCTTTAAGCCCAATTCGAATTTATCTAGTTTTCTATCTTTAAATATAATATTATAATTAATCCTGTCAGAAAGCACAATGTTTTTGTTTGTAAATCAAATATTGTTTTGTTTCGTATTTTAGCAATGTATTCATGTCTATTTTTGCAATGTTCAGCCGATTACTGGTTACTCTGCACTAGACCAACCAGGTGCCCGATATTTCAATTTAATGCCACTGGAATCATTATTGAATTATTCCATGATTTCGACGTTTGGTGGACTAAACATCGAAATCATGAAATAATTCACATTAGCAATATTCATATTAGCACTGTCAAAATGACGCCATTTGATTACGATTCCATTGGCATTAAATAGCAGAATTAGGCCCTAGGTTATAAAGGGTGTAAAAAGGCCCTTAACCAAGCCGACACCTACATATTCTGCACATCATCAGGACATTTTTTTCTTCTTAGACCATACCTGGGAACTCAATAGGTACCAAGTTATTGAAGGTCAAAAACAAAAAAAAAATCTCAAGATTTTGATGAAAACAAACTCTAATCATTATTATTTAATTTTTGTCCTAAGAAACATTATCAAAATTTCAAGTATTTCCTAACAAAAAATTGCTTGAAAACGTTCAACTCGCAATGTAAATCGTGCGTACCCCTTGATACGTAACAGCCACGTACAAAAGCGCAGGGGCGGTCAGTTGCACGCGTTACATTGCGTAGTCCGTTCTCAGGTTTAAAATTGACACCTAAAGAAAAAATATTTTCCCATCAATAATTATTTTTTCTGTGACTTGATTCAATGGTCTGAGTGCGTAGACGCCGGGTTCGTTAAGCGCCTTTTTACACCCTATATTTTTCATATTTTTACCTACAACATAAATAGATATATGTATTTATTGGATTTAAAAAAACAAATTAAATGTACTTATATAGACGTTCTATCTCAGGAATACCTTTTTACTATGCTTGTAGTAGGGGCATGTACATACACACTGTCTTAGTGTCACTAATAATTAATAAGTCAATAAATAAATAAATATGCGCCAGACAACACACCTCTTGTAATGGTCGCGTAGTAGGGATTAATATCCCTGTGTTACGAGGTACCACACAAGGAATTCAGCCAGGGGCGTCTCCCAGTACACCCAGACCCGAGTCAATCCAGAAAAGATCGTTTCCTAAGTTGACCCAACCGGGAATCGAACCCGGGACACTACGGAAATCGAGGCGACAAACCGTGCAACAGCGCACTTCGCCAATCGTGTCGTCAAATAATAATACTCTCCTACCACACCATGAAGCTCATCGAGCGCATTGTGAACTCTCGGATTCGACAGGAGTGTACAATCTCGGAGTGTCAGGTTTCAACCGGGTTGCGGAACCATGGACCCCGTATTTGCCTTGAGAACCCTCATGGAGGGATACAGACTGAAGAATACACCTCTGCATCTCCTTTTCTTAGATATGCAGAAGGCCTTCGACTGTGTCCCTCGTGGGATGATCGGCTGAGCGCTGCGGTCCAGGGCCGTTCCCGAAGGCTTTATTGACATTATCCGGGACATGTACCATGATTCCAGTTCCATAGTTAGGACTGCGGTTGGTGACACGCTTCCCTTCCCTATCACCGTTGGAGTACACCATGGCTCCGTGCTTAGCCCGTTCCTGTTCAGCGTAATATTAGACGTTCTGTCAAACAGAATCCAAGACCACCACGACCAACCACCCTGGTTGCTCATGTATGCTGATCATATTGCGCTAGCAGACTCGGACAGGGGACGGCTGGTACAACGGATGAATAAGTGGAAAAATTCCCTTTGAAACGGCGGTCTGAAACTGAATGTGGCGAAGACGGAGTACATGGCCTGCAACACCACAAATCGTGGTTGACGTGGTCGAGCACGTGTCAAATACCTGGGATCTGTGTTAAGCTCGTCCGGGGACATCGACCGCGACGTCAGAGTCCGAATTTCCGCAGCTTGGGTCAAATGGCGTGAGGTGACTGGTGTCATTTGTGACCCCAAAATGCCGATCAAGCTGAAGGGGCAGGTCTATGAAACCATCATTAGGCCTGTCCTTTTACATGGCAGTGAAACATCGCCGTTACTAGAGCGACACAAGCAGGAGCTGCGCGTCACGGAAATGAAGATGCTGCGGTAGATGTGTGGAGTCTCACGCAAAGATCGCGTGCGGGAACACCCGCATCCGCGGCAGCCTTTGTGTTCGTGACATCGCAGACAAGCTGCAGGAGTGCCGCCTTCGTTGGTATGGTCATGTCACACGGAGATTGGCAAACTACGTGGGCAACAAATGTCTGGCCATGCCGCCCCAGCCAGGTACCGGTTGAAGAGGTCGACCCAAGAAGCGGTGGCTCGACGTCGTTTAGGGTGACATGCGTGCCAACAAACTCACCACTGAGGATGCACAAGACCGCGCGAAGTGGGCCAAGAAAATAAGAATGGCGAACCCTGGGACCCCACACACCATTGTGGGTTTACAACCGGGATAGACCGCTCAGATGATGATGATAAATTAAAGTGAGCACGACAATGATGTAAAATTATTACAGTCAGAGTTATGTAACCTTAAGTCTCAGTTAAAAAGTGTGCCGATAGGTACCACTATACTAAACTTGAGAATCAGGAACACATTTTGGCCCTGAAAAAGCTAATGGAGAACTCAGATTCTTTAGCTGGTTCTCGGTCAGTATGTGAGCTTTGCACTCACAAGAGAACATCTGTTAACCAGACTACCAACACCACCACTGGGAGTCTTGTCAGTATGAGATCAAATCAAATACTGTAAACATTGCTAATGTTTATTGACGATGGTGGGGAAAATATGGGCCAGTTAGTCAGCACATACCTATTTAAACCAACCACTAACCAATCACTGTTCACCGGGGGCCTCTTACTCTGATATCATGCTTATGATAAGAGACCATAAGTTTAATGTTAACTCAATTTTAATTATATTTATTGGAAATAGAAGTGAGTAGTTTAAACAAAAAACAACTGTTAAACATTGTCATACCCTGTGCCTATTGAATGTTAAGAAGATTTTAATGTTTACACTACCTTACATTTGTATTGGGATTTGATATGGCATGACATGACAATGTCAAATCCCAATACATTTTTTTTACGCGAACGTTAACGTAATGGCAACTCGTGGTAGTCGTACTGTAGAGGTTTGCCACAGACTGAAAATGAGATGAGATACAAAATGAATTCGACCTTAGATACTATGACTTTTCCTATCAGTAAATTATTGAATGTAATTTACATTAACAAATTGATAAGAATTATTTGCATGTGACATTATTCTAATTTATATTTTTAATTATTTTTAGCGACAAAAAGCACATTCGCTATCCTCTTTTTATATTTCTTCAGCCATTATTTTGGCTACTCGACCTGCTTTTGTTGAGCAGACAGACATGTTTTCTTTGGAACTTGTTCCAAACCATTTAAATTAGATATTAATACAACAGAGGGAACCTCTAGCAAACCTCCATCTATGACAAAAGAAGGGCCCAAAAGTTTTTATCTCAATTTTGTTAAAAATACATAATATTTTTGCAAGTAATATTTTTTTAGACTTGTCTTTTTATAAGTCTAAGTATATGAATAAAGATATTTTTTACTTCACTTTTACTTTACTAGTGTCAATTTGTTCCCGCTGAGAGCAGGCACATTAGCGTATATCATACTGGTATGTCAGTTCATTTCACTGCTACAAGTATAGGTAAACGGTCTTCATAAAATAGACAGACTTTAACATGTTAGTTTATTCAAAGATTTACCAAATTGAAAAAATATTTGCAAAAATAGAACAAGCTCGACGATTTCCAACATGTTGCTTACACGAGTATTATGTGTAGAGCAAAGGTATGGAGGAAATTTCTAACCTCGTAAACGACGCAAACGTTATAAAATTTGCTATAACTTTTCTTAATGGAGTACTAAGAACATGTTGTATTCCTGTCAGTAACACAGAAGGTTTGCAAGTCTGTAGATACTTTTATTTGAGGCTACGACTATACCGCATATTATAGAAGTGTTTCATTCATAACCAAACAATACGGCTATAGCTTGCTTTTTTCGAGCAAATTTAAAATTAGTGTAACTTCAAAATGTGTGTCTATATTAGATTTGTTGTTATATAGCGTTGTGTATGTTGTTATTATAGCGAATAGTCAGATACCGATCAATCGCCATTCCCTATGGCGAATAGTCGAATAGTCGCTATTATTATTCGACATTCAAAAATCTTTGTTAATAAATAATAATATAACGCTTAGAAAGAATCATTTATTTGTTACCTACTGAAATCTAAAAATAAATAAGCGTAAGAAAAAAGAACATGAAGATAAATAAATCTGTAAATCAGTAGTATTAAGTACTAATTTCACATTTTTAAATGCTGGCAACCCTTTTATTGCACGTGATATACCTATTTTACGGGGAAAACCTCGTTCTGTATAATCTAGCAATTGATACTAAAGGGGAATTTCCGCCCAATCGATTTCGCTTATAAGTAGGAAATGATTGGTGCTATATTAGGTTGGGGAAAAAGTATTTTCGCATATAGTATGTATCAACTACTATTTGTATCTGGCTGGTTTTGGTATCATTAAAAGTTAAAATTTTAAAGAATATAAATCCAAATCCAAATTAGGAAAATGTGTAATTTTCATTTGTTTTTTTTACTGTCAAGATGAGTGAATCTGATAAAGAAATTCGATACATTTTGAAATTTTACTACAAAAAAAGTAAAAATGCAACGCAAGGCGCGAAAAAAAATTGCGATGTTTGTGGACCTAGTGCAGTGTCTGTGAGAGTAGCATAAATTTGGTTTAATCGTTTTCAATCCGGAAATTTTGCTGTCAAAGATACATGTCGCTCTAGTCGCCCTATTACGCATAAAATGGATGCCGTTTTTGAAAAAGTGGAGCAAGATCGGCATATAAGTAGTTACGACATTGCTGAAGAACTGGGAATTGACCACAAAACAGTTTTGGCGCATTTGAGAAAAACTGCGTACACAAACAAGCTCGATATCCAAATATCGAACTTTTTTGTGAGCTTTTTTGTGAGCTTTTTTGTGAACTTGGGTACCTCACGAGCTCACTGAAAGAACCCTAATGAACCGTGTACTCATTTGTGATTCTTTATTACGACGTGATGAAACCAAACCATTTTTGAAGAAGCTGATAACTGGTGATGAAAAGGTGATCACGTACGACAAGAACGTGAGAAAAAGTTTATTTATTTATTTATTTAATCTTTATTGCACAAAGAAAAGTACAATTGGCGGACTTAATGCCTAAAGGCATTCTTTACCAGTCAACCACTAGCACAAGCAGAAATCTTTACGGCGGGGTTTTGTAAAACTAAGTTTCAGTAAGATAAAAGTAAACAATTTACTCATATAATATATATACCTACTTATCTAAATTACAATATATATATATGTGTACCTACTCACATATAAAAATAGCAAATATATACATATTAATTCATAAATACAATGATATATAAATACATATTATGTACTCAAATGAAAGACGAAACATTAACTGACTAAACGATCTGACTAATCTGACCAATGATTAAATAGCACTAATTCAAACTGATTAGGGTGTCTGTAAAAAAAGTTTGTGGATAGATTTTTTGAAGGAGAACCTATTGGGGGACATTTTGATTCTGTTCGGAAGCGAGTTCCATAACCTTATAGCAGCTTAGGTAAAGGAGTTAGACACATGCGTGGATAGATGAGGGGGAGTGGAAAGTTTTAAAAGAGTATTTGAGCGTTGGTTACGTGAGCTGCACTCACCCCTATATTCAAAATTACGCTTGAGATATTTAGGAGCATCGGGATTTTTAAGAACGTTGAACAGTAAACATAGCGTTTGAGAATTTCTTCGTTGGCGGATTTTAAGCCATTTCAATTTAGAGCGGAACGGAGAAATATGATCAAATTTTCTTACACCAAAAAAGCCAAATTTTCTTTTCAAAAGTTCGTGGTCAAAAGCCGGTCAGGCTTCACAGACTGTGGCAAAACCCGGGTTAATTCGCAACAAGGTGATGCTGTGTGTGTAGTAGGATTATTCGTGTTTGTGGTAGGGGAATTATTCATCAGTAGCTGTTACCACCAGGCAGGACCATCGATTCTGAACTCTACTGCGAACAACTGATGAGATTAAAGCAAGAAGTTGAGAGAAAGCGACCGGAATTAATCAATAGAAAGGGCGGGGCTTTTCATCATGATAACGCTAGACCTCACACATATTTAGCCACTCAGCAAAAATTAAGAGAGTTTGGCTGGGAGGGGTTAATGCATCCGCCGTATAGTCCTGACCTTGCACCTTCAGATTTCTACCTGTTTCGGTCTCTTCAGAATTCTTTAGGCAGTGTCAGGTTAACATCACGAGAGGACTGCCAAAACCACTTGTTGCGGTATTTTGATCAGAAGCCTCAAAATTCCTATAGCAATGCGATCATGTCCCTACACCTACAAGATGGCAAAAAGTAATCGTACAAAAAAACTACTTTTTATATTAACGATAATAATAATTAATAATAGGTGTGTTTTGTTTTTTAAGAAAAATAAAGCGATTATATTGAAGTCTAGTTTTTATTTTTATTTATTTTTAACAACCTTTCGCCGAATGTCGAATAATAGGCACTATTATTCGGTATTCAACAATTAACGAAAAAAAATCGAGTAATGACGAATATCGAATAAGCCTAAGAACTGTTTGGCGGTTTTTTTCCTGAACTCACGAAACCGCAGCCGCCGCGGTTGCCGCAAACTTGTGAATTCAACTAGTGACGCCTTCACACGTTACCATTTGATTAGAAATAATAATCGGCTTTATTTAAGAATGACTTTAAATCTATTAAATACATTGAAATATTTTTAGTTTCAATATAAATGATTCGTTTAGTACTTTTTTTTACATTTATAAATAATATGAAAAATAAATCTATAAATAAAGTCTTAATGATTCGTTGTAATAAATAATATTTAAAAAAAAAATTACATTTAGTATCGCTATTATCCTAGTCATTTTCAGGATGATCGCGACAATCCGGCCAGTACTAGGACGATCGGAAAATTGAGCGCTGATTGGTTAGTCGGAGAGTCGACTGACTGACATCTCCTTTTTGATTGGTTTGATTAACACAGCCGCTTCAGACGATTCACTCATTGTACTGGCAAACAATAACACTTATTAAATAAATGTCACACGTTTTGGTTTTAGTTTACGCAAAAATAACGTTTTAATGTTAATAAAAGACTGCAGTCAATTTTGACAACAACAAAGGCGAAGGAACTGTGAACGTAACTTTTGACCAATCAGTACATTGCATCTTTAACAGCCAATCAGCTCTCAGATCATGATTGTTCATTCGCGATCGTCTTAGGATGCGCCGGATTTTCTCGATCATCCTGAAAATAATCAGGTAAATAGCGATATTACATGTCTATTCTACCATCTACTCGTTTAAGCTTCAATAATTTCCACCTTTAGGTACGTTTATATGAACCATTAAGGAGATCAATTCGTTAGCTTATAGTTTGGGAGTTGGGAAGTAGATGGCCGCCAGCACTAAAGTAAAATACTTAGTGAGACAGACGGCTATACGCAGATTTGTGGTTAGCCGCGAGCCGCGCGGCTCCTGCCCGCGGCCACGGCTAAAAAACGCGTCGTGAGTTCTGCTTTCAATTTTTTCATAATTTCTGTATTCTACAGAAGCTGCGGGCCCGCAACAGCGTCGGGCACGGTAAAAAACCGCACCGTGAGTTCTTAGCGTAATAAGTAGCGAGTATTCGCGGCAACTCTACTCTATTCACATTTCTCTATAGAAAAAAGGAAATGAAAGTGTTTCAAAAGTAAAGTTATCTTTCAAAGCATATTAAATCATGGACAACAATTTTTGTTCTATTATAATAAAAAAGCTAACAACGGACTATTTAATAGTGAACATGCATGGATCAGATTCTTCGTTTCATCAAAAAAAAAATGACCAAACCATCACTTCCCAAACAATTTTTCGCAAAATTTCATTTCCCAAATTATAACTTAGCAAATTAACTTTTCGCAAATAAATGTAACGCATACCTAATTTTTGGCAAGTGATTGAACAATAACTCGCTTACCAAACAGTACTTTTACCAATTTTCATTTGGTCAAATATTTCAGTTGGTAAAACATATTTTACGCAAAAAATAATTACCCAAATATTTATTTACCGTTTATATTGTGTTAAACTGCTTAGCCAATGACAAATTATTTGTATGTTTATGCCAGTTGCACAGAATACACAAATGAATACTAGTAATATTCTATACTGGAAAACCGGAAATTAGTAAATTTCCGGTTTTACATTCAAAAATATGTTTTCTGCACTCGCCGGCCGCTGCTTGCTACGCTCGCTAGGCTCGCTAGGCTCGCGCGTTGTGCTAATCTAACCTAGCTGTTTCGATTCAACAATACAACAATAAACAAGATTTAAGCCTGTTACGTTACAAATTTCCCTAAACTCTAAGAAAATTAAATCATGGCAAGTTTTACTTCAAAAAATATGTTTTTGGCACTCTGGCAAATTTATTTTGGCAAAACGGCAGGATCCCATCATATGGTCATGGTCTCGAAACAAGGATAATGTCCTTGTGTAACACCCGAGAAAGCTCAAATTTCAATTGTAGTTGCAGACTTGCTGGTGTTTTATTTATCGTATTCGTCATATAATAACGCCTGCTTCCTTGAACACGCAAACAACTCTGTTTGCGTGCCCGCCTAGGCCCAATCTTGGTCGTTTTGTTATGCAGCTTCATAATTTAATTCATGTTTCATTTACTCTTTAATATTACTATCCATTAAGTAAAAAAATTATAACATAGCTAACAATTTGTGCAGGCTGTCCGCTGTACAATAATTTCCGAATATCACAAAATTGTTTACCTTAAACTAAGATTGTAGTATTATTATTAGCAACGATAGCCAACAATTAATAAACACACAATAACAAGAAATAAACATTTTTTTCTCTAGGTTTAAAAAATATATGAATTACAAAAATTGGGCCAGCCCATAATACTCGTACCTACATGTTCGAAAATCTTTAAGGTTGCTTGCAAGAAAATTATTTAATTAATAGTAAGAAAATAATAAAATGAGAATCGTTCTTATATTTCAATTGAAATATTAACCAAATTAATGGACAGGAATATGTCAACACATGCGCCTTTCTCTTTCATGCTACGTAAATAAAGCCTATTTAACATGACTGTAATTCGTAAAAATCGTTTACTTTCATCACTCCCGGTATTTTGTTCCTCCGATAGATACAAAGAGCGCTTTATATTGCAGCGTGAAGCGGGCGAAAACCCCTATTGAATTACAGCCAAACGTCGTTTTATACAGTTAAGTGAGTGGTAGAGGAGCGACAGGGCAAGAAATTGTAATTTCCTCAACAACCATTAGCAGACTTCCTGGCCATTGTGCTTTGGGCTCGTGGTCCGTCATAGTTGAATGTAAGATTAATGACCTGTTCTACCATTGACATTACCATCGACGCGATGACCTGTCACTGCGGATATAATAAAGCTTGTCTTTGCTTCACACCATTATCTAAACAAGCAATTGTCGTACTTAAAAATCAATACAAAGCTAGCGTTACTCATGTTTTATTATTGTACTTATTGCCATTGAAATGACAAACTTATAGAAATGACATTCCAGAATGCACTGAAGTGTATATAAGTATCGTATTATTATACATATAATGTATGCGTATACAACAGCACAAACAACATCCTCATCATCATCATTCGCAGCCTTAATAGGTCCACTGCGGAACATAGGCCTACCCCTTAGATTTCCAAAGTGTCCTGTTGCAAGCAGGTCTGTAGGTATCCACCGCAAAACCTGCCACCTTTACCAGGTTCACTGTCTACCTGATGTCTGCAAATGTATACTTCTATACTAATACATATTATAAAGAGGGAAGATTTGATTGTTTTTTTTTTGGTTTGTTTGTTTGTATTGAATAGGCTCCAAAACTACTGAGCCGATCGTGAAAATTATTTCACTAACAGGAAGCAAATTATTCAGGAGTGTTAAAGGCTATATTTTATAACGATTGAACAAAAAAATCAGTGAAAAATAATCATCATCATCCGTGCGGTCCCGGTTGTGAACCCACACTAGTGTGTGGGATCCCAGGGTCCGCCTTTCTTATTTTCTTGGCCCACTTCGCGCGGTCTTGTGCATCCTCAGTGGTGAGTTTGTTGGTACGCATGTCACCCTTAATGACGTCGAGCCACCGCTTCTTGGGTCGACCTCTTCTACCGGTGCGGCATAGCCAGACATTTGTTGCCCACGTAGTTTGCCGATCTCTGTGAGACATGACCATACCAACGAAGGCGGCACTCCTGCAGCTTGTCTGCGATGTCACGAACACGAAGGCTGCCGCGGATGTGGGTGTTCCGCACGCGATCTTTGCGTGAGACTCCACACATCCACCGCAGCATCTTCTTTTCCGTAACGCGCAGCTCCTGCTTGTGTCACTCTAGTAACAGCCATGTTTCACTGCCATATAAAAGGATAGGCCTAATGATGGTTTTATAGACCTGCCCCTTCAGCTTGATCGGCATTTTGGGGTCAGTTCAGTGAAAAATAATAGTAAATGTTAATCAAGTCTGAGAAAAGCGGGCAAAATTGATACCAGCTGTTAAACATTTGACAGAACGAAGTCGTCTGGGCAGCTCGTGTGTCATATGAAGCAACCAAGTTGGTAGAATATGAGATGAAAAGATTATTTTGATTGTTTTGTTGCGTAAGATTGACCAGCCGGTGTACTGCTGGGCAAAGCGCCTGTTCTGTTTTTTTCCTTGCATCCGCAGAATACCAGTACCTAGTTGTGACGAGCTCTTTTCTCGCGCTTTAATACTAAGCTGAGACCATTTTGGTACCTACCTCTTTTTTCATGGAGTTTGTTATAAGCTGTTTTTATAATTAAGGCCCGTATTCTAGAATCGTACTCAAGCATTGATCTGTACTTGAGTAGAGATTTCAAAACGTCAGTTCATACAAAAACGTCACTCAGATCTATACTCAAGTATAGATTTTGTTTTAGAATACAGGCCTAAGTGTGTTTTTTTTCCCACTCATATTTTTTTTTTCTTGTTTTTGTGCTTACTGGTACCAAATAAAGTTTTATTCTATTCTATTCTTCTTAAATTATTGTCTCGTGACGGCAAAAAAACACAGTTGAAAGATGTTCCCGCAGTTCGTAGCTTGCAACTAGGTTAGGCAAGTAGGTACCTAAATCAGGTAAACCCTAGGAATCTACTTAGTTTGGATGCAAAGTGCCACGGCGCGGGTTTGCGGTTTCAATGCGATGCAGCGGCTGTGAAATGTGGCAAAAGATAATGTCGTTAATAAAGAAAGGGTCATCTGTAAACAATTCCCATCGCAAACAGATTTGTTATAAGCATTTTATCTGTTATAATTATAGTTTGTTAAAGTACCTAATTGTAATTTTTTTTTCACTTAATTAATAAGAATCTTGGTATACTTCCCAGAAAAAAACACAAACTATGCATTTTCTTTACTTGTCATTTCAAATAAGTTACTGCGAAGGAAAAACAATACATGTAAACCAAAAATGGAATACCCAACATTCTTTATCAAAAACGACCAGCCATGTAATCAATACGTCGCTGACGCGGCAAAGGGGCGAACCTCATTTTTAAACAATCAAATTTGATGAAATGAGGTTCGCCCCTTTGCGGCGTCAGCGACGAATATACCCACGAATCTTGTGTACAGAAGTTTGAGAAATTTGCGTAGTTACAAGTTCTGCATCTGCTCATGAAACAACAATTTAAAAAAAAAACAAATCTTCCTAAGGCTAAGAAGAAAATTATCCCTTAATCTTTGGAGATGAGATAAATTTGTTTTGCCGTTTGATTTTTGCTTAAAAATAAAATCCATCTATATCTTATCTTATCTGTCTATGTAATACTTATAAAAATCAATTGCTGTTCTCGCTAAAACTCCAATATTTCAAGATCAAATTAGCCAAATCCGTCCAGCCAGAAACGATTTGGCAGTTCAGGGAAGGTTTAAACGATGAGAAACATAATAAGTAACGGAATACCTTTTTTTTTTTATTACTGAACGACGAGGTTATGTCGGACTTCTACCGAATAAAACCCCACGGTACTCGATCTCAACACTTTCAGCGGCGAGGCGGGGTCCCTGAAAAGTGCCCCGCCGCCAGTGCTTCCCCGTATTGGGGCCCCCTCCAGGCGACCCCCCAATTAAGGGGGGAGACCACGGAAGCACCTGGAGCACACAAGTACTTCCGCCGTCGCGGTGAAAGCCGTGCATTGCAGGCAAAAGCACCGTACGCAGTACGGTGCTTACAGTGGGAACACGCTGGCACCGTACGTGGACCCTACTAGGTCGGCAACCACGATCCACCTAAAAGGTGGATCCTCTGCCGCATCTGGCGGTGCAACTCGGCCGAGCCGCAGTGCACAGGGGCCCAAGGCGCGGATCACTGATCCCGCGCTGCGCCCCCCTTTGGGCGGGCAGTGGTAGGCAGGCAGGCACCATACCACCACCACGCCCGGTGGCAGGCAGTGGGTGGGTGGGAAGTCCACCGCACTGCCACTCCTAACCCCTTTTAGCTTCCCGGTGGTTCCACCTGCCACCAGTACTAAGATGTTAAAAAACCTCTAAAAGTCACATAATTTGCACAACATTTCCCAAGCCCCTTCAAGTTGTTAAAGTAACCTAAGTTCATCAGATTAATCTATAGTTATTAATCTCATGATCTTGGTTCACTTTTTACAACATACTTCACAATAAGTTACTTCCTACGTAGAGCACCGAAGAAATCTCGAGCATAGAATGAAAATGTCATGTTACACATTAAAAGCCATTTCTTTAAGAAAAGACTATAATAGGAAGTTAAGATAGGTCCACTTAAAAGCGGATGCACTTAGTAGGAAGTATGTTCAAACGATCGAAGCCCGTGGGTGTTTATAGTTTGTAGTGGAAAGGAAACTCCCATTCGAATAGTTCGCATTCGAGCACCCGTGAAAATACCAAAATCCACAACTTGTATTCAAAGAACCCTTGTCATTTAGTTCTCACGTGTTTCAAAGACACGGGCGCAGTCAGAACTCGTTAATAAGTATGTAGGTACGTAATTGAGTACACCTGCCATCACTGAACACCCTTTTCAAACTTGTTTGCTGAATAGAAAATGGATCTAAAGGCCAGGAACGGATTTCACACTCAGGCGGGGGTTTGAGAACTTAATTTCGCAATACCTTATAAAAGTAGATAAGGCTTATTATTCACTAAATAAAAGTATAGGCATGAAGAAAGGTATTCGACTTAAATATAATGGATCTGGTTAGGTAGATTGATACAGGTTTGCTAAAATTATCAAAGGAACGTTTTGGTTGATTGATTTAGAATGCCTTGCGGTGTTTTTTATTGTTCATACATTCCATCGAGCGTCTAGAACTCTAGAGGAATTGCACCACTCAAATCTGCCAACATTTTCTTTCTAAACGAAAGCAAATGCTGATTACCTACTAGCTAAAGATGTTTATGGATCACTGTAAATAGGCCACCCAGTATGACTATGCGATAACTAAATTTATTACGAGATATCCTCCAAAGCTTTAATTTAACGACGATTTAAGGATTTATGCGTGCCAGTTATAAAGAAACTACTGTCAGTTTTTAGTGCTCGTAGTGAAAAATTAGCATAATATAAAAAAACCAAACCCTGCTTAGATACCTATGACTGAATAATACGAATCGTAAATTCACTTTGCGCGGGTAGGTAACTATCTGGTGTTTCTCGTGTTTCTTCCGATGTAGAAGCTGATGTAGATGCAGCTATGTCAACGTATTGGTTACGATCGATCCGGTAACAAGTATTTTCGGCTCGTGGTCGTTCTGAACAACAACTTCGGAAGCTAATCTGAGTCTCGCCCGAAATAACAGTGCAGACAAAATCTCTGTGGGAGTCCGGTTTTGCGTTCTCGAATATGTCAAAGCTAGTTGAAACTAGGGACGTGAGCGGGCTACTGATACGTGCATAAAAATGAGCCCCACGTGAATCCTCGCAGCATCATTGACATGCAACAGATAGCTCCGTTCGTGTCACTGAACTTCTCACAACACACTACACACACCACACACTATCACATTAAGACACCCAGCTGTAAAGTCCAATTCGAAGTGATGTGTCCATATTATTTCTGTAAAATTTAGCATTATAGGTGCAATGGAAACCAATATTTCAGACGAATTCTATTACCATAACCATTGAAAATGTACATGACACTTACGTCAGAAAATTTTATTAAATTCACGCCGCGCGCCGTGACTTGCTATGCATCATTATTGTTCAAATATTTATACTGAAAATAGCGCATAACATAGCTCAAACGAATACAATTTAAATTGAAAATTAAAAGCCATATTGATAGATATAACATAATATTTTGTAAAAAATATTTTGTACAAATACAGTCAGATTAAGATTTGTTTGTTTTGTATGAGGATCGAGCTTAGGTACGACGAGCAGCTTTTAGAGGCACTACGAACCGAGCCAACACGCCAGTCAAACGTCAATACAATTCGAATATTTTGTAATGTTAAAATAAGTATTTCACACTTATTTTTTTAATTTAATTTTAATATGAACAATGATATCCAGTTAATACTGCTTGATTTTTTGTAAAAACATATACATTACCGTTTCTTATCTTTGTTTCCTAGAAACACGGATCCCGCATGAAGTGTTCCGCGTGCAAGATCATCGCGCACCAGGCCTGCATCGACATTCTGATGGATCGCGTGCAATTCACGTGCAAACCCACCTTCCGCGACGTAGGCGTGCGCCAGTACCGCGAGGAGACCCTGACGCACCACCACTGGGTGCATCGCCGGTCGGAGAAGGGGAAGTGCAAGGCCTGCGGGAAGGTGAACAGAGATGAAACGCTTATTAGTAGTAGCAACTAGCCTATAGTCCTTTTCACATGGCATGGCATTAAGACGGATCACAATAAAATCATAATAAGCCTAATTATTGATTCGATAATGGTGTTCATATTGGTAAACTAACGATTAGAATTCCTAATTAAAATATTTAAACGATTGCGCCTAATAGAATTCGCCACATGAAGCACATTTGACACACTATAGTGGCAAGTTATGATGATTTTGTTCTCCGTGCATTGAAATTCATTTCAGACCACAATCCAATATCTAAAACGCAACCATGGCAACCTTTTTATTAGTTGCGGGCGATATTTCAAAGTGCATCTTATGATATTACCTATATTCCGCGTAGCCATTTTTCCACTTCACTGGCTCGTCCGTGGCCGAGCAATAACCAATGACGTGATAACATTGATTATTTTATAAACGCGCCTTCTTCACATCACATCACATCTGTGCAATTTACGTAGGTTCTGCGATAAATCACAATTTTAGAGCAACACCTTTTTTTTTACGTCATAGTTAATATTTCTCAAGTACCTAATGTAAGCTTTTGGTACATATGGGTTTAACTAGAAAATCCGAATAAAAGAGACAGTTAACTTTAGATTGGAAGGGGATAGTAGCTACATTAAGCGTAATTAGAAGTCATTAGCGGAAAACTCGTTTGCTACTCGATTAGATTTGATCATGAATATGTAAGTCGCGTGCGATCACCGGTGTTGCTGAACAGCTGTCCGCTCGTCCCACAGGAAAAAAAAAGCTACTAAATTCTGGCTTCCCGTTAATTGTGTCTTTAATAAATTAAGGCATCGATTCTCTGTGCCCTCGTACCCACACAGCCAACTTACACTTAACGAGAAAAGTTTTTAAGAGGCACCAATATATGCCCATCAACATTTCAGACTCCACAACGACAACAAATGAGAGCGTTGTTCGAGCGTTGACGAAAGTTGTATAATTATTCAGCTGCGGAGGTATCTAATTAAAATAGAAGTGGCAGGTAAATAGGGCCGTGCAGCTTTCGTTATTATTCCAGAATTGCGTGTTAGCATATTGACCACTTTAAGTTAACAAAGACTTTGGCGCTCTGAAAAATCCTTAACTATAAAATCGTTCATGTTAAAACGCATTTAATAACAATGGCTTCACATGGCTATGACATTAAGTTTGTATTCAATATTCACATACCCGAACTAGAAGTACACATGGAAGTAAAGTTAAATTGTGTTTGTTTTGTTCGCAACCCAAGGTAATAAAAGTTTGATACTTATTTATGCCGAACGAAAATTTTATTCCATTTTGCATGAGCACCCTAACCAAGAACTCAAACATGCCTTGCTAGATTAATGAAGTGATTGTTATAAAAAGCATTATTTCTACGGGAAAGAACAGTTTTTTGTCTAGAACTGAAAAGATAATATTTTCTCCGGTATATGCTATTTAACTGACTTTAACTAAGCGGTTTATACCTATCAGTTTATTGCCAGTTATAAATTCGCTGCCAAACCGTATTCCGGATAGGCGTGGACAGATTCAAATATATCAAACGTTAAATACTAAAAACCCCCATTTGAGCATATTACTCATGAGCGTAAATGCAATCTGTCAGTTGGATAATATCATGAATGAGTGATGCGGGCGCGGCGAGGGGAGCGGGCAGTGAGCTGCCTACCGCCCGGGCTCGCTCGCCGCCCGAGCTCGCTCGCCGCCCGCCCTACGCTCTGACCACTTGAAATGATTTGCATTTACCTCGCATAAGCCTCACATGCGACACGACACGAACTACGTCCCCCAGCGAAATTAAAACTTCATTTTTAATGACGTCCACATTGCTTCAGCCGCTCCGCCGGTACGATTTTGAATCGTAAAAAACGGGGTTTCTAGGTTACATTTACACATTTAATCACTCGCTTTAGGTTTTATGTACATACTCGCATTGCTAAATTTAGCATTTACACGTCAAACGATCACATTCAATTTGTTTTTAAGTAATTTTATAAGAGCGTTAGCTGGAGGTGGATCGAAAACGTTGCATTTTTGTAAGATTTTCGTGATTATTTCATTGAATTGAAATAAAAATAAAAAAATTGTGTGCATAATACTATTTAAAAACACATTCAATTAGGTAGTCACCAATTAATTGCTGAATTAAATAAAAACCCGTTTTTTTCATTTAAATGACACTTAAAAATGTACTGTACACAGTTAAAGTTCTAATGATAAAATTAAAAGGTGCATTCAATAATAGAGAGATAAATTATACTTAATTTGAATTCAGCTAAATAATCACGAAAACCTTAAAAAAATGCGACTTTTACGATCTACCCCAAACGCAAAAGCAAACCCTCTTAAGGGGTCATTATGCCTACTAAATTGTTGGCTAAGATTGTAGTCTTAAGTTAGTACATTTCGTAGGTTGCAGCTTCAGTAATTTTTCATCGTAGAATTTTATTCAATGTTCACCATAAGTAAATGACAAACTCATGTGTGTATAATTTTCATCAGTTCACTGCACTAGCACTAACCTTTATGAATATTAACAACTTACTTTTTGTTCACCGTTTTTGTTAATAACGTTCTAACGATTATAATTTATGTTGCTGTAATTTTTAAACGTTGACTTACATCGTATTTTTTATTATTTTGTTGTTACATATTGTTCATTCATGTTGTTATCATGTATTTTGTTGCGCATGTTTGTTGCATGGTTGTTTTGTTGTCACAGTCATTCCGGGGCAGTTGCTGCGGTTGGTGCATTCCGACACGAGGTTCTATACCGAGCTCTAAACCCGTAGACAATGAAATCCCGGACAGAGTGCGTATATCATTTAGTCAGGTGCTATCATAGACAAACAGAAAGTTGCTTGCTGCTCACAATTTTTATAACAACTTGCAATACTATCTGATACTGTTTTATCGGAGCTCAAGACCAACTATTACCACAGTTATTTCTCCTTCTATTATTTTCTATTGATCTTATCTTGTCTGAACAGCCCCGATAAAACTCTCATGCTATATTTGAATCTGAATGTATTGACTTTTACTAACATAGACATTTATTTTTGCCAACAGTCGTTGCAGGCGAAACTATCATTCAGTTCAAAAGAAATCGTTGCCTTAAGTTGCTCCTGGTGTAAAGACGCATACCACAACAAAGACAGCTGTTTCAACCTGCAAAGGATAGGAGAGGAATGTGCATTAGGTAAATCAACGTTCAAATATTCTAAATAATATATGAGTTAACATGAATAATGCATTATTTATATATAAATGAAAAAGGAAGGAAGCTCTAGGTTACTCAGCGAGCATTACTCATTATTTCGCTAATTAACCTTAGGAAATCATCAGAATAACTAAAATATGATGTAATGGCGGTTGACGAAGCACATTTTCTCATGGTCTTTAGGGTAGAACAGTTCTGGAGTGAAAGTTATATACAGTACATATTAAGAAGGAGGAAACTGTACTTAGTCAATTTTATCGACGGAAAAAATATGAGAGGCGAAGTCCTTAGACTTATCGGCTCTGAAAAATCCTGTTTTTCAATTTGTGCGAAACTAAGAGTCTTTGAGCGCTAAATTAAAATGTTGTAATTGAGAACATGGTATTTTTTTTTTCAATTCAATTCAATTCTTTATTTGCTTACTAAGTATTACAAATAGGTGTTTATTTATACCTTAAGAAAGCTAATATGACGTTTTACTTAAAATGAAATAAAGTAAGGTGATGG
Organism: Udea olivalis; assembly: GCA_947369235.1. Taxonomy (NCBI): domain Eukaryota; kingdom Metazoa; phylum Arthropoda; class Insecta; order Lepidoptera; family Crambidae; genus Udea; species Udea olivalis. The sequence continues at coordinate 9,622,018 of OX376346.1, read as the reverse complement.
GAGCAAATATTATAAATATATTGTTAAAGAAAATTGACTACAATTTCCTTTTTTTTAATATGTGCAATTTATAGAGACTCACACTGTATAACTAAAGGAAATGGACGACCTGATGAGAATTAAAGGATTGTGGTGGATGCAGGCCACCTGCAACCAGCTGCTCGGAAAGCATACCCAGGAGGTATATGTGCAGATGATGACGACGGTGATGTGAATGAGAGTATGTAGTGAACTACACAGCTAACTAATTAAAAACAATTTTTGCTATAGACCTACGTCGTATTTAATGATATTTTAAATAAATTGATAAAATATGTATTACAGCTATACATTTTTCATAGGATCTCAGTCAACCATCATAGTACCGCCATCTTGGATTGTAAAACTACCAAGAAGAGGCAGTTTTAAATCATCGCTAAGGAAATCACCCAAAAAGAAAAATGCATCGAAGAAGAAGGGTAAAGATTCGAAGAATGAACAAAAGACGTTTGTGATAAAGCCGATACCGACGGCGAGCGTCAAACCTGTGCTGGTGTTCATCAACCCCAAGAGTGGGGGTAACCAAGGGGCCAAACTTCTGCAGAAATTCCAGTGGCTGCTTAATCCGCGGCAGGTCTTTGATCTCACTCAAGGAGGACCTGGACCGGGGTAAATACTTGTACTACTTATGTCTTTGTTAGTACACATAATTGCAAAAATTCTAGTTGCCTACTCTTTTTTCAAAGAATTTTGGTCTGGCCTACATGGATGGATGGATATTTAAGAACAGTGAATCTATGAAGTATTTTTACAATTAACACTTTATTCATTTTTAACCATTTTAAAATGTTATTTTAAAACAATCAATGCTAGCGATACCGCCTTTAGCATCAGAGGTCGTAGGTTCGATCCCCACCCATGACAAACTTTTATGTGGCTAACATTTGGGCTTGTTGTGTGTCTGGTTATTATTATCCATTTAACTATGGATGTAGAAAAAATAAGTATATTTTTCATTTACTTAAGCATGTTTTTAACTGTTTTCTATGTGTTCAATTAAATAATAATGTTTTTAATTTATAATAATATTGAGGGATGAGAAAATGCATATATCTATAATAATTATAATTGAAGTCTTCAAAAATATTTAAGAATCCTTCCTTGAAGGAATCCATCGTTTAGGACAAATAAATCTGTACTCAAGCGCAGTCAGGAGGTCACTTGCTTGATTACAGATCAAAACTATACTTGAGCGCCACTTCACACCTGAGTAAAGTAGAGTAAAAAATATATTTATTCATATAGATTTATAAAAACTACTTGTGATAAGTCAAATAAAATAAAAATTGCAAAAATATACTAAATGAAAATGAAACTTACATAAAATAACACTATGATAGTAAATATCATAAATAAACATAATGTGAAGACTCCGGCAAGAAACGTGATGGTTACTGAGTGACGTTCGAACTGAGTCAGTAGATTTTATTTCATTTTCTAAATAGGTGTGAAATGGGACATCTCCTTTCAATGTGTCAATATTCGTATGAAAAGTATCGAACTACACAGTTTCTATATTGAACATGCAATGCAAGCTACTAAAACTAAATTCTGGTTATCATGAACTAAATTTAAACATCGATTACCAAAATAAATAAACAATTGCTACTTTTCCAGAGTGTATTTGAGTAGTTGAATGGATACGTGAACCACGGAACGATAGCGCAATAAATTATAGAAGACTTGAATTTCACAATAACCGATATTTGTTAAATCAGCTGTAAAATATAATTGTAGGTACAGGCTGTATTACCGCAGGCGTTTTGGCCAAATTCATGCCATATATTAAAATTGTTAGTAATGTCGAATGCACAACAATTAATACGAGTAACGAGCTCCCGCCAATTACATGTGCAACATAACGAGTACGAATAAAGAATTAAGGGCAGTAAATTCTTTTTGAATCGTAAGAAAAGATGGAGGATGAGGATTGTAAAACAAAGTCACAGGAACAACAGCTAGTTATTACAAAAGTTTGTGTCATATCCCTACCGTGAGATAGGTTGATTGATTGAGGAAAATGATGTGGACTACTTACCTACTACGTAAGTTTTATTTATTGGATGGAAAAATACACGTTATCTAGGATATTCTGATCATCATCCAACCGTTGAACGCTTTTTTTATTACTGTACCTACTTCCATAAATTTCCCAAGGCCGATGACCATACAAGAGGAAAATAAAAAATCTGCGTTTACTTATTACCAGGCTGCTCAGTTGAAATTAGACTGATTCACGTCTCCCGTATGCCTCATGAACTAAGGGTCATTATGAAACCGATTAAGAGCCTTACGATATATAGACGACACTACTGGCGTAGTGCGCTGTAGCACGGTTTCTCGCCTTGACTTGTGTGGTGTCCCGGGTTCGACTCCCGGTTGGGTCAATTCATAAATCGAACTTTTCTAAATTGTGTCGGGCCTGGGTGTGCTGGCTCAAAGTTATCTGGTGCATATTAAAAAGAAATAAGCGTCATGGGCCATTGCAGGATGAACAAAGGACATCCGCCAAATTCCATACAAAAAAGCCCCAAGCCCGGCGCAACAGAAATGTATCTCAGATTGTAAAGTTATAAAAGGAGAAATATTGGACAGTATCGCTATTGCCAGATTCGGTGGCTAACATGGTTTTTTTGCTCGGTAAAGCTTCACAGTACAAGTAAAAATTACACTTTTAAGGGACAACTTAATCCTCTTGCATTAACTAACGTTAACATCATGTATTTTATAGCTATATGTCTCATAAAAAATATATAATGCGAATAAGAGCCTTAGAGGTCATTGATTAGGATTGATGTGAGACGATTTTGGCCATTTTTTTACGTGTTTACGAATTGAGAGTACTATTTGATTTTTGGTTTGGTTTGTTTTAATTCGTTTTCAAAAAGCCACTTTGAATAAAATTATATGCATATACAGGGTGTTCGGTTTGTACCCTATCAAGCAGAAAGGTACACATATTTAACTAACATGTCTATGTAATATCTAAAGATAGAAAAACTGGAAAAATTCGATTTCGGACCTTGATGATCTCGAGCGGAAATCGAACCCGCGTCTTTCACAATCCGGGTGACTGCTCTAAACCACTGAGCTACCGAAACCTAGGGTGTATATAGGTTGTATATACCTCGGGTATATATACCCGTTATCAACATAGGTTGAGCACAGAACACGGAAAGGTGCAGTCTTTCTTAAAAAGTGTTATTTTTACATCTAGCGCCTATGTAACTTCACCAGGCAAAAAAACTATGTTAACCACCGAAATTGGTAATCACTCTATAATCTGAGAATCTTTTTTGCGCCGGGAATCAGGTAAATTTGGCGGATCCCCTTTGTGGGTTTATTCTACGTAACGAACTTCTCAGCACAAAACTCGATTCAAAAAACTTTTACACAATTCCGTTCCGTTAAAGCCAACTCATTCAATGTTTTCATGTTAATTGTCCAGACATCAAAGTGAACGTAACAATAGACGCCGAACGTTAAGTAAATCAAAATTAGTGTTTCATCAACGTAACGCAAACGCGACTCAGAGGTAGATTGATATTGCCTACTGCGCCACGAACGTGGCTTCGTTCCTTCAAGTCAAAATGTGTGTTTAGTCTTGCGTAGTGTTGACTCTCAAGCCTAGTAATGATTTCCTGTGCAAAAATAGTGGCAAAACTGGCACAAAACCAAACACAGATCTATACTTCATTCATTCTAACATTAGAAATAAGAAGCAGGGGTGCTAAAATGAATGAATGCAAATGAATTTGCATTTGACGTTGCCATGACGATGACATACCTGAGTATACCTTGCAAAATTAAACACCCCTACCACCACAACGTATGAAGGGAATATGTAACATTTTAGATTTGGTATACGGAAATTAAAATCCCGAGGCTGCGCGTAACGTTCCTCGCGTTGCCTGCACCAATCGCCGGCTCTTTGTACTGCCACTTTATACAACTATCAGCAAAATTGCCGGCCTTATAGGAATTCAGGAAGCATGAGCAGATTGCCTCTTCCGAGCGTCTCCGGGCCTCGTTGCCATTTGTCAAGTTACAGCGTTATACAGAGTGAGCGTGTCTCGCTTTTCTCTTTGACTATCAATTTAAGTTCGGAGATTACGTCGCCTCCCTTAATTAATTTAAAAGCGAAGTTGTGTACGTACTTTAAACGCTTTTGGATTAGGCCAAAAACTTTTATCGTCAACAAGCTTTTGGTTTAGGTCGTTACAGTCACATGAATGTTCAACTTGTCTTAAATTACTTTAGAAACTATCTTTCAAATATATTAGAAATACTCCTTACCAAATGAAAAAAGTAACAGTAAAATGAATTATTATCTACCTCGCGTGTACTTCGATAATCTCCACTAGTAGTTAACCAAGTGGAGATTATCGAAGTACGAATTTATAAATTTTGTAATATTATTTCTAGCATAAATCACACTCTGCTCCTCTGCACACTTTTTTGTTATGACTTTACTCTGTCAATTAAATTTTTGCGTATAAAAACAAGATTGAAAAGAGTCACCATCGAGTTTCTTGCCGGAGTCTTCTCGATCGGAAACAACCTCCGAACCGGTGGTAGACTCACATTATATTTAATTATGATATGAACTATCATAGTATCATTTTATGTAAGTTTATTTTTATTCAGTATATTTTTGCTACAATTTTTTTTTTGTATATGACTTGTCAAAAGTACTTTTTATAAGTCTATATGAATAAAGATATTTTTTACTTTACTTTACTTTACTTTACACAGGAATTCAAGTAGTTTTAAAATTATTTATCCTAATTACCTCAAATAGTCTATAAGTGAATCTGTGCAAAGATAAATCAGCTTTAAGCGATAAAGGTCTTTCAAACATTAATGTGACGGACATTTGTTCTGAGTAAGTGTGTTATTGTTACACATGGGTATTGTACATATGGGTATGTTTTTTACATATATTTTAATAAAAACTCTGACCCCCATAGTGCAAGCTTTGCTTAGTTTTGGGTCAGATGATCTTGGTGCAAGGTGTCCCATATAGTTGTGCGACAAGTCCGAAAACCTAATGGAGGTGATGATAACGTGATGCGTGCAATTTGAATTCAGAAGCGTGTTCTTATGTTTGCAGATTGGAGCTGTTCCGCAAGGTGCCGAACCTGCGCGTGCTGGCGTGCGGCGGCGACGGCACCGTGGGCTGGGTGCTGAGCGTGCTCGACCGCATCGGCACGCGGCCCGCTGTCGGCGTGCTCCCGCTCGGCACCGGCAACGACCTGGCCAGGGCGCTGGGCTGGGGCGGGGTGAGCTACCTAACATTATTATATATACAACGTGTTATTGAAAAAAGCGCAAAACCTGAAATTAGTTTGTTCAGAATCGAGAGTAGAATCGATTCCACTAATAAAAAATAGGGGTAATTTTTTTACAAATAAAATATTTTTATTACGCCGTGTTTAATCATTTCTTAACTCTATTATTGCGGCGGCACGCGAAGCGGGAACGTCGCACTAGCTCGCGCGTTATTACCATAGAATTTTTAATTTTGCAACAAAGACAGGAAACAAAAAAAAGCGAATATCTTCGTAAATAATACGCGAAAATTTAATTTAATAATTTACATTATTCTTTTATATTAAAAATAAGTTGGGGTGTCTGAGGTTTTGCGCTTTTTAATTAACACGTTGTATACCAATCATTTTCCATATACTAGATAGGCACGTCATACAATTCAAAAGCTTAAACATGGCACACTTGACCAGGACCAAGGTTTGTATTTTTCTAGTACAATAGAATAAGCACATCTTTTTTTGTTCCTTTGATTTAGCGCTGATGCGATGTCTTTGTAATTCAAAAGTCATTGCTCTAAGCAAACAACGACACATTAGGTAATTACAGCTGACAAAGTCTTGCTTTATTGTTTTAATATTATAATAATAATCTCCAAAAAAAAAATAGGAGTTGGTGGTTAACGTGCTACGAGTAATGCCTATCCAGACAGTCCCATTCTTAAAATTAGGGGTAAATAATTTATGTCAGATAATACTCATCTTCTTATATCTGCTCTTTATAGTAACAACAAACTCCTCAATCTATGATCTATGCAAATAGAAACCTGAATTTGGTAAACATTTTATGACCGCACCTACCTGTACCATAGATGCAGTTAAAACAAAGTAGTTTGCAAATGATAAATCGACAATACTATACGTTTTTTAATAAAAACCAGCTTCAAAGGGTGGCACTGTTACTTTTCGCTTCCCGTTTGTGACTTTGACGCGACACGTCAATCAGTGCCACTCAAACGGAGACGCATTCGTCCCAGTAGTAGGTATTCGTTAAAATGTTGAAGTGTCGTTCACACCGTAAATTGGATTAATTGGCGAATAAATATTTTATATCCACAGTAGAACAAGGCTTCAATGTACATCGAACATAATGCTAAGAAAAGCATATAAGTTTTACAGTAGGTATTTTTTTCGGAAATCGTTTCCCAATTTTATTTCAACTCAATAAAAACCTATTTATGTTAAATAGCCTTTTAAAGGTCCGGTAATCGGTAGGAACCGTGCTTAAGAAAAGGGCCAGATGTTTTGTAACCGAAAATCCAATTTTCGAGGACTGCCTTTGCTCATTTATTTATCACTTCACCGCAACTAATTAAAAGTACTCAGCGTTAATTTGGTCACATTGTGTAGGTCGTGTTAGCTTTGCCGTTCTGGAAAATTGATTTCTGTCGGCGGTCGGTCCGAGTATCATCATAAGTAATTCATGAACCCGTACAAACAACGTCGTTCCACTCCTGCCGTGCTATTAATTAATTAAAATGTCCATCGACGGGTCTCGAATTGAGCGTTTTAAACGACAAAACTAACATGCCCGCGGTTTGTGTTAAATACGAGTACTCAATACTCAATTCTTTATTGCATTTCACAGTGTAGTACAAGATCTTAAAATATATTTAAATAGTTCACCATGAACCCTGTCGGGCACAACAAAAATGAAGAAGAGGAAAACCATTGTACATAGAAAATTAAATTACAATGCAACAAAATAATATTAAATTATATCTAATTATTATTTAGATACTCGTTTAAAGATTATATTTTAGGTATTTTTATAGATTATTATTTAGGTATAAAGAGTATTCTTTATTATTCATTATTATATTAAATTAAAAATAAATTAAAATTATGTTTTTAGTATTACTATTCACTCTTCAATTTATTTTTAATTTTCATCTTCTAAAAATTCGTATAGAGTGTAGTAGCATTTTTGTAAGTATATTTTTGAGATCATTAAAAAAGTTCTTATTGTTATTTATGTTTCATAAGGTATCTGGTAGTTTATTTTATTTTATAGACATTACTAATGGGCTGGTTTTTAATTCTAGAGGTCGGTAGTGCTTGTTTATTTCTGTAGCGAAATTGATGTTTTATAATATTGTTATCTCGTGTTGTGTATATAAGTTAGCGTATTTACGAACGAACTTGCCTATTTCTAGGATATAAATGCAGGGAAGAGTTAAGATTTTATATTTTTCACAATAGGGTCTCCAGCTATCAGAGTGCCGAGTGCGAGTTGCAGTGAGAGAAGTGAATGACTTCACCATCGCGTTTTGCGAGCACGTAAATGTCAAATAGTATGGAATCGAGTCAGCGCCATCTAGCGGCGAATTCGGGCAACATTCAGGCCGCTAGATGGCGCTCACTCGATGCCATACAAATTCGCGTTTTGTTTCTCGCAAACGCGATGGTGAAGTTATTCACTTCTCTCACTGCAACTCGCACTCGGCACTCAGTGCTGTCTATGTTATATTCACGCGACTGAATGATTCCTCGTCTCGACAGCGCGGCGTAAAGTTACCGTAGGTACAGTTTCACGTATAGTCTCCGCTGAATAAGCAAAGCATAATGATTACCTGTCAACAACAATGTTTTTAACGAGCTCATAAACGTTGTTTATGGCTTACTTCGTTCATCAAAATTTTATTATTCTTCAAAACGACAAACAAGTCCGGACGAGCGTAATTTACTGTCATTGTAACGGCGGCTAATGCCCGGAAATTGTGCTGGCCTACCTATCGGCGGATCCCTGGAGGCTGCGGAGCGGCCCATTGTTTTGACTATATTCAATTATTCGCCATAATGAAACATTATAAAGGCGCGGAATTAATTTCGATTCCTATTTAGTCTTAACTTAACTACTGGGATGCCTCTCTAGGCGTACCTACTCTTCTAGACTCTTGCTTACTCTGCAAAAAAATCCTACATTTATTCTACAATAGGACCCATAGCCTTTCAAAATTTGTGTACCAGCCCTGCAAAAAAGTGGGTTTGTGTTCATGACATCACATATAAGTTTGAACGTGTCCAAGCAAATGGCCGTTTACCCAAGCTTGTTTATTCCAAATAAATATTCTTTGCGCAAGTGTCTCATTCACAAATGCATAAGTAATAAAGCGCTCACTCATTATTATATTGCTAAAGGATCGTTACTTCATCCCAGCAAACTGTTCAGACAGTCTTAATCTTATCTTATACTTAATGAAGACAAAGTATTGAGACATATTTAGTAGCTGCCACTGACGTTATGAGTAATGGATTCATTTGATTCATCTTGGAGATTGGAAGTTTGACAGGGAGGAAATAATTCTGTGGAAATTTAGACACCGGCACAATTTATGCATTTACAACTATCAATTGTTATAGTAACAGACATAAATTGAATTTAAAGAGTGGGCCTATTTTGACGCTGCTTCATTAATTACACGCTCAAACTGATTTCAAAATCAGGAACTTTTTTCCTAAATATATGAATATAAATATGCGCCAGACAACACACCTCTTGTAATGGTCTCGAAGTAGGGGATTATTAAATCCCTGTGTTACGGGGTACCACACAAGGAAATAAGCTAGGGGCGTCTCCCAGCACACCCAGACCCGAGTCAATTCAGAAAAGATCGTTTCCTGAATTGACCCGACCGGGAATCGAACCCGGGACACTACGAAAATCGAGGCGAGAAACCGTGCTACAGCACACTACGCCAATCGTGCCGTCAAAAAGACGCTTACACTTACACTACTTTACACTTTTAATTCTTCTTTTTTTATGAACTAAATTAAAATCCAATGAGAAATGGCGGACTCTTTATCGTTAGAACGCTATTGTGACGTCATTACACCAGCGTCAAAACTAGCACACTTGGTTTTCTTACAAATGGTACGCCTTGTGTTATCTATACTTATTTAGACTGTCACTGAAACTTTCAAATAAGCGCACTTGTGCCCCATTGTTTGTGTTCTGCACAATACCCCGAGGTATAGTGTACTGACATACCTTATCTAACATTTAACAACAAGTAAGAACAGTTATTTATGCTTACTTCAATTCCTAATTAGTTTTACATAATTGCTTCAACACAAACCAATGTTGACTTGTCCCACTCCAACGGAAACTTGTTATTGTTGATCGTGTTTTGAATAAATACACAAACATACTCGTACCTACAATAGTTCTGTGAACATAAATACGCTTACATAAAATAGAAAATGGTGCGTTTTAATGTGCTTAACTGAATTCATTTAAATTGAGTACAACTTCCAGTGCAAAACAAAAAAGGTAGGGGTAATAAAAGGCTGAGCGGATTTATCAGAATTGGGTCGAGGAATTTTCAGTACAGCCAATAGAAGTTTAATGGACGTAAAAAACTAGTGCTAAGTTTCAATCTAGCTGAACTAAAAGTTAACGCCATTATCTGAAGCTCTTCGAGTGGTCTCAAATGGCGCGGTTGTATACCGGCTCGTTGGCTTTCTAAGTTGTGATCCTGCTTAATTCGCTTAATCTCTACCTAGATCCAACATGAGTGCCAACATTGTTTTCACTATTTCTGGCGGTTTAAGCATTTAGAAGTATCTTACAAACTCTGTTCAGTTTAGGCTTGTATTGTAATAAAAATCGACCTGATTCTTGGGCTCAAGCATGTGTGTGTTAGTGTGTTGTATTTATGTGCAATTTATTTATTTATTTTATTTAATCATGTAAGTATGTGCAGTAGGTGTGTACAAGTTGAAAAAAGAATTAGAGGATGATTGTAGGAGTTGAATAAAAATTATGAAAGTTATAATTGATTTTGTAATTTTCTCTTTAATAATGATATGGCATACAAATACCTACTCAGTAGGTGATTTAGGAACTAACTAAGTAAAAAGAAAACGTTATTTTTTAATAGCTTTTAATTTAGGGTTTTCAAACCAAATCAGACCGACACGCGTGATTCGCATTTTTAATACCAGACTTTTTTTTAAACTTTAGGAATATGTTTGCCATGTCGTATAATTTTCCTTACGTCATAAATAATCACCTGGTATGAAACAACTGGTTTACGATGTGTTATTAAGTTACCGTCCATAACATCGAGTGACAAAGCAATCTGAAGTTCCTTAATTTAGATCGTTGTTTTTACGTTTACAAACATTAGTTTTATTTTGATGTGTTCGTAAGTATTTTCTAAGCTTCTTAACCAACTTAAAAATAATCTAAAAAGATGTTGTCTTTCCCGTGGCTTACAAAAAACGTTACCAACAACCTTAACAGTTTTGGTAACGGAGAAAGTAACATTTAACAAAGTGATGGATACAAATCAGTACCCTAATAAAACATTATGAGATAAACTTTTTAAGTAATTGTAGCAGCAGATTATCTATCAATTAAACTATATTGAACTGTGCTTCAGGTTTTGGTAAATACTGCCAATCATGAAAATCATGTTTTACTGAGATGCTTTTAATTTGAGCTCTAGTTTCCAGCACTATTTTGTTCTATGATAATAATATTTAATAATTAGTTGTGCTTAAAAAGCCCCAATTTTGGAAGATCTTTTAATGTTGAGCGGTTTTTACATCGATAGTCCTTTCAAATCTACTGTTGCGGGCCAGCATCACAAGATCAGTTTAAAAGGTTTCATGTCTAAGCACTGTATTAAAGGGAACTTATATCATTTAATTTTGTAATATTTGTCTCGATACAGGGTTACGAAGACGAGCCCATATCGAAGATCCTTGCGAACATCGGCGAGAGCGACACAGTGCTGCTGGATCGGTGGCAGCTGACCGTGGAGCCCAACACCGCGGCCGCCGGCGACGACACCAGGAACGCCAAGCCGGAGCTGCCTCTCAACGTGGTCAACAACTACTTCTCCTTCGGTGTAGATGCACATATAGCGCTCGAGTTTCATGAAGCGAGAGGTAAGAGCTTCTTCCACGGCTTCATAGCTAGAACAATACTAAGTTTTGCGTGACAGAAATTCCTAAACACCACCGGATATCTGTTTATTTTCCTTTTTAGCTATTTATTTTTTCAATAGCCTTTTTTTCTTCCTGATTTCTTCAAGGACCGAAATTCAAATATTTCTAGTTTTTCTCTATCTTTAGATATGAAAAACAAGCATTGTTAAATGCTAAAATATAATTACATTAATTGCTATAACAATATAATTGCCTTTTTATTAAGATTCAAATGGCACGAAGACAAAAAGACAACTAAAATGTAAAAATAGATAAATGACCATTTGTTTGTATCGACCTACTCTTCTGGAATAACCTAACACCCGAGACAAGCAGGGAGTTTAGAAACAGCACATGTTTCGCTTGTGATTCACTGCTGGCATGGCGGGTTTATTCGGAAGTAATGGAGCGTTAGTGGGTGGAATAGCGTAATTACATTGCCGTATTATTTGTGAAGGGTGGCAAACAGCCATGTGTTTTCTGGTGTTATAGGTACTAAGTAGTTTTCGCACCTGGATTAGGTTCTGGCCAGTACTTAGACTTATAAATTATTTTGACGCGACGTGCAGTTAATGAAGACGTTTATATAATTAAAAGGTATCATCACATTTATCCTGGCCTCAAAGTAATGTTCACTATTGTCACATAAGAACCAGAAAAAAACAGGACCGTTACCCGATACCCGTTTTTTTTTACTTAGCACAAAAATATCTGTGTCAAAAAAAAATGTAAATGGAGCTTGAAAGAGTTTTTTCGCACTGGCGGTTTCTGGCAATTTTTATTATAACGCCAAAAATTACCATATTTGTTTTTAGGTCAGTTTTCCAACTTAATGAAAGTCATCCCGCTTTTTAAATCTGGCAGCAAAAGTGACCCATCTAGTTATAGACCCATCTCTATACTACCAGCTTTCACACTTTACTTTAAATAAATTACTACTTGAGAAACGAATTTGGTTTTACTAAGTACTACTGATGCAGGTGTAGCACTTATCAAACACATATTTGATGCTAGGGCAAGCAAGCAAGATGCAATAGGAATATTTTGTGATCTCTCTCGAAAGCGTTTGATTGCGTGGATTATGAAATCCTAGTGATTAAGTTGAGACATTACGGTGTTTCAGATATTTCGTATAAACTTATACAATCTTACCTCACAGACAGAACACAAAAAGTGAGTATCAACGGAAACACCTCTTCCGGTGCCACCATTAGCATGGGAGTTCCCCAGGGATCGATATTGGGCCCACGGCTTTTTCTTATTTATATAAATGACCTTTCTTACTTTGATAAAGCCATTTGTGAAATAGTATCATTTGCTAATAGTACCTCTTGATTTTCAAAATCAACAGAGGTAAGCAAGCATTTGACGATGTAAATAACTTTCAAAAGTACTATGTTGGGTAACAATTTATTACTTAATGCAAAGAAAACATAGTGTATTAAATTCACTATGCCTAATGTGCAACAGACATTAGAAATTACGAACTCTACGGTATTTTTAGTAATTACTCTAGATTCTAAGTTACAATGGGGTCCGCATATAACGGCTTTGACAGAGAGACTTAGTTCGGCCGCTTGTGCTGTCAGAAAAATCAGACTCCTGACTGATGTTGAAACAGCAAGACTAGTGTATTTTAGTTACTTTCATAGCGTTATGTCGTATGGTCTACTGTTGTGGGGCAAAGCTGAGGTGGGGCAGACCTTAACACCGTTTTCGTACTCCAAAAAAGACCTATTAGTTAGATTAGGCCGAGCGGCTCGCTCAGAGAAGTAAGTATATAAGAAGATTGATATTTTAATGTAATATATAGTGATATTCATAAACACAATACTAGAAATAAGAACAAACTACTCCAAGATTACTCCAAATAACTCCAAGTCTTAGGCTACATAAGGTAGGAAATGCCTTTGTGGGCCAATCTGTAAAATACTTATTACACACAACACACAAACACACACACACACACACACACACACACACACATAAATTCGCATTTGCATCTAACTTTTTGTCAATCCTTTAATTTATTACATTTAATTTAGTTTGTTATGTTGTTTGCAGCCTATAGGCTGTTATTAGGTAAACCGTTATATTTGGTTATCTTCCCCCATAGAACGGGCTCTGCCTAGTTTGGGGGGCAGATATGTTCATAGTTGTTACTGGGTTTATTAATAAGTATTTACTTTACTTTACTTTAACAAAATACCTCAAAGTCTTGTTGATCTACCTCCAAGTCTGCAATTAAAGCAAAGTTGATAAAACAAAGTTATTATAATGTGGAGGATTACTTGAACGACAAAAGTTTGTGGTCAGAGTAGCAATAATCAAATAATGTATTTTTATTGTTCTTTTGACTGTACTCTGAATTTATTTGTTGTAAAACAAAACAAAGTTCAAAAGAGTAACTATAGAGTTTCTTGCCGGAGTCTTCTCGATAAGAAGCAACGTCCGAACCGGTGGTAGATTCGCATTATGTTTATTTACGATATGTACTATTATTGTATTATTTTATTCACGTTTATTGTTATTTATAAATATTTTTTGTAAATTTTGACATTTCATAAGTGCCTGTTTGTAAAAGCTTAAGTGAATAAATGATTTTTTACTTTATTTTACTTTTTACTATATGAAATGCAAAACCATTCTCAATTAATTGTTTTTCCTCTTCGAGACATTTAATAATAGACCAGGAAGTCATGTGAATAAGTCTCGAAGCGAAACAAAACTCTGCCGTTTCTGTGTTACAGCAAACGCAGTGACCTGGTTTAAAAACGTAGTATTCAGTTGCAAAGGTTCTAAATAACGAACATATTTTTTCACCCACAAAAAATCAAAACAGAAATCCCGTTCATTCGCAACTGTGACTTGATGTGTGACAGTCACCCTCGGCGGTGGAAAAATCACTTAAACCCGTTCCGAAATTGCCTCGAACGATTCCTAGTCTAGCGGAGCGATCTGGAGGAGCATCCTGGCAGAGCGATGTACCAAAACCGTGTTCTAAACAAATCATTCAAAATTTTCTAGTACCAGTGCTCAAAGGCAAAGTAGGTCAGAAGTTTATAAAAGGGAATAGTTAATTATTTTTTTCCTCAAAAGTGAACCACAAAATAACAAAGCAAAACAATCATAGGATGAATGTAACGAGACAACGATCAATCACTACTAGGTTGGTGCCGCTTTGCTATCTTGACCAGCGTAAAGGATACTCGTATTTTCTAAGTTTTCTTTTTGCATAATATTTACGGCCACAATCCATCTACGTCGTGGCATTTCGGAGAGAGCATGAGATTACGGTAATGTAGCATAAAGCGACAAACCTACATATATCAGAAATAATTTTCAACGATCATGTAGGAAAGGATTAGTTAAAGAGAGTCAGGATGTGTAAGAATCCTTAATACCTAAGTTCTTACTTAGGATGTGTGCCAGGATCGTAGCAATTGGAAAATGGTATCTGTCTGGGCAGATACCACTTCCAATTGCTACGAAAACTAGGGCTTAATGTTTTAACAAATAGCAGTATAAACCAAATGTTAATAACCCCACAGAGGCACATCCGGAGAAGTTCAACTCCCGCATTAGGAACAAGCTGTTCTACGGCACGGCGGGCGGCAAGGACCTGATGCAGCGCAAGTGGAAGGGGCTGGCGGACTTCGTCACGATGGAGTGCGACGGGAAGGACGTCACGCACGTGCTGAGGGAGCACAAAGTGCACGCCATTGTTTTTTTAAACATTCCAAGGCAAGTTTCTGAACGAACATAATTTCTGCAAACATTGATGTTCAATAGCAACACGCAAAAATATCCAAAACTCCACTTATTTTTCAAAATGTGGCATTAAATTACTTATTTCTGTGCGCATAACAATATTCGGTTGACCAAGTAAATAAGTTTTATAGTAACAATGGAAGTTGCTTTCAGTTGCCAAAAGCTTGATCAAATGTTAATCATTGGTCATGTCAAATGATGCAATCAGTTGTTCAAATTTTCCTCCTTCGCGCCCGGCGCCACCAGTACAACCGGTTTTTTATATAGCGTACCAAACGTTTTCGATGAACACCCGTATGTTCGAGAAACATTCAACGGGTTAATCACGTTAGTTTACATGAGATTTGTTGAATTAGCGTTTTAGAAACCACGGGTTTACGGTACAAGTACGAGTAGCTCTGTCGCTTGTTCAACTATTCGCGTTTACAATAACTTTTTGAGTTTAAATGTACTAATATATTTATTTGCGTTGAAGTTTTGGTTTTTATCAATTTAATGCACAAAGGAATGCTAAGGAACGGTAATTGTAAGGCTATGTTGGATTTGGAATTTACCTTGAAGCACTTTCATAGGCTGCAATTTTCACAAGCAATTTCGCAAGTGTCATAAAATATGTATAGGTGGAGGTATCAATAAGTGCCGACATAAAACGCTTATAGTAATTGTCCTGTTTACAGCTACGGGGGTGGCACCCACCCGTGGAACAAATCCGGAGGGGCGGTCGAGCCCTCCACTGAAGACGGCCTTATAGAAGTAGTAGGATTAACGACATATCAATTGGTGAGTTCTTTACAAATACCTACTTTCTTTTTTGAAGACGGTTTTGCTTCAAGTTTGTTTACTGCTTGTAGCCTTTCGCGTTCATATATTTATATCATTGTCTACGTATCTTACAACCTGATTCAATTTTTATGGTTCATCTAATTTGAAACATTTGTGAATACTGTATAACTTTCATTCACATTATTGAACCACAGACTATAGTTTTTTTCTGGTCAACTACGTAAAACTGGCACCTACAGCCCCTGTGCATTATGAATAATATAATAATCATTGCGCTAACAGGCCTTTGTACATTTTAATGTGGTTCTCATGTTTCAAAACATTAATCCAAAGAGGTAAAGGCGGTGTGGTTCACCATTACCTCATAAGTCGCTAAAAGTCCATTCATACTTTGTAATTTTTCATTAACCGTCACAGAAACATTAATTAAATAATGATTAGGTACTTAAGTATGACATTAAATTTTAAAGGTCGCCCTTTTCGAGTACCTATGTTCAATACCGCATCCGGATTCGACAACGAATCCATCATGCAGTAATAACCCTGCGTAATAATAACAGAGCTTGTAATACACACTGCCATTACCGCTAATGGATCTGTTTCTGTTTATTACAAGGCGGATCAACCCATGAAAATACTTTGTATTGTTACAATTGTATGACCTCCTACTGCGTGTGGTTCTAGCTATGCTTTTTACATAATTGAGGGCTGAAGCTGAAAACGTACGCTAAGAAAGTTTAGTATTCTGTACGAAAATTTTCATATGTGCAAGATTTATGACGCTGCCGTGACATGGCCATAACCTTAAGGGCTTTAGGGCGTGAGCGTTTTTTATGGCACCATATTATCACGACATTCACGCTCTTGAACATTTCTCTCTAAAGCACAGAACAGGTGTCAACGTTGAGTACCTATCGCCTATTTTCGGAACATAATGAAATTTTATTTTATGACTCTATTTATGAACGCACAGGTGCCTTTTATACTCCGATATATCCGAAATGAGCTTGGTGTTTTATTCTTGCGTCGATTTTTTTTTTCAAATTCAAATTTAAATTTCTTTATTTCTCAAACTACATAGGTTTATGGGTTAGTAAGACTTATGACTAGGGTTAGTATTATTTGTGATACGTTTCAAAATAACATAACGGCTTGAACCAAATTTTTTTTTATCTCTGCAAGCAAGCATAGTTATACCCCGTATACCTAGGGGTTGAGCTACATCATGCAGCATCAGATCGCATTTTTTTATGCTTCTGTTTTTGTCCATCACTCGACACCGTCTTTGGCTATAGCGAGAAATAGAGCAGAGAGCGACCGCGGGCGAAATCAACAAGGCGAAGGATTGAAGCATAGTAAATTGCAATTCGGTGCCGCCAGATGTAGCACAACCCTAAACAGCCCCAAATTCGTATGTACTACCCATCTATTACGCTAGAGTATAAATCTCTCAGCAGGGGGTAGGCTTCAGATTATCAAACGAACTGTAACGCCGGGAATAACTCTCCGGGAATGTGAGACTACGTCTACAACATTATCAAGACAATATTTTATAAAGACCTTTAGCTTACATTGTATTTCCAAACTAACTGTCAACAGGTTTGTCTTTATTTACTCGTACATGAAACACGGTACTTAAAGGTTACATGGTTTAAGTCGTAGATTCACATTTTTCGTTAAGCATGTAGCATGTAAAATATTTCAACCTAACTCTCCAACACTGTAAAAATATTCTGTGCTTTTATCTGTGAATTAAAACAGATTTCGATGAGGTTTTTTCGTTGTTTTATATTTATGCCAAACTTTGAAATCTTTCAATGGTCACACGAAGGAAGAATTTATGTATTCTATCTTAAAAATACGTATTTTCATTTTCCTTTCTTAGGCAGTCGAAACTTTCTCCAATAGTATCTCTACCAGGAAAATCATTTTTTGTCAAAGACCTTTTTCCGGAAGAGAATATATTTTATATGTTAATAAAATTCTAATTGTTTATTTGTAATCTTTCTTAATTGTCTTTTCCTAACATAAGCAAAATAATTCGTAGCTGCGTGTACGTACATACATGCACGCGCTATAAATTATCCATATTATCAGCTTCTGTGTAACGCGGCGTCATATCTTCGAAATATGTTATGCATTTAACAGAACATTAAACGTTGCTATCCCGTCAACTTCAATTGCTAGCGAATTTGGGAGATATATTTTTAAATTAGCAAACATAATGAGAAGTAAGAACCCTTTTTTAAACTTAACAATATTTTTCATTACGTGTACTTGCTTATGCATTTTACATACTACAAGTACCTAACACGTTTATGTGCTTTATTTTGCAGTTATGATATGTATTTAAAATGATATTTCCATGTTGGGCGTTGTTTACAGTAGGTGAACTACAGCCACGAACTTAGTGCCCTCTCAGCCCTCTGTGCATGATGCATGATACTGTTTGCCTATTGCTAAATTACATTTCCATTATTGGCGTTGAGACTCGAACGATGATCGATCATAAATTCGTGTCACCGCACACGATATTATGTATGCAGAATGTATTTCGCATAACTTGCGTTGCCTTAATGCTTGTGCGAAAACTTATGTCGAAATTGGCCAAGATCTGAAGTTAATTACGAGTATATCTGTAGAAATGCACCGGCTGGCCTGAAGATTAGCCTGTGTCGCTTCACAGTTTAGGTACGTTCAACCGCCGCGCGCTGGGAGCTAGGGGCGCATAGATTAGTTTTCAACTATGATAAGTGCTGTGTGATGACTTTTTACCGATCCAAAGAGCCAATGTAGTAAGTAAGTTAGGTCCCGAAGACATCAGGATCTCGGAGTTCTGTTTGACCCCAAGCTGACTTTCCATGCACACGTGAAGAGGATAGCTGCCGATAGCTTCAAGCGGTTGGGTTTTGTTATTCGTAACTGCAGGAATTTCAGAATGTTGGCGCCACTTTACATGGCATTGGTTAGAAGTCGACTGGAGGCAAGCTCCACAGTCTTTAACACCGATGATTCTCATACACTTTGATCATTGATTTTTGTATAAAAAATCTATACCTATTACCCATTTCTTAATCCGACTAGTTTCTTACACACACACTGGGTACACTGGGTTTTAACTCTTTGCATGTAGGTACGATATAACTGGTTTTTTATCTGTCGATGCCTACGTGGTGAATCTGACTGTCCTCAGTTTGTGACACGTTTATGTAGATTTTTCTTGTGCCCAACAATTATACGCGTAATCGGCGGTACAACCTGCTGACGGTACCCTCAACTAGAACTCAGGCTTGCCGTTTCTCGCCGTTTGTGCGTGGGCTTACTAACCTGAACATGCTCCTGGCATCAGCATCGTGCGACTTATTTGCTGACAAACCCCGCGATACTGTCAAAGTTTGCTTAATGTTTTCTGAGCGTAATAAATTATAAGTCTGTGTATGTACCTGAACTAAATTGCACAATGCTTTGGTATTTACTGTTCAGTTGTGCAATTTTCTTTTTTATAAATAAATGACAGTAGGTTTCCAATCGGCTCGCACACCCGCCGACAGAGCGCGTTATTCAAGATTTAGTTTCATTTGTTCCAACAGGGAACTGATCACTTGTCCGAAATTTACTTGTTCGAATTTCATTTGACCGAAAACGGTTGACCGACGTCTTTTTTGCTATCTGTATTAATTTCTAGATTTTTAAACCATCGAAATAACATTTGACATAAGTATAATTTTACCGAACTACGTTTCACCGAATTTCAAAATAACTTTTATCTCCTGGCCGAAGTCTCTTTTGAACTTTTTTCATTTGCCAGATGATTTATTTGTCATACTTTTACTTCACTGATGCAACATTTTACCCAATATTGGCGATCGAAGCGAGCACGGCTGCATAAAGGTAAGCTGGCTTGGATCCGAAATAGGTAGACCCTGACTTGCCGTGGTAACCTCGCCGTGATACTAGTCTGCCCTACAATAGAGTGTAATTCAAGAGCCGGAGGCGTGGAGGGAGAGCAGTCCTTGTCCTCTGTTCAGGTTTCAGGCGACCAGCCTCAGCCGAGGCCAGCCTCAGCCTCAGCCGAGCCTCAGCCGAGGCTGGTCGCCTTCAAGCCGAAGCTGCGCAAGCGAGCGTGGATGACTGATTTACTACGCAAGGGCGAAAGGGCTGCACTTCCCGCAGCGCCGGAGAAGAGGCAATCCTCATGCATGCATGCTTGCCTGCTTGTTTGCATGTTTGCATGTTTGTTTGCATGCTTGCTTGCATGCTTGCTTGGATGCTTGCTTGAATGCTTGCATCCATTTTATAATACTTGCTTGCTTACTTGCATTCTTGTTTGCTTGAATGCTTGCTTGCTTGCTTGCATGCATGAATTTTACAATAATTGCTTGCTTGCATGCATGCATCTTACAATAATTGCTTGCTTGCATGTTTGCTTGCTTGTATGTTTGCTTGCTTGCATGCTTGTTTTGAATCTTTAGAAATACTTAATAACAGTATTTTTGAAAGTTCTATTGAATATTTCATTTCACTATAGTAATAAAACAGTGGTGTAATAAATGTTCAGAAACATGATACTTCGACAAATGTAAATTCGGCCAAGCATAACTTCGGTAAAAAAAAAACAACCAAGTGAAACGTGGGAGTAACGAAAAAAAAGGAATTGATAATCGGTCAACTGATACAGTGGGAAACGTGCTTTCGACGAAGTGAAAAAAGACTAAACGAAAATGGTCGAAAAATTTTGGTTAAAAATGAAATTCGGTCAAAAAAAATCGATCTCAAGATAGGGAACCGTTCCAACGGTAATCTGTAATTTTAAGAATAATAATGACTACTAGTAAGTACCTACTGAACGATATTACGAGTATATTAATTATAAGTATGTAATACTTTTTTGATGAAACTATTACCTATACTGTGGTAGTATTTAGGTATGCTTTGCCCACTGCGACTTCAATCTTCTAACCCGCTAGGCTACGGACGGCGTTGACTTAAGTTCTACGGATTGCCTCACTTCTGATTCGCCCATGTAGCGAAATATCAAACACAACCCACTAGATAGCTCGTTGAATCCTTGAACTTTCCTAAGAGGCATATCTAAAGAGACTACCTACATTTTACTTCGAGTACAATTTAATAATCAAATATTAACGAATAATTATCTTTGAAGAGCATAGAATTTCGCCATGTTACCTATGGACACTTTATACGATTTGACATAGACAAGACTTATAATGTTATTTCGTAAATTTTCGATAACCAGCGGGCTACCGAGCTCGCGACTAGCTTTTTCTCCTCATTTTAAAAATAATAAAATATCAAGCACCTGCAATGCACTTACATTTCTCGTTCACGTAGTATTGAAGTAACCTTCAGTGGGTCTAGTGCAAGGATTTTTTTTACAATTGCACTTTGTTGAGCGCTTAAATGCGGATTTGCATAAAAAGTTACCTTAATATGCAACCATTGGTGCCTAGTGCCATACAAATTCACGTTAACGCGCTCTACGAGTGTAATCGAAACTCCCTCTTGGCACTCTTTGCTACGTTAAACTTTTTAAGAGTATAAACTTGTGAATTATAAATGTTTTAAAACCTACACGGCATTCTAAACTTGTGATAAAACGTCTTCTCTCCTGAAATCCTTATTTGTCTATTATGATCATTCAATCTATTTTTTCTGGGTGAGCTGGGTACGCCCCTGGCTTTCCTCGTCTAGTACCTTGTAATACACGGATATTCATCCCTACTTCGAGACCATGACAAGTGGTATGTTGTCTAGCGCATGTTTATTTATTTATTTATTATTTACTTCAAGGTCTAAGTAGTTTTTACACTTTAGTATCTCGTCATATTACAACTTTGTTCGACTTGTCTTAGAAATTCTCTAGGGTATGCCAAAATCATTTACTATGCTACTGTTAAAGTGTTAAGCAGCTATGTTCAAATTGCAATTTTGTTTTAGCCTTTATTACAAGCCGGCGGCCACGGCACCTGCATCACGCAGTGCAAGACCGCCAAGATCGTGACGACGAAGGTGATCCCGATGCAGGTGGACGGGGAGGCGTGCCGGCTCGCGCCCTCCACCATCACACTGTCGCGGCTCAACCAGGCCATCATGCTGGCTAAGAAGAAACCGGGCAGGATCATAGCCCCGTAAGTACCTATAGAGAAACCGACTAGATTGAAATTAGAATGTGTTCCCATCAGAATTGTGCGCGGAAACTGTGAAATGCACGAGAATAGAATCTACCAATTACCACATGATTACTCGCTTCGGCTTTCAAGACTCATTCAATATGGTTGAATAGGGATAGCAGAAACAATACTTCATACTTACATACATGAAAGCAAGAGATATGTACATGTAAGCAAGGACTTTGTACAAGAGAAGCAAGCTTGGAGTCAGAGCGAGGAATGTGTTGGCAGCTGCACTCCGCACGCATATATTGTGTACCATTCTCATGCGCAGCGTATGTACATTTCGGTAGTGAAAGTCACCCAAATATAGAAAACCATTCTTCAATTAGTTGATACCATGAAGTGCCCACTAACTACTTAAATTTTTATTCAGACAAGCGACGGTGGATAAACTCTCGCTGACTGTGAATCTCATAACCATGGCAGACTACGAAAGACATCACTATGATAAAGAGCTACTTGCCAATACAGGTTAGTTCTGACTTAAGTTTTAAAATTGTTTTTTTTTTAAGTTATAGTTGGGATCTGACTTAAATAGAAACTAATGTACATTCAAACTAGCCCATAATAGCCTTTATACATAAACAAAACTGAACAAACTTTTTTTGATTCAGTTTTTTTTATTTGCCAATGTTTCAGAATTCAAATCAGCAATTCAAGATGGTACGTCAGGCAGATTACATAATTTATGTCATACAATTTTTTAAAATATCTGTTTTATTTATTACATAGGCAAAACATAGTCCCTTCCTTCATTTCCTCTTGGAATGCTCGAATTAGGGAATGAGCTCCTGGCCAAAGTTATCCCAATATTTTTATAGAATAGTTTTAAAAGGAAAGGTTTTATATAGTTCGGCATTGATGCTTTTCATATTATAGTATAAGTCTTATGTCAATAGGCTTGGTAAACGCTTAATATCAGGCGACCAGCATGCTTAGTTGCCCTTAACATTGTTCTACGAAACAAATAAAAGGTGCAATTGACTGAATGAATCTTAAAGTTATGACCAAAACGCTTGGAAAAATAGTCTACGGGTAGTATGGACGAAGGATGGATATTAAAGTAAAACCAACGGAAGATATTCGATGAAGTATTGTGTTGTGTTCGCCAAGTCTATTGATGAGAATAACATTTAAAACAATACATTAACAGTGATAGCTTGACGACCGACTTGGTGTAATGGTTAAGAAGTTGGCTACTACACCAGAGGTCGCGGGTTCGATCCCCGCACAGTACAAACATTTGTGTGCATGAACATGTCTGTTTGTACTGGTCTGGGTGTCTCCTATGTATAATAAATATGTATTTACAAAAGAAAATGTATTTGAGTATGTTTATCCGTTGTCTAGTATCCCATAACACAAGCTTTAATTAGCTTACTTTGGGGCTAGATGGCGCTGTGTGGAATAATGTCCAGGGATATTTATTATTATTATTATAGATGGAGCTTAAGCAAAAGGCTACAGCAAATATACAATGTTAAGTAGGTACAGAATCATCCACCGCAGTATACTAGCCTACCTAAAACTGTCTGTACATATTCACTAGGGTAGATAGAAATGATTAAGCTATACTGGCCTCTAAGTCGATCATTTTACAACACATCACAACCCGCAATTTGGCCACAATTTAGGGGGGTTATAACATAATAAAAGATATACAGTACCTACCAAGTAGTTTACTCGAGTAACTGGGATTAGTTGAAGCTGACTCACGATAGCTGCAGGGATGAACAACAATTTCATGCTATGGCTCGTCAAAGAACGTTTGATGTAAGCTCCATGAAATCCAAACAGTTAAGCTCAAACGTAATGTTTTGTCTAAAGGTCAAATCAACGAAATACGACAGCACAAAATCTTTTATGTATAAAAGAGTTTCATTTGCCTCAACGTACTATACCGATTTTGATAACAGTGTTTATATTGTACATAGTTTGACAAAAAGGATTAAGAATCAACAAGTCGCTTAAAGGATTGGTCTATTTAGCTGCTAATATTCTGCAACGTAAATTATTTCACATTGAAGATTTATTTATACATTTTTTTTTTATTTCATTCATTTGACTTACTAACAGTTACACATTCATCTTACACATTTAAAGCAACAAATACATTTAAAGTGCTTATGCTTGTATAGTGACTACTTACTAGTAAGCACAGCATGCACTATAATTATAATTACTGTACAAAAATAAAAGGCATCTGTACTCCGTCCAACTAAATATGGAACTTTTGTAAACAATCCCAAGCAAGCGGCACGGATCTCAGAGCAATCTTAAAACAAACCTTTTTTATTATTGACCAGGTCTACGTAAGGTTCTGTGATTGTCATAAAACCTTAAGCAAACAAATGTGTGACTGAACATTCTTACACCAACTTTACTTCCATGATAATATGAAATAAGTAGCTATGGCTTCAATTTTTGATTGAATTTTGCTGATTTGATGCATGCATTACTCATATTTTTGTAAATAATCGTATTTAAGTTATAGCTGATCAATATACCATACGGGTCTTGCTGAAGTATTCAGCATGTGACTGTACACCAAGTTTAAAATGATAGCTTGACCATCCCGCTTGCTAAATGCTGGTTGCTCTTACGATAAATATGACGCGTACTTTGCCCGACCTTAGATTTCTCTTATTTCAATTTCCCTGTACTTACTAGTAGTTAGACTATATACATTCCTCTGCTGAACATTGGCCGCTATAGATTCTAAAGTTATCGGTTGTTAGCGTCCTCCAATTACTAGACGCCATTTAATGTTTATTTTTCACATTTGCGCTGTTATGTTCTCCTTGATCCATGCTCACAAAATGTTTTAATTCACAGCGGACCGCATCGGAACTTTAGAGGTGAACCCGACGGCTGACCTGGAGCAAATGCGAACCCTCATACAGAATATGATCAAAGAATCTCAAGCATACTCGAACCTCGTAGACTGGTGGTTCGTCGACTGTGAGTACCTACCCGAAGTAGTCGCCTGCCACTTGCTTTTAACTTAACTCGTATTTACCTTCATTAGGCACCATGTGAAAATCACCGAGGAGCCAGCGTGCAATCATTCTACCGTAATGTGTAATTTTTAAGTATTTTCATAAATAATTACTCACTGTGTTCTTGTAAGTATTAGAGCTGCATGCGGATCCGCGCTAATTTTATAAGGAATTGGTTATTCAAAGGTCCTATTAAATAATTAGTGCATACTTTATAAGGCATGTACGTACAAAACTTAGATCAGCCTGTTAAGGATATTGCTCGATCTTTCAGAACATCTTTCTCTTACATATAAGTAAGAAAGAACCACTTCTGTTAAAAAGGGTGATTTTATTCTGTCTGGCCAGTTGGCGCAATCCTTTAGACTTTTCATGTTTTTCTTGGGCTTGATATCCGCCCAGAACAAACATATGATGGACATTTGTGTTTGTAAGGTCCTATTATCTACTTAGGTGTGTATTGCGAAATATTTAAGAGTTATCAGTTATCACCCTTAGCACAAGCCCTGCTTAGTTTGGGGTCAGGTAATTTTGGTGCAAGGTATCTCAGTTATTTATTCATTTGTGCTAAGAAAATAGGGCACACACTTTTAAGTATCAGACTGTCAATCATTTACAGTAAGTAAGTATTATTCCTGCTCGTATTGCACACTGACGGTATTTCAATACTGAAAACTAATCTCTAATTACGGAGTACGAGTTCAGTTCAAAGTTAGACTAATCCAACGTTGGTAAGCTTAAATCTGATTCGAATGCTCTCCAATGTTGCCTCTATAAGCTCTGATCTAAAATCAGCTAAAATAGGAAAGTCTCTAGAGTACGGAGGTCGGTGATTTGCTGTGAGTGCTCTGAGCAGACCGACTACTTGTGTTTACCTTCATTAGGCACCAACGCTGAAACGGTACGCATGCTAGGGGATAGTATCCGCCCTGGTAGCTGATACACCTCATTCAATATTTAGTACTCATCGATCGATTTCATCGGCACTATCGTTCTTACGACAAGCCATGCGGTAAAATAACAAACCTTTGGCGATAACAAATCACAGTATTCACAATACAGCCAACAAGTTCATCAATGCTAGGAGTTTATCACAATCATTAGAAATATAATGTTCCTTGAGTTATCGCAGACCTTTTATAAGACTTATGAAAACATCTCAAGATTATTCGGCCGACAGTATGATTCAGAATTATCTTACTTTGATTTTTGTTATTATTATCGTTCACGTGTAATAGGTATCTTATCTGATTATGCTGATGCTTGGAATTCAAAGCATATCCTGTACTATAATACTATGAATTTGAAGATAATAAACTTTGTCTATTTATAACTTTTTCACGCCTAAAAGGCTGAACTGATTATGCATTTTAGTTAACGTATAGATAGGACCTTGAAGAAAGAAATATAGATATGCTCATTGCAATTACTGTGGTTGAAAGATTGAGCATTACGACGTAAAAAAATCAGTCTCACGCAAACGAAGTCGCTGGCAATCGTTCAAAGAACATACTTCAACAAAATAAAAGCCACAGAATTAATATTTAAATGATTTGTAGAGCTTTTGGTAATCGGTTTCAACTGTAACAGTCTGGAGGACAATAGAACAGCAGATAGTGTCTGGCTCTAGGTCTACATGAATTGGCTGAGTTCCAATCCGATATGTGTACATAATAGATATCTGAGATGTCTCTCGTAGATGCCTAATTGGCGTTCCGTTCTATTCCACCTTGAGGAGCTGAAACTTTAATCAGCATTTCTTGAAGGCAAACAACATTTGATTTCTCTAGCCTCGCACATTAGCACCGTAATTTATATTTGAATGGATTTTCTGGATGGATTCTCGATATGAGTTACATTTGATTTAGAAAAATTTCCTAAATATAGAGACTATTAATTATAATTGATAAGAATTATAAGTCAAATTCTAATGTATAAAATATTAGTCATATAGTCAGATTTTGATCTTTATAACAATAAATTATGGTGAACTAATTACCAGCCCTCATTAACTGTATGTTTTCACGCACTACTTATATTCTTTCGAATAGCCTAACAGGCTTTAGGCCTGTTTATGGGTTCTTCAAAAACAAAACGGTAATAGGTACTATCATCTAAGGCATTATTCATAAGTCTAGGATTGACAACCGTTTTAGTAGTGACCCAGAATGTCTTGTATATTTTTAAACAGCATATTGAGTAACGAGCGGCCCCACAGCTCGCGAGTGTTCGCGCTGTCCGGGTCCGTGTTTGGTCAACGTGCCACTCTGTCATATCTCTTTCTCCTATTTTCTTACTCTGTTTGCATTAGACATACAGCGCATATTTATAAGGTTAGCTTACTAAGCTTATTCTTGAGCCACAAACTGTGTCCTGTTTTCTAACTGATTTTCCTGAATTTCTACTATCATCCTAGTTTCTGAAATTTGGTGTCGGCCAATCTTCATGAGCCAAGAGTTGGTTGTAGTTAAGCTTTGAATATTTGATATGTTTCTAAATTTTGTGTTTAAGCGAAATATACTTGTGCAGATTACTATCGTAATAGTTTATTAACTTCGTATAATACTAGCATTACAAGAATCAATTATCTTAACAGCTGTCACAGCAGAGCGGTTCTTCCGAATCGACAAAGCCCAAGAGAACCTGCACTACCCAACAGACATTGGGCACGAGAACATCTACATCCTTGACGCGATGCCGCTCACGCCGGACACGGAGTCCACGGCGCACCCGGACACGACCGCCACGGCATCTCTTGACCGCACCGGGCCGTCCGTGTCGCTCGACACCACCACGGGGCTGTCCGTTTCGCTCGACATCTCGCAGAGCGTGGACACGCCCAGCGCCGGTGTCTCGCTTGACGTGCCTGAATCTCATGCCAGGTATGTGTGGATGAACCAATCATTTAAAATAACTTTTAGATTTGTAATTACCTGCTTAAAAACACACGGCGTCGCTGGACCGCACCGGGCCGTCAGTCTCGCTCGACACCACCACTCTGCTGTCCGTTTCCTTCAACACACGCAGAGCGTGGACACGCCCAGCGCTAGCATTTCGCTTGACGTGCCTGAATCTCATGCCAAGTATGTGTGGGTAAACCAATCATTTGGAAGAAGTTTTAGATTTAGAACTACCTGCTTCAAAACACACGGCGTCACTGGACCACTCAGGGCCGTACGTCTCGCTCGACATTTCGCACAGCGTGGACACACCCAGGCGTCGGCGTCCCGCTTGGCGTGCCTGAATCTCATGCCAGGCATGAATCAACTAATCATTTCAAAGAATCTTCAAATTTGTATCGAACTGGTTAAAAACACAAAATTAGGTACCAGAAAAACAAAATATAGTTAATTGACTGGCCTGTTGCTGCAATGGCAGGGCAGCGATCCTGCCTTTAACACCGGAGGTCGTGGGTTCGATCCCCACCCATGGCAAACATTCATGTGACGATCATTTGTGTTTGTTGTGTGTCTGGCTGTTATTATTTATTTAAGTATGTTTATCAGTCTCTGACACCCATAGTAGTTACAAGCTTAGTTTGGGGTCAGATGATCTTGGTATGAATGAGGTGTCCCAAATATTTATTTATTTATTATTGTTGTTAGAATATAGAGATAAAGCTGCTTAATTATTATACTTACTACTAATCTTTACTTTAATTTTTTGAAAAATGTAATTCCCCAGAAGGCACGCCCCGGAATGTTACTGACACTTTAGTTGATAAATAACTCGCAAAACATTTCGTTAGATACATATCATGAATAATCGTGTTAAAATATGTAAATAAAAATCAAACACATATTTTAATATCTGTGTAGGTAAATTATTAAAAGGGAACCATTTCAAAAGAAGCATGTATGTTTTAACTCAAACGAGAATGAAATTCCTAGCAAACATTACGATAATTTAGTATTATATTTTAATTTAACCTATTGAACTCCTATGAAAGTCCTTGCTTACTGAAGTTAAAAGAAAATCATTAAAACAACAAACTGTTTGTTCGGGTAAATAAACGCAATTTGTCTGAATAAACAAACAGTGCCGTAATCAACATAGACACTAAAACATCATCTAAATTTGGATCGCAAACTACGAAGTTCATTTAGTTTTCAGAAGATAGTGTCAATATAAGGTATTTAGTTCTAATTGCTTTCAAGTCAACCAACAACTGGCCAGGGTATTATTCGCAAACGGTCGGAACCAATATACAGCGCCCTTCAATTCAGTTTATAGCTACCTTTAAATAAGGCCTCGGATATTAAAGGGGTGCTTTTTAAAGATTTGTTGCTAAGTGCTTTGGGAATTACACTCTTCGAGAATGCTTGTTGCCAAAACATTACACAACAGTACGTGAACAAAAAAAGAAAAATGTTACTATTAGTTTCAAAAAAAACCAATCTAAAGTTAGGGGAAACTTTTATTTGCACGAAAAATATTTTTTTTTTAAGGGGCTATCCTTTTCAATCAATCCTGATCTTAATGTTTATTCAGGGTCAATTTATCAATCTGTTCAATACTCAGGCTACCATGACAGCTTCCAATATGTTCGACCGAGTGTTGCCTACCTATTTAGAGGCGGTTTTAGACTAGGTCGCTAAAAAACTGCTTAACAGTAGAAAAAATAAGTAAATGGTTGTTTTCCTGGAACTGTTGGAGGAACCTGCCAATCGTTGCTTAATATTGGTTGATAAGCTACGCTGTGTTTGTGTTATTAATAATTAACCTTTGCTCTCACCGCCGGTCGCCGCTTAAAACATCCAAGAGATATACTGTAAAGGAGCGGAGAGGAAGTATTTGTAATATTTACAATTTCTCTATCAATCATTTCAGACTATCGCTTTACAATTTTTTGTCGTAAATCGAAAACTTTGCAGCTTAAAAGAAAATGGTGACCGGGCATAACGCAAATAAAAGACATTCATTCGCGCATTCTAAAATAGGTCAACATTTTCACCCCTTTCAATTTCGACCCCCTCATTCGGCCTTATAAAAGCCATTTCGTATTTTGAGCGCATGATCCAACTTTTCAAGCGCCTAATTTTTGCCCTTCGGATAAACATTTTGACTGTTTAATACATATTAAAAATAGTCCAATCCTTCGTATTGACACATAATGAAACACATTTGTAAATAAAATATTTTTGCTATTATAAAATGATCAATCTCGCCACCTCGATTTACGAAAAAGCCTTATCGTGTCAACTTCAAGTGGCTGCTAAATCTCTGATTTAAACTTACTATGGTTGCAGAAAAAAAAAAAAAAACGTCAGACTAATAGTTTTGTTAACACATAATGAATCAGAATATGCATAATTTATCAGAAAAAAAAGTTTTAAATTTCTTAATATTTCCGAATGACAGCCTAAGTTTGTGACAGATTTTTAGTTCGAATAAAGCATAATTACTGTTAAAATCCTCCGTGGCCGAGTGGTTTCAGAGCTCGGCCCGAACCCCGGAGGTCCCGGATTCAATTACCAGGTCGAGCAAAGTGTGTTTTCGTATTTTTCGAAACACAGCCCGGGTTTGTGATTATCAACCCGCATTTGGCAAGCGTGGTGATTAAGCCAATACCCATCTATTGTAGCGATGACTTTATTTCAATGATGGAGGCCTTTGCCCAGCAGTGGGACAGTATATAGGCTAATTACTGACTTATTACTTACTCACAGTAAAATTAATGTCAGTAACACCTATGATATTTATTTAATCGAAATATGAAGTTTTTTCACAATCCAATCAGTAAATTAGACCTAAAAACGTAATTGGCAAAACGTTACCCCAAAATTAGCATTATATCACGATGCACACACGCGCGCTATGGCCGCGCGTAATTTTGGTGACGGCCCCTTAGGAGTCAGGGTGTGGATTGATTCTACCTTGAAAGCCCCCTCTAGAAACCCATTTGTTTTTTTGTGTACTAGTTATTTTATACTACACCTGCTCGGAAAGTACCTTGATACTTTATCAAATTTACGGTAGAAAGTACGTCATTGCATATCGAACAAATATGCGGGGAGAAAACGCATCTGAGCGGGAGAGAAAAGTGTATGAAAATCCATTTCTTACGTGGTTTTTCTTTTTTAATTTTGGGTAAGACTATGCGCTGGTAACCTAAATATCAAAAGCCAAAAAGTTTTTACAGTGAGTTTTTATCTCCAAGTTCGCAAAATGACACTGGCCATGGCCACTAGCTGTGTGTCGGATGGTGTCGGGCTGGCAGTGCGACCCTGCGGCGGCAGGATAAACAATTTGAAAAAAGAACATGTGAAAATTGCAGACGCCATTGGCGCCATTTTCAATTTGTGTGTTGTTTGTGGATTCAGTTTTCGTAGAAAGTAAAATAAAACTATCAAAATGATAAGTAGTGATAGTGATGATGAAGATTTTTTAACTCCGCCGCAGTTGAAACAAACATTAATGGAAAAAGTGTTACATTAAGCTTCACTAACTGCAACAATTTCAATATAAATTTCAATTAGTAAAGATTTAGATTTTTATTTTCCTCGTAGGTGTAGTAAAGCACTATGTATCACTCGAGAGAAAGTGCGATTCCCGATCTCGGGTGTTTTAAAGCCCTCGCCTACGGCTCGGGCTTCAAACGACACCCTCGACGGTAATCGGTCTCTTTCTCCTCTCGGTGAACAATGTACTATTGTTTTGTGTTTTTAATAAAATTTATTGATTAACGTATTTATGTTGAAAAAATCTGTATTTTCATATTACCACTAATATTATTGCAAGAGTCCTAATGAGAAATTAATTTCTCGTGTTCCTGTCAGTTCTCGTACAGGGGCCGTATTACAATATTTTATAGCTAGCCAAGCTAATTTCCTAAACTGAGGGTAGCGAGCAATTTCGTCAGTAAATATCTGGCCTAGAGGATGCATTATTGACAGGCAACCGCTGACTGGCTTAAAATTAAAGATCATTATTATGAAATCGCTCGCTACGCTGTTTAGGAAATTACCTTGACTGGCTATTAGAGATGATAATACGGCCCCAGTTCTGAATCGGATCGAGGCACTAGTCAATTCTTGTTTACTTCTCTCTAACTGTTTGTTTTTAGATGGTATCGCGTGCTATAGAGGTATATGGTATAGTGTCACACGATCCGCGATCCGAGTTGGATTGCTTAACCACTAGGCCACGACACTCTATATTTAAAGATAATTAACTAAAACATTATGATACATTCTCAAGCGATAGCAAAAAGCGATGTAGGTAAGTATATGTATGTTTCTGATTTTTATCTATCGAGAAACTAATCTGGTGTCTTTTTGCCCTTTTTCGCAGAATGACCTTTGCGAGATTCCTTGCCTTAGGGTATTCCGTATTTTAGTCAATTAGATATTAGCGTCTTGTAGCGTCACCATTGCAATGCCATTCAAGGTCTACCTTATCTCATTCTTCCCGTTTTATTAGCAAATATTCTGCGTGCTGTTTTTTTCTCTAATTGAAAATGTTTTCGTCGGTCAGTGAGTCCGCGCCGGGCAGCCCCGCGCGCACGTCCGACCCGCTGGACCCCCAGACGCCGCCGCCCTGCGCGGTGTCCCCCGTGCCGCGGACCCCTCACAGCACGCCCAAGCTGGCGCCAGCGCCGCTGTCGCCGCGCGCGCTGCAGGACTCGCACTCGCCGCCGCTCTGCACGAGCCCCCCCATGAGGGAGCACCAGCCGACGCACGACTCCATCGTGCGCTTCAAAACGTAAGCCACCTGTGTCACTGATGCGTTTTTGTGTGAGTTTTTCAGCACTATTTTTGATAGTTAAAAATGTATTTTATTCATGATGCCTCGTTGGCATTTAAATAGGTTTTTACTTTTTGCATAACTTTAGCTTAGTCTTTGAGATTTAAAACCACTTCTTTATTTTCCTATATCAGTAACAACTATACCTCTTTCCCGTCGTGATATTGTGGAATCTCCAGTGCCATTTATCTTATAATATATACTTATTTCATTGTGATAACGCGTATAACGTTAATATCTATTTCGTTCGTGCGATACATAGGTTCCCCGAAGCCTATCAGAATTTATTACGAAAATACGGTCGTAAAATTTGAACACTGGCTCTTGTTCATCAACAAACAACCATCATAAACATTTTGTTTTAGTGATCTTGTCGTCTCTAACAACACAAGTTGTTTATGAAATAATAAGGACCTTGCGAGTTGGGCCAGATTACCTACATGTGCCACTCAAGTATCAACGCCGACGTCACCAGCGGTTAGGGGGAAAATGTATCAGTATTTATCGAACCTTAGATTTCGTTTTTGTTGACCACTCGGGAGTAAATGATGAGTGATTTAACAAAAATAACGATGTCGAAGCTACTCAGTTTAAGTAGATAGATATGCTGTCAAACAATTAGGTATAATAGAATATTCATTTCGAAAATGATCATTCCTAAATACTAAGCTTACCTTAAGTATATATTCTGGTTTTGTATTTCTAGATCAGAAAATTCAAAGATTTCCTAAACAATGCTTACATTTTCTCTTGCTGACGACGTTAAGTTACTGTATTTTTATGCTCCGTATGACGTTCAATCACAAGATCAGTCGACGACGATAGGGTTAGAGGAGGGCTCACGCTGGAGGCGTGCGTGGCTTGGGTGGATCAGCGCCGCAATCTTGCGGCCGTTGTGGGCGGGGACCTCTCACTCCCGGCCCTAGTACGGGCCATACTCGGGAGTGAGGAGGCATGGCAGGCTATGGTCTCCTTCTGCGAGGAGGTAATGACGCAGAAGGAGACCGCGGAGAGGGCCCGAGAGGATGATTCTCTAGCGGCACCTTTCCGACGCAGACGGCGGGGGGCACGAAGACGGCGGTTCGCCCGTCCTCCTCCTGCTCCCTAAAAGTAGCACCGGGGTGTAAGCCGGGGGGCTTACACCCTATTCCATGGTGCTCCCGTCTGATGGTGTCCCCAGTATACCGGGACGCCCCCGCAGCGTGAGGAGGCCCGGCGCATAGGCCAGGCCGACCGCTGGGGCGACCTGGTAATCCGCAAGACTCCATGTCGCCCTATTCCAAAGCGGTGAGGGTATACCCGGGTGTGTTTTAGTGGGTATGCCGTCGGTTTTACCGGCGGAGAGTCCCACACTCCCCCACTGCCCGACCCAGGCAGTGGGATAGTGCGTAATGCATTTCACACCCGGAGAACAAAAAAAAAAAGGGTTAGAGGAGGGCTGCCTACCGGCCGCTCAGGAAATCTATGGGGAAGACAGTCATTATCGGGCGTTGTGTAGCTATTTTCAGAGAAACCATTATTAAAAAACACTACTGTGGTCACCCTTTACATGAACCTACTCGTATAAAAAATGAACGAGAATGCCAACTCCTGGAAATTCCAATTAACACTTTTCTTTCGTTTTTAACCAAATTGTTTTCTGTGAAAATGTATTAAGCTTATTTTGCGTGTGAACCGCTATAGAATGACAAGCAATGAGTATAGCGATAGCAAAAGGGGGAGAAACATTCATTCAGGTTGACGACCGACTTGGTGTATTGGTTAAGAAGTTGGCTACTACACCAGAGGTCGCGGGTTCGATCCCCGCACAGTACAAACATTTGTGTGCATGAACATGTCTGTTTGTACTGGTCTGGGTGTCTCCTATGTATAATAAGTATGTATTTACAAAAGAAAATGTATTTAAGTATGTTTATCCGTTGTCTAGTATCCCATAACACAAGCTTTAATTAGCTTACTTTGGGGCTAGATGGCGCTGTGTGGAATAATGTCCAGGGGTATTTATTATTATTTATTATTTATTCTGTTTTGACTAATAATATTTATCACCGGAAAAAGCATTACTCAGAAGATAAAAGATAACAATTGCGGGTAACATTGACGTGACGTTAATCATTAGCCACTCATAGAGAAGCACTCGATAACCATTGAGATGGATTTCATTGTACCATTTACACATCCATGAGATAAGAATAACTAGAAATAAGACTTTTACTCGTAAGAACGTGTCCATTTTCATCGCGTGGACTTTGTTTGTCGAAATAACAAAAGGCCTAAAACAGCAATCAGATTTTCGATGGAAATATCCGGGATTTTAATAACCAAATACAAAATTTGTAAGTATAAAATAAATCAGCGGGAGGGACTTTGATAATATTATCATAAATAACAATATGCACTTTGGAACTGAAATGGAATATGTCATAAATAAACCCGCGAGTACTTATCTATGTACTCATGTGTTTTACATCTGAGTTGTATGCGTTCACTAATCCGCAAAATGGCACAAAATAGGATAGGTATTAAACCTGATTTATGCACTCGTAATACTGGTAATTGATTCAAGTGACGTCTGGGTAACTCGATTAAAGTTTCGGCATAACACAGTATTTTGTAAGCTACGCGCGTTTCTACTTCATTGATGTAGAGTTTATTATTTACCATCATCTGAGAACTGCACGCTTTTAAAGGATTTCTTTTTGAGTGATAGGATTAGTATCCAACAACGTACATCGTGTGGTTGCTGTTGGTAGACAGTCACGACTGGTATCTATCGCACGTTGCACTCTGTATCAAACTGCACTCTATTTCCTTCTCTCTTCTATTGCATGCAGCATACATGAAAAACTTTTTGGACTTGACCAAGAAGTATTTGGCTATAGGTGAGGATATTTGACATTTATTTTACATGTATTTTATTTACATTTATAATTTTTCTATTGAATAATACAAAATTGACGCGTTGGAGTAATGGTTAGTAATTCTACTCTAATGGATCGAGGGTTCGATTCCCACTCAAGAAATACGTATTTGTGTCTATCGTCTGTTTAGCTATATGTTAAAGTAATACATGTCTCGGTGTGAGATGGTCCCAATATTGATTGTATCTATTTATGTCCTAATTAAATGCTGACCAGTATGTATGGACAACGTACTAACATTCATATTACACTTCGTGTTGTATAATGTAGTGAGTCTTGCTAGATTAGAGACATGAAAACTCCATAGTTCTGTTATGTTTTTTCTTCAAAGGAGAGTTTCGAGAAAGGGTATAAAGATTCATATTGTTTCAGAAATCTATTGGAAAAAACATCTGACGCTCTTCTAAAAGCGGCAAAAGTCGGTGATTTGAAAATGGTGAGATTTTATGAAAATATTTTATATACCTACCTACACGTATTTGAAAAGCATTTTGTTACATTTGAACATAACTGCACAATAGTTATAAATTCGTAAAATTTCAGTTCATTATTATGATAGTTTCCGTTTATTTAGCAAAAACAATACTTACTATGATGGACATGTTGGATTGAACATTGTGTGTTTTACTAGTATTACCAAACTCAATTGATGGACTACCGGAATACCATCGATGTTAACATTATTTTGAAAACAGAATAGAAATGGTTCGAATACATCCGGAATGGCGCTAACCTCTCCACAAACGGCAACAGTTTACCGAAAGTTCTAAAGTGGCGCCTTTCGCCCTGCCACTGAAACTGAAACGTGCCTCTACTGCTCAAACGTTAATATTTCATAGCCATACGATTTCAATTACAACGGGTCAACAACCCAGATTTATTTTTAAGCGTTGTACAATTTACCTGTGGTAACAACGAAATGAATAAAACATACACTGTTTTTAAAAAATCTGCTTGCAGATAATTTGATATAATTTTTAAAGCTTATTAGGCACTGTAGTGATGTACGGGGGGACTGGTAGTTCGATTCGATATAGCCAGGAAAGATAATATTATTGATAAGATTCCGTACAACATGATATTTTGGATGGATTTAATCAACGCCACAGACCCTAAATATCATCCGGCACATGATGATCGGCGAAGACGCCAGCCTGCGTGTCTAGTCAAATATATGTTAGGGTACAATAAAATAATTAATTTGCCATCTGGCCTGCTAATTTCTAGCTTATTGTCCTCAATAGCTGGACATAAAAGCCTCCATAAAACCATTTACTTTAAATGGTTCCGTCCATATACTTTTTAGGGTTCCGTACCTCGGAAGGAAAAAACGGTACCCTTAGAGGATCACTTTGTTGTCCGTCTCTAAAGTAATACATGTCTGTCTGTCAAGACCCTTTTTGTCAGCAACGCGTTATATCAAATACTCAGGTCTACTGTCCCTTCGAGCTGTGAAAAAATCAAACTTCTAAGCCAACGCAATCAAAAGATACAGCCGTTCATTCCGCAAATTTCCATTTTCGACACTCGCAAGGGAATCAAAACCTACAGGGTACTTCCCGTGAACTCAAAATCTTGAAATTTGGTACGAAGCAACGTCTTAAAGCACAGATAAAGGAAAAATTGCGAAAACCGTAAATTTTCAGTTACATCTATATTTTTAACAATTTCAAATGACTCGATTGTCGTGATGGGTGAACTTTTACTTAAATACCTACAGGTGTGTACGGAACCATCGCTCGGTGCGCTAGTCCGACTCGCACTTGGCCGGGTTTTTCTTATCCATCACTATTTGAAGTCACCAATTTTTGCTACCCCTATTGTAGCTATGACGTATTTTTTTAAAAAGAGCTTGGTCGACTACATCTACAATGCTTCAAACACTTTACTAATAATAACTGAACAAACTCGCAGAACGCTTAAATCATAGGTCGCCAAATTTATTTGTCACGTATATTTTTTTGTTTTATGTGGACCTCGTCTTTCTAAAGTTGAATTGTTTTGTATTGAAAATGTGATTTTGACCTTTGCATTTTGCTCTACTTTGACAAGTTCAAATGTAGAGTAAAAATACTGCAGTTATAAATAAGCAATAGGGACTTGAGTCGATATTTACCTATTGTAAATATTTATAGAATTGGAACAAATGGTTTACAGCTGGTAATATTTATGCTCCATTTTAAGGTTAAGGACTTTTAGATTAGGAATGAACTAAAAAGATAATGGGATAATGGGATAATTGGCTTAATAACATTGTTAAGAAAGATCGTTTAGTAAAGTTAAAGTTATATAGCCTATTGGTGGCTCATAGTCCGACCCAAAACCCAAGTTTACTTTACACCTTGTTTTGAATATCATGTGAATAATCTTCATCCATTGGATGGTGCTATTTAGGTTGAACTAAGTTTTGAAGTCCCTGTCGCTGTTTCCGTACTTTGGATCTGTACCGAAGAATGTCATTTTCCTTATTTTTGAGTGTAGGCTTTCATTAACACTGAGCAGTGGGATAAAAATAATTGTCTTACATTGTATCCAATTAGTTCTAAACTAAATTATCACAGTGTAGATTTAAGGGAATCAATTAAACACGTTTATCATAAAGTTAATTCAATTGAATCTTGAAAAATATTCTGTTATATTACATGTATGTCATCTTACTGTTATATTAAAGATCATGTATAAGTAGATTGTCAATCGCGTAAACAAAAAGTACCTACTTACATGAGAGACATACACACATCAACATGGTCTAGGGATATTTCAATGAAACCTAAATAACTGAAATTCTATTAACTTTTTGTTAAGACACCTACACATTAAAATAAACCTTGTTTGATAGCCTCATCTGATAAATAAACTTTTAGATGAAGTTAAATTTAAAAAAACTTAGAAAAAGAGGAAAAACTCCGACAAAATTTCAATCTTAACTTTATTTTTGAAACATCAAAACCTAAACAAAACAACTATTTTTTTTATAAAAGTTGTTGAAAACTTAACATTAATAATCCGTGGATCCACCTAAGACTCTCCCTGACACATCTGCAGCGGTTCTGCATACTCAAAACAAGGGTGTCAATATCCTGTTGTGGAATACTGTCCCAAGTCCTGTTATTATGCAAGACCGCCGGAGATGCGTTTGACAAAGATTTATAGAAATTTATGGAGTTTTAATCAAGTTAGAAGTTCGTGAAGATTTACTTCTTTGGAAGAAATTCAATGAATGCGAATTTCATCTTATAACAAAACTTTTTATATACAAATTTGAATTTAAAAAAAGAACTTAATCATGTTTTTATAATCTGTCATTAATAGTTTTTTTGTAAGGCCAGTACTTTTTAAGTTATTTAAAAAAGTTTTATATATCCCTAGACCATGTTGTTGTGTGTAATATAATGGTGAATGAACCTTGCATTCACAGTCAGGAAAACCACTGGCCACTCACATTGATCAAAGTGAACCCACCCTGAATCGCTGGAATAAAAAGCTATTACTTTAAAATTTCCAATTGAATAATATCCTAATGCATCTCGCAGATGAAAGAGTTGCATTCGGCTGGCTATTCGCTGCAATCGATCGACGCGAGCGGGCAGACGGCCCTGCACATCGCGGCTCGGTACGGGAACAGGGAGATCGTGAAGTATCTGATCGCGTGTGCGCCCACGGCGATCCTCAACATGCGCGACAACGAGCGGGGGCAGACGGCGCTGCACAAGGCGGCGGCGCACAAGAGGCGCGCCATCTGCTGCATGCTGGTCGCGGGCGGCGCCTCGCTGACGCGCCAGGACCACGCCGGTCTCACGCCGAGGCATCTCGCGCTGCGAGCTGAGGACCACGACCTGGCTGCCTACTTAGAAAGTGAGTATCGGATTTCCTGAATTCGTAAAGATATCAATAGAAAGATAGTTTTAAAATTCCAGTTTCGTACAAAATAGATCAACTTGCACACAATGACACAATTTTTGGCCCCGATGTATGCTTTTTGTACGCATTATTTTGTTTTACTTTAATGGTTAATTACAACAAATTACTTCTTATTTGTAACACCTCCGTTGCCGACGGGTTTCAGAGCTCGGCCCGAAACCCGGAGGTTCAATTCATAGGTCGCGCAAAGTATGTTTTCGGATTTTTCGGAACATAGGCCGGGTTTGTGATCACCAATCCGCATTTGGCAAGCGTGGTGATTAAGCCAATACCCATCAATTGTAGCGATGACTTGATTTCAATGATGGAGGTATTTGCCCATCAGTAGGACAGTATAAAGGCTAATTACTTTACTTTACTTTATTTTGCTTCTAAAGCATCAACATCTAGAAATCCATACCAAAACAATTTCACTCGAGTTTCAAGTACGACTTTGATTGCGAGGGTTGGAGCTCACGATTAGTAAGAAAAGTTGAAGCACAGCGTATTCTAAAATAAATTATACTCAATTATACTGATCTGCGCTTGAGTAGAAATTTCAAAACGTCAGTTCATACAAAAACGTCACTCAGATACTCAAGTACAGATTTTGAATACGGACCTAAGAGGCATTCCGTAGTCGTTTGATACCTGGAGCAAAAGATAGGTTTTTGTTCTGGTCAGTTTTCAAATGAAATTCAAATCAATAAATCCAAAATAGTTTGCCAGAAGTTTAGAATTCGTCTTAAAGAAAAAATGCGTACAGGAAATAAAATTAAGCTTTTAACTATAATCCTTTACTGTAGTTATTTTACACATGAAATATGAGTAGGTACATGCTACATGCATACCCTAAATCTCTGTTCTTTCCTGTAGTTATGCCACTTTTCACTGAAAGTACCGACAGTAATAAAGGTGCCCCCTCTTAAGACGCTGTTAAACTTAAATAGCCGAATGGCAATTCAATTTCGGTGTTTACGTTCTGCAATAAAATAACTCTCAATTTGCCATTACCAAACGCATTGTATGCTTATTGTTCTCCAAGAAGCTACGTTCGTGGAGAATCGTGCTTCCCATTTACATTCGTGAATTTGAGGACGTTAAACCTAAACATTGTCTGTGTGCAGCTTTCCATTCTGCACCTCTTCAAAAGGGCTAGCGATTCTGTAAAAATGGTTACACTCTGCATAGCTTCATCAGTTGCCAAGGTCAAAACCAGCTTACGATGTGAGTATTAAATGTGCCGACGTTAAAAAGCTGGTTTTAGAAGCTAAGTGCTACTGCGCGGCTGGTAAATGCTACACACAAATATAATTAGGTTCATTACACATGGCTTCATAGTCACCATCATACTGTTGGTGACAGGTATACTTTTTAAAGGTTTTTAGATTAAACAAAACAAAATAAAACAGTGGAATAACTCTTCCAATCTGCTTTTTATGGTGAACATTATTATGTCTTTACAGAGCAGACCTAGCCAGCAACATGGTACTATTGCTTCTAAAATCTACATGCCAGAATCTAAAATGTATGGGAAACACTTCATATTATGTCATTTCGATATGACCACCTGTGCTCAGCTTATGTCATACCTATACTTTTTAAAATTTGACATGTAGAAAAGATGGCATCGATAGGGTTGCTCTTGGCTACAGCCTCAGAAATTATACAAAATTACAATAAGACAGAATCGAATATTTAAACAAGTATACCTACCTAGTTTTTGTTGTGCTATGACCAACATTTTCATACGTGAAAGAAAATCCATCAAATGTGTTGTCATTGTCATTCAGCGCGCTACGAACCGCAACGCCTGAAAATGAATTTCTAAATCGCGACCAAACATAGGCATACATTTTGGTCATAATATAGCAATTGATTATTCGGATAGGACTGTAAAATCTCGTATATCATTTGAACTCTACCCTTAATAAGAAAATACAAAAAAATAACCTTTGTTTGTCAAAAGAAACTTACCAAATTATTTAAATGTTCAAGAAAGGCAGTTTCTAAAATTAGGGAACCGGGTAGGTACTTAAAAGCGAACAAGTTTAGGAATACAAATTTAAACTAGATGTTTTTTGATATCAAAAATGTATGTCAAACCTATTTACTACTACTTTTTTTAAGGCACATGTGGTTTAAAGCTACAAGGCTATAAATAAATGACTACACTCATTAACATTCTGCGAACGCATCATATCACGTATGTTATGTTTGTCAGTCACATACGAATAGGCATTACCTACGTCACAACTCCGAGTTTAATGAGGTAACCACTGGAACTGCTGAAACGAACAATGAGCATTTGTACGCAATGTACCTGGACCTTGAACTTATTGCGTCAATAGGTAACCATAACCCATGCATAGGTTCAAACACTGCTAAAAAGATTTTTTTGTAGTTCCACAAAACCATACGAAAATCGTAAATGCAATGATTTTCTCAAGAGATTTACTTTTATATAAAGGCCTCCATCATTAAGTACAGTCTGTGAACATTTATCTTAAAGACCTTTTAATTCACAAATAGGCAGTCAGTCATATTTCAATTAAAAAGGGTTGGAAAGTTCAGGAAAATTCCATATTTGCACTCCAGTCGGACTTTCTTTCTGGTCATAAATAAAATCTTTAAAATTGTTGAACATTGCAAATAGTTTCATAACTCCACCTCGTGAAAGAAAGGTGAAAGAGGTGGTTATTCCCATGGATGTTTTTGTGAAACGGTTTTAACTTATATGGAAACACGACTCAATGCTTTGTTGTCTAAGTGTGATAGTTAGGCTGTATTTTCATTATGCCTTAGCCAGCCATGATATTAAGAACCTACTGAAGTAAGAGAGTAAGACCACCTAGAAATCCTTTAAAATGCTAATGAATTTCGTAGGTTTATTAGGCGCCAGGAATAAGGAAAGCAAGATAGTACTCGCAAGACCACTCTAGATGTGTACCGCCCTAGAGAATAACTTTAGCGCAATTACTTCATTCATTACGATGTCCATTATTATCATTAAAATGTTATTATCACCAGGTTAGTATTCTGACGAAAATCGATACAAATTAGGTACAACACAGTGACGTGCACCGTAACGTCAGAGAAAGCCCACGCTGTGTTTGCTTTACACGAAATTGGTAAAACAGTTGAATGAGCCCGCGTCAGGACTCGTGCGAATTTCATTGTTTAATACCTACTAGCTGCACTTGTTGGGATTCCACAATCGTTATTCGGTTTTCTGGGCTTTGCAGACACAACAACACCACATACCTGATGTAATGAGTTATTTCATTCAACTGCAAGCCAAAGAATTGGAAATATTCGCAATTTTTAAATCATTGTAGGTATCAATAGTCTTGTTGTTTAGCGGATTATAGAAGTTATCCACTCATTTACCAGCTGATCATTTATACCGCAAAGATAGTGATATGGCCAAATGTTCGTCTAATTTTGTACCTATAATCTTACTTCTTACTAATATTATCAATGCGAAAGTTTGTGAGTTTGGATGTATTGTGTGTATCTATGTTTGTTAAACTTTCACACAAAAACTACTAAACGAAATTAGATGAAACTTTACAGTAATACAGTTTGGACATCAGAATAACACATGGGCTACAATTTATAAAGATTAAATGTAAAATGAAGTTCATGCGAAATTTGAAATAAAAGTTTATTGAAATATCAACTCATATTTTCATTTATAATATAGTTTGCAGATCCTCTGCTGAGTAGGTATGTTCTATCTTTTTCCTTACGGTAGGAACAAGTAACCATTAGTTATAGGTACAAACGTTACGTCATAATAAGTTTTACAATCGTAACCTAGGA
Organism: Udea olivalis; assembly: GCA_947369235.1. NCBI lineage: Eukaryota > Metazoa > Arthropoda > Insecta > Lepidoptera > Crambidae > Udea > Udea olivalis. The sequence goes on along the minus strand of OX376346.1, from coordinate 9,578,576 downwards.
TAGCGACATCCGTTTTTATGTCCTTGCTAAAATGTATAATTGATTGCAGGTCAAGAACATTTCCAAATAGTGTCTGAAGACTTAGAAACTGCTGTTTGAAAGAAATCGAGCCCTTGAAGAAGTCATTTAGCCAGCGCCGCAGCTGCTGCAGCTGCCGCGCCGGCGCGTCGAGTGCGGGAAGTGATAGATACTATTTTGACCTGTGAATGTTTATAATGTTTGCAACATACAAGTACTCCAACACCAAAGTGATATTGAGATCTTTTGACTTTTGCATTTTATCCATTGAAAGTTTCTTATTTAATATTATAATGTGAAATAGAAAATATATTAAGGTAATTACAAATATAACTGACGGTGATGGTATGATTATTACCGTTCATTTAATTGGGAGATATTATTAGATACACTTTAGCATTCTATTAGAGTTAAATAATTTAAAATTTTACCGTACTTACACTTTAATATTTGAATAAATAATTGAACTATAATTGAAATAGCATGACTTGATTCTTTAAATATAATTCTTTAGAAATGTAGGATTATGATTACCTGCTGTAACATCGCTTTTTCACATTCACAATAATGTAGCTTTACAAAACAATATTCCGCAGATCTGAATTTGAAGCCAAACTACATAAATATAATATTATTTATATAATAAAATAAAAAAGTTTATAATTTCACGTAATAGATAATAATTAGGACATTATTATCACAATAAGCTTAAGGCAAGCGCTCAACTGACGTATACAAAAAAGACACCGGATCAATAAATTGAAATATACTCACCTAGTGCGTTCTGGGCATTTTATTCGATTATCCTCAATTATCTTCCTTGAGACTGACAGTAATTGATGCCTGTCATCCGGCGTCTCTTAGATCGACCTATATACCTTAGTATAGTAGGTTTATAAATATCAAAAATTCAAAGCGGATAATTAATTACACCATATAATTAACACGCTAAATTATTTTTGTATACTCAGTTGAGCTTACGCACTTGTATTCATATTTAAGTACCTACCTATCTATGAATTGTAAAATATTTGAATTATAAGATTATAACATACATATTCTTATGACAGGATGTCTGATAAATCGAAGTATATTTCTATTTAGAACTAAAACATCATATTTTAGAGGTTATTTAAATCTTAGATTTCGCCTTCATCCCCTTTTAAAAAAAATCGGTGTATTATTTGGAAAACCAGTAAGTAACATAATGTGGCACGGTATAAATAGGAAAATATATTTCCAAGCAGTTGTTAGTTAAATGCAACCCCCGCGTCCAAATAAAGTCGTGCTATTCAAATTTTCTTTGCAATGAATGTAAGGGACCCCACTCTTTTAGGCCTCTAAAGGAAGGCATTTCTATAGAAACAAAATGTATTAGAATGTACTCAACGCTTGCTCTAGCAGAGTCAACCGATTATGCACGAGTGAACAGTATACGTTCTTCGGGTGATTCGCTTTTCAAGGGACGCAGGAGCCCAATTAAATTTTACTTGACATATCTTGCTCCAATAAATCTGAAAAGATATCATTTTTTAGGGGAAACCTGTACTGATAATGAAAAACAAATTCCAGGCATCGTTTTCAAAGGGAATCATTTAAGGCACTTTTACTATCAATCAAGCGTGATAATTAAACGTTTCGTAATTTATCCCTACCTGTTTTAATTATAGGTCCCGTTCAATGAGGTAATGATATAGATATCGTAAATAAAGTAAGATTTATATTAAAACAAATATCTTAAGTAAATATAACTATTCGCCTAAACATTTCTACTAAACTGTTTTCTAATTATATACTTACTTCTACATAACTAATTGTAGGCCTTAAATTAAAATTCACATCCTGAACCAATGTATGTACTTAGTTGCGAGGTTCCGATTATTCAGGCGTAGTGTGTTGCTTGAAATAGTTTTTATTTGTATAATGAAATTTTATTTCGTGTCGCCGATATAATTGGCGTCATCATTTATGATCTCAAAGTTCTGGTAATTTAAATCGCTGTCCGTTTGTTTATTTCAAACTTTAAAGTTGTAATTTATTATTTATTACTTTATTTCAGTTGCGTAATTGGACGTATAATTCGTTTCATGACTGTTGAAATTACTTGGTAGTTATTTTATATTCGTTTTTAGCTCATTAATTACAATTAATTAATCGGGACATGGCAGAAAAGCGTAGGGTTAACGCAATGGCCGGCGAGGTGGTCGCGAACCAGAACTTCGGTACCTAACTAAATATCTCACGATCTACCGAATTCGCATCAAGCCGGCTGTAAAAGTTTCGTTGGTCTGTAAACGCAAACTGTCGCGAATTGGTATCATTAGTGACATTTGTGACTGTAATGCCAATACCTCTACTTATAGATGTACCTAATAGTTTAGTGTTTAACGAATTTACTCGTACAGTCAACAGCAAAAGTAAATGATGATTGAACAAACATCCAAATTGTTTTATTAATGAAAAATACGTAAAAAAATTATCACAAGCAGCATATATCCATTATAATGAATGAAATGTTTCATTTTTATTCTTAGTAGTTTAATAAGCTTTATAATTTTTGTAAAATCATCAATTTTGGCACGTTAAATTATCACTTACTTCCGCTGTTGCCTGTACTACTCGCTGACAAGCGAACAATGAAAGACAAAGCTGTGAGAATTATGGTCATAATGTAAAAAGTAAGTTCATTTGTTGTTATAAGCGAGAACGATGTACCATGACGCTGTTTTGTGAGTTCCCTTGTTTGTGATTGTAGATAATACGTTCTAAGGATTATATTATACTTGCTCGCTAGTGAGTCATCGTTGGCTTTACCGTCTGTCGTTATCTGTGTGTTTGTGTGGCCATTCTGCGGCCGATTGTGTCTGATGTGTTTTTATCCTGAGAGGAATGTATGTTATTAATAATTTAATTTAAAATTATGATAATACCTAGTGTTAGTTTTTCTGGGCACGGTGTAATGTAATTTTATCAATATTTCCGTGATAGGTTTAGACTTGGCGAACCTTTCATAAAAAGGCCTTCAATTAATGGGACTTCAAGTTTGTTAACAGCGAGCTAGTCATTGGCTTTTATACTATGTACACCATAACAGTACGCCAAAGTTAATTGCAAAAATCACTAACTGTAGAAAGTAGCCTTACTAGAGAAGCAGAATAATAAATGGTTCATTCGCTCTTGAAATATAATTAATAGCAATATAATTCAGTGTCATGTAACGTAAACGTAAAGTTATAACAGCAGTATGTAGTATATATTCCTATATAACCGGCTAAACATTTTATATCAATATTAATAAGTAGTTGAATTATCTTACAAATAACAATACCTCCTCCTACCATATTAAAATTAGAGATACTTTCCTATGAGATATTTATTAGTCTTTGTACCTATAACTGTACTGGAGGCCTTCATTCGTGTAAAGTATTGTATATTTCTTGTAAATGCCACTTCATAGCATAATATTTCTCGACCAAATTCGTATCTTCTTAAAAGAATACTTATATTATATATATCACTAGGCTAGATTTGAGCACTGATTATAAATATGCTTTTCGATCGAATATTTGTTAGAAATTTGGATTCAACAAATTCAACTGTAATTTATTTGATAATATATTAAATATAATTAATGTACCTACCTGCCCTAACTGATGCCTTCTACTCCTTAATTGTAGTTTTTATTCCACTGGAAATGTAAGCTTTAAAAATGCCTACAAAGATTTATGATACCGAAGATATATTCACGTTACCAAATCTGGTTTATCAGCGTTCTCGTTGTTTTGGATTAATTCGGTTTATTCAGGTCAGCGAACGACTGATTCAATTTGCAGAACTAACTGAGTCTCGTGAGCGTTGCATTCCACTGCTCATTTGCTCTCCAAAAGTGCCACTGTTCATTTTTATCATAGACCTATTATTAAAAGCCTACACTTAAGTTATTTCATTAAAAATTTATATTTGTAAACTAACAAAAATTAGTTTTCTTACGAAAACCTTGGCATAAAAGGCATTTTAGTTATCTGCTGATAAAAATATCTTCGTTAATTATCTTTTAATTGAAGTTTGACAAGTAATGAAATTAAATGTGGCATAAATAAATGTTATTACAATATTCAGATTTGTCCAACATTTCAGTTTTAGTCTCTAACTAGACTTATTCAAAAAATCATCTGCAAAACACTGTCGCTGAGTTACACATACTTAACTCAATAGCAGACTTTCAAATCAAATCTAGGTATTACGAAGAATGAGTTACCTTCAATATAAATACAGAATTTAAAAGACCTACCAGCTCTCACTTCAAGCTATTAACCACGTCATGCAAATAAGATCAGTTTCAATTCAACCCAGCACAGGCACCTCAACAATACTACAATTTAATTTTATTACCTTTTTAATAACACAAGCAACTTACAGTAGCTACCTTCTGTGTTGTTATTAGCAAAACAATAGTAATAGAAAATCCTAAATGCTGACCATAGAACGTTGAAACTCTACATGATGAAACCCTGTTAATATTTTTGCCTTTTAATTAATCATTTAAATCAAATTAAGGAAATTAAATCTAAAGTCGCAATTGGGTATTTCACACCAAATATCTCCCAGATTCTACGCAATTTATAAAAATTATATTAAAAAGTACGATGGTCATTTACGTTGTAGTTTTTGGTACAGTTATCAATAAAATTAGATAAACACAAGGCTCAATGAACACATTTGGACAGCAGCTTGGTCGAGGGACCACTGCAAACTTTGTTTGTGGATACGATGTGTTTATTGTATGTAAAACGATTTTTACTGAACGCCTCACAGTGATGCTTCTTCAAGACACCCCACACTAGCGTCATTTGAGCGTCAGCGTCTTGCCGGCGACACACCAGTGGTTTTTGGACGTTTCGTCTCGGCGCCCGCGTAGCGTCGGCGCAGCGCTTGGTCGGCGCCGACGCTGCGCTGGCGCTGGGCGTCCTCTGCGCGCCGAGCATCGCGTCGCGCCTCGCAGTCGCCCTATGTACTATTTATTGGGTTCTATGCGTGAGAAAACTTACCTTTATTGATTATTAGGGAATTTTTGAAGTTTTACTTAATTCAAAAAGCTATAAGTCAAGATTAGGTACTTTATATCATCAATATTTGAGAATATGAGATACTTTTGAGTCGTGTTCTAAATTATTTTACATGTTTTTAGATGTTAAGTTCAAAAAGTACGTAAAATGGTAAAATTACACATTCGCACATAGAAGGCTAAAAAGGTACTAGATAGAATGTGTAAAATGTTGGTTCGCAAACGGCAATAGCATTTGCGTAGTTCATTGTACTGGTGACAAAAAATTTCGTGTCGAACGTTGATTGCGCAATCCGTCGGGTTCGGCGCGCGGCAAGTACGCTAGCGTTGCGAGGCCGTCGCGTCAGCGTCGCGCTGGCGCTGACGCTCAAAGAACGCTAGTATGGGCTCACTCGTGACATGCGGACAGGGTTGTGTGACAGGCAAAAATTTGTTGTTGATTAAAATTGTAAATTAAAAATTCCCTAAATGACATTTTTTACTTAAGTTTCGAAAAGATTTAAGCTATCGTAACTATTAATCAATAAAGCTAGTTAATTATCTATCATTATCGTCTTCGTTAACTTATGTTATTTTGCAATCTCGTTCAGTAACTTTGCTAATAATAATCAAAATGGCACACTGCTTGTACTTTACTAACCCCTGTTGTAAACCCAAAACAAGTTTAAAAGAGTAACTGCTGAGTTTCTCGCCGGGTCTTCTCAGCAAGAAACAACTCCGACGCGGTGGTAGAGTCGCATTATGTCTGTATACTGTTTATTTACATATCCATATTATTATGGTATTTATGTCTATTATTTAGTATATTTTGCTGTAAATTTGACGATTTGAAAGTACTGATACAGTCTATTTGAATAAAGTTATTTGAGTTTGAGTTTGAATGTTTCTTAGCTATTATATTACTTATCATAATAATTTAAATAACTATTGCTGACTGTAGATTCTTAGGTACCTACAATAAATGCTGTATATATATTTGGGCAATGCAAGATAGAGTTAGTAATTATTTACATTGTTTGAAAAACATGTGATTTATTTTGGAAGTCTTGAATAAGTGATTATTAATCGTTTCCTCGTTAACGTTTAGATAATGTTAATTTATTGATAAGTATGTTAATAATTTGTATAATTGAGTATTACTTATGATCGTATGAAATTGTTGATATTATAATAATTACTTTTAGTATGTACCTAGCTATCCACTATAACATCTGTTTTGTTCAAGAAATTTATGAGAAAAACTCGAATAAGTGAACTGTTGAAATTGTTTCTTGTGAAGTTTTTACGAGATGTGACCTGCAATTTCGATGAAGGCAGACGAATAGGGCTAAGCATCTATCTACTGTCTTCTGCTAGCTTTATGAACAAATCATTTGTTCTTTGAGTGCATTAATGGAGTCAAAGTAACTAAAATGGCTTGTGTGAGTAATTATAAATAAAAAAGTATGTACCTACACTTTATACAGATGTTGTAGTAATCTAGATAAAGTTAATATTCAAATGACAATGACAACGAGAAGGAATTATTTAACATAACGAGAACCTAACGTCCTTATTCGCAATGCTACTTCATGTAAAAATATCTTGACGCTAACTTATTATTTTATTTAAAAAATAACAAGTATTTAAGCAATAGTTTTTGCAATTTGAGTTGCTTTTAATTTCCTGTAATCACAATAGAAATCAATATCCAACAACCCAAAAGTATTAGCATTTGCTAAGAGCTACGGCCCGCTACGGGTCGAAGCGGTCGAGCTACGAATTCTACGAGTGACCGAACAGTATTTGGGTGGCTACGAAGGTCAAGTGGACTGCCCCTTCTCAATACTAAATTATTTTTTCAATCACTTATAATTTTCAACGCAAAAATGCAGGATGCTTATTTAATATGTTACACGATAATCAGCAATTCAATCATAATGATAATAAAATCAAAATTTTACCGACTAATAATTTCGTATCGAAATAGAAAGTATCTGGAAAATCCTCATACAAAATTCAAATTATGAATCAATATTAGGCTCTGAAGACCAGGTAAAAACATTAAATCATAAAAACACTTTGTACATAATATAACCTAACTAGGTATATCAAATTGTAATCAAAGGCACACGCAGTAGACAGCAGCAATGTGTTAACATTAAAAAAAGTATTTTTATTGAATAAAATCAGATTGAGTATTTTCAATTGTTCCACTTGGAAATGAGACTGGAGTTGAGAAAATGGAATTTAGGGTCTGGATCACCATGTGTTACCGGCAATGAGTATAATCCGGCATTCTACACAATGCAGGATGCGCAGCCGACAATGTGTGTAAAAGGATTCATAAAAAGAAAGTTCACTGTCAGAATCGTCTTTTGGCATACATTTTGGGTAGGAAAGATAAACCGATTCGTATGTTTTCATTATCAAAATTTCTTTAGTTATAAAATCAAAATATAAAACGGCAAAAAATAACATGAGGCCAGTCATCAACCTAACATGCTCGTCGCTTCGCTCCTCGCAACCTAATAAACCCACATCTTACAGAGAGAAACACTTCCGGTTTAAAAGGGTTTTCTGTATGTAAAATTCTATACAATACCTAGGCATTGTATGTATACTTAAACATTGCCTAGGCAAAGTATGCAATGGATAATCATATTCGTATTATTTTATGCATTGCCTAAACGCACCCGGCATTGTATACATTGCCTAGGCATTGTATACCTACAATACCTGAATTATACACATTGCCAGTGATATATACACCACAATATCTTAATTGGACAAATGCAACACAACGTCATCATTGTTAAATGCAAGTAAAACAACTTATAATTGCAAAGTGACTTATGATTCCACTTTTTCGACCACGTCGAATTTGAAATTTATTAGAATATTAAAATAATAAATCGATAAAAAGGCAGTATTAAGTTGATCTAAAATTTAACACATAAAGTTACCTGTATCTAAATATTTTTAAGAAAAAGCACGAGGTCTATACTGTAAACTTTTTAACCTGCTCTACATTATTGATACTCTGTAGATAACCCTAACTTTACTATATTTTATAAATGAATTAAAATTGTAAAAGTAATTTTAATAGTGTTTTGAGAGCACTCGTTTCATTGTAAGTACATACTTATTTTTGCACTCAGTAAAGTCACTATTTTAAATAAAGTTATTAATGAAGTACACTGAAAGAACAATAAATTAATACGACTTCAATTGAGTTTTACTTTAACCACCAGCACTACGTTCTTACCTACCTAAGAAAACGACGTTATCAAACCAAAATCTTCTACTTTTTGACCATGACGTTTCAGACTAGCGTTTTTTGCGCGTATACGCTTGGCTTTGGCATACGCGCTTACACGTGCGCTACATACGGCGATAGGTAGGTGATTCACTCGCACTGGAGGTGACGTCTGAGAAACGACTATAAATTACTTAAGCAAACAAAGAGCCAATCCTAAAAGAAATATGTGGAGTTATTAAACGTATCAGGAATATAGTAACCCACACTATCGCCAGGTTTTATGTACCAGCCTACAGTGCGTCTACCATTAGTTTCAGTCACGTAAACTACGCTAATTAACTACAATATTTTGTATGCATATATGCCACTTTCATTTCTATTCACTGAGGCGCTGTCCCGCATCCCATACAAAAACGTCAGCGCTGACGATAGCGACGTCATCGGTGTAAATTCATGGTACGGTTTATGCGGCCCATTAAATCTTTCTGATAATAGGGAAATACTTTGCTTGGTAGCTTTTGTCTTTCCAAATAGCCTACGTGCAATAAAATGTACCTATCTATCTAATACTCGTAATACCCAAGTACAGAAATCAGCTTTCTCTCTTAGGTATATCGTGAAATCGCGAACAATCTCGAGTTACTACTTTTTTATTCGGCCAGGATCTGTGTTGCTTATTGGATCTGCTGTCGACTGTTAACGCCGAATGTGACAAGGAGAATACGACCACCTGTGCTGTTATTAAATCTCTCCCCTTTTTCGTTGGCTTTTATGTAACATCGTAAAATACGTGCACCTTGTTTCTTGTCTAAGTTTGTACACGACGTATCGACCTAATATGTACCTTCCTTTACAAATAATTTCCTGATGTATGGTCTGTACCAGCTCTGCTTCATTTGGGGTTAAATGGCCATGTCGAAAGATATCCCAAAGATACAGGGTGTCCCTGGAAGAAAGGACCGAATCGGAATAGCGCATAGCGGGGGTCTTTTCTGACCTTTTTAATCCCATCATTTGGTCCGATTTCTAACCGTTGGAAAGTTATGCTTAATTTTAGATTTTTTCAGTTAATCGCCTAAGTTCATACAAAAATAATTATAAATAAATCAAAGGTGATTTTACGTGATTTGATATAAAATATAATCACAATAATTTTATTGTATGCTTTATTAATATAATCGATAATCGATTTATTTTAAAACCGTTTTATAGTCTGTAGTCATTAATTACGAATGACACATCTCTAAGTGGGCGGAGCCCGTCCATGAAGTACAGTAGGGAATACTGTATGTAGTACATTGTATCAAAAATGTAATGTAATGTAATGTAACAAAAATTATTAAAAAACTTTATGTGCGTGATCTGTCAAAAGTTAAATAAACAATTGGAAAGGGTATAACATACTAAACTTTTTTATGCAAGAAAGTCCATTTCGACAGGTGCAAAGTAAAAAGAGTTATCTGCAAAATAGCAACTTTACAGGAGAGCAAAAAGACTGAAAAAGTTGTATTTTTTTGTGATGCGTTAGCCGATTCTTCTGAAAACTTTATCTTCACATATTTACCCTGTTATTCATTTGTACATTATGTTGGTTTTACTAATTGGTTGTTATTTTTTGAGATTTTGCAGTTAGTCGCATCTACGTCGAATTAAAAATAAAACCGATTGAGCCAAGTATCAGTTGGTCGTATAAACATGGGACTTTAGATTTCGTGTATAAATTGCATTTGCTTGAATTTAATGTAACGAGGTTCTGAATAAACCTTCAATTTTAATATAAATGACTACTTTATTCATATAAATTAATAAAATATATAGGTACTATAGAACGTAATAATGCAGATAGCTTTTTATGATTCGTATTTTTTAAATGATGAGTTACGCGCAATGAGGTCAAATGAAATACTATAACTTTGATAAAAACTTTATTATTAGAAACAAGTTTTTCAAAATGTATTTAACGTAAACAACTAACTTTTGCATTATCAAAAATGTAGGAAATAATGGTAATTTACTGCAAAATGACAGCACATAAGCTTTAATGATACATTTTTTTTTTATTATTTCAATTGCACATAATTTGACAAACGTTATTTAGTCTTACAATTATCACAGAAATCAAGTATTACAAATTATGATTTATCAAACATCCAAATCAACAGATTAAACAAAACACGTCAAAAATAATAGTTACTTTGTAACGAAAATTTGTAACCCTTTCAGTCGCACATTTTTTTTATAATGCCCGTCAAGAATGTCAAGTTGACCTGTTGGCAAGAAGGCTAGAAACTAAGGAGAGATAACTCCCGAAGTGGGGGTAAGCTTTCGAGGGCCGAAAGTCGTATACTCTGTGCCGGGCAAAACGCTGTATTGCGCATGTGCAGCGGCAGCTATTTGTCATTTCATGGTCACATGGTTTTGTTTTGAACGGTGTCACGTGCGACAGTTGTTGTTTTTCGAGGTTGTGTTGACCAATTTTGACACTTCGCGAGGATCGCGGCAAAGAAGCGTAATGCGCATGCGTCACTGTGGGATACGGATTTAGTCCAACCCTTTCCAGGGAGTTATCTCTCCTTAGTCTCTAGCCTTCTTGCCTGTTGGAAAGCGGCCGTGAAGTCCATATGAGGCTGATAAGCACAGTAATGCAAAAAAATCCCTGAGCTGGTTCATCATGAAGAAAAATGCCTTCTCACGCCCCGTTTGTAGACCACAGGACTTTAAGCGGAAGGAAACAAACCCGCTGAAAGGGCGTCCGACGTCTGTATGGTATGCCAAAGAAATGAGTCTCCGAACATTTTCGTGCGAGCCAACAAATAACTGCTGACTTGTTTGTGGATGACGCCGTAATCCAGGACGCGTGGTACGGGAGTGGAAGGGTAAGGATGAAACAAGTTAGAACAACTCGTCCGAGCATTCCCCATTGTAGAAGCGATAGAGAACACATGACATTGTTTCTACGCAATTGGAGAGGCTCAAGGGTCATTCGCCCCGACAGCCGAAAAGCCACAAGAGCAAATAGAAGAGCTGTATGCGGAGGTAGAAACACTATTACAGTACACCCATAGACATGATATCAATATCATAATGGGCGATTTTGAAATCGCCCATTATGATATTGATATTGATTTGGCATTTATGCCAAAGTTGGTTCAGAGGGGACTCCGGGAGTCACAGGTTCTTTCGGACTTGGGGTAAGAAACGATCGAGGGCAGATGCTTGTAGATTTCTGCCAGGAAAAAGAATTTGTGATTACCAATACACTCTTTAAACACCATTCGGTCACCATCAGTCGCTTATATACATGGACGTCGCCACAACATGCAGCTGGTCACGTAGTCCGCAACCAGATTGACTACATTACTGTGAACCAAAGGTTTCGCAACTGCGTAAAATCTGCCCAAACATACCCTGGTGCAGATGTGCACTCAGATCACAACCCGGTAGTGATCAGGATTGGATGCCAGCTTAAGAAAATAAAACGTAACGAAAGAGGACTGACATTCGTAAGATCCACAATCCGTCAATACGACCATGGGTGTCTAACGCAATAAACGAGTGGGCTCAATGTAATATGAAGTCAACATCTGTTGAACGATCAGTCCAGAGTCTTAACAATACAGTTGCAACGTCGTTAAAGAAGGAGGCTTTGATGACAGATAGCATCATGGATCATAAGGATAAGCGCTGATTTCAGCAACATATTTATTCCGAAGAGTATAAAAGGATTCATAAAGAGATTCGGAGAAAAAATCGGGAGACTCATACAAGATTCTATGAAGCCAAATGTCAAAGGATGGAAGAACTGCATCAGAAATTTGACAGCTTTAACTTTCATAAAGAAATTAAGGATAAGACTGCGACCGAAACTGAACACACTAGTTGACGATAATGGAAAGCTTGTCACAGATGTAGAATCACTCAGGGGGTTGTGGAATACCTACATAAAAAAATCTGTTCGAGTATGTTAACAGGGAAATTATTAATCCCCCTAGCGACAATACTGGACCTCCAATTATAAGGTCGGAGGTAATTCAGGCTCTTAAAAAAGCGAAAATTAAAAATGCTCCTGGACCAGACAATATTCAGGTGGAGATTCTAAAACTCATTGAAGAAGATCTAGTAGACTCATTAACCAATTTATTTAACCGCATATACAGGGTGTCCCAAAAAGAAAGTGTCAAGCGGAAGCCCACAGATAGAGCACCCCTTGGGGTACCCGAATCACCCCCATGTATGTTCCGCGATAGTTCATAGTTTTCGAGTTATGATTTTTTTTCTGAATTTCTGAGAATTACGGACCTAAAAGTTAAAAAAAAAAATTTTTTTAAAAGTAGAAGACTTTTTAAATTTTTTCTTTGCCCAACTGAATCATCCTTAATTGTACTTTGATGCATAAAATAATCAGTTTCATAACTTTGACCAAAATCATGAAAATGTTGGTATAAAACCAAAAATGTACGGTTGATGAATAAAGACTTAAATTTTCAACTTTAAATTAAAAATCTAAGCGGGTGACTGTATGGTTTCTAAGTAAAGCTCAAAAATGCTTCAGAATCTCAGCTTTCTTAATCATTACAAAAAAGAAGTACATAATGGGCTAATTTGGCTAAAATCAGCCTTCAAAGACAGCGAGGTGAAAAATTTTTGAAATAAGCCATCAGATTAATAACTGTTTTTTGGCCATTTTATCATTCCTGAAGTTCATGAATTTGTTATCTAACCAAAAATTACTGCAGGAAGGCTAAGGAAATAATAGAAAGAATAAACATTTGAAAGTTTAATTAATAGAACAAAAAGAAAAAGTTATTAATTATTTATTATTTATTTACAAGAAATGTTTAAAATGTCTACCTTCGTTCTCGATACAAATTCTACATCGTCTAAAAAAGTTGTCTTTTAGTTTTATGAAGGCAATTCTGTTGTTATTTATCGTCTCTTCTGCTTGCCTCAATTTTATTCGTAATTCGGCTACGTTGCTGATGTCCTTGGCGTAAACCAATTCCTTGTAATATCCCCAGACGAAGAAATCAATTGGGTTCAAGTCGGGGGACCGTGGCGGCCACGCAATGGGCCCTCCACGGCCGATCCACCTGTCTGGAAATCTTTCAGACAAATATTATCTGACGATTCTCGCAAAATGGCATGGGGCGCCGTCGTTTTGAAAAATCATATTCCTATAAAGCGTTAACATGTCAACATCTCCTAACAAGTCGGTGAGATTGTGTTGTAGAAAATGCAAATAGGCCTCGCCGTTTAGTCGGTCAGGTAGTTCGAACGGACCAATCAGCTGTCCGTTTAAGATGCCTGACCATAGATTGACACTGAATTGTTCTTGGAAATTAGATTCCCGGGTCAAGTGTTGATTTTCAATGTTCCAAGAATGATAGTTGTGTATGTTGAAAATTTCACATCTCTTAAACTGTGACTCATCGTCATCGGTCCATAAAATATTTTTTTTAAAAACTTTGTTTCAGCTTGACGCCGCAACATTTCCTGACAAAACGCTACTCTTCTCGGATAGTCTGCGGGCTTAAGCTGCTGAACTTTTTGAATATGATATGGGTGAAAACCCTCTTGTTGGAGTATGCGATGTGCCAGTGATTTGGAATTCCGGTTCGACGATGAATACAATAGTTCTCACACTTATTTCCTTAGCCTTCCTGCGGTAATTTTTGGTTAGATAACAAATTCATGAACTTCAGGAATGATAAAATGGCCAAAAAACAGTTATTAATCTGATGGCTAATTTCAAGAATTTTTCACCTTGCTGTCTTTGAAGGCTGATTTTAGCCAAATTAGCCCATTAAGTACTTCTTTTTTGTAATGATTAAGAAAGCTGAGATTCTGGAGCATTTTTGAGCTTTACTTAGAAACCATACAGTCACCCGCTTAGATTTTTAATTTAAAGTTGAAAATTTAAGTCTTTATTCATCAACCGTACATTTTTGGTTTTATACCAACATTTTCATAATTTTGGTCAAAGTTATGAAACTGATTATTTTATGCATCAAAGTAAAATTAAGGATGATTTAGTTGGGCAGAAAAAAAAATTGAAAAGTCTTCTACTTTTAAAAAAATAAAAAAAATTAACTTTTAGGTCCGAAATTCTCAGAAATTCAGAAAAAAAATCATAACTCGAAAACTATGAAAAATCGCGGAACATACATGGGGGTGATTCGGGTACCCAAAGGGGTGCTCTATCTGTGGGCTTCTGCTTATCACTACTTTTTGGGACAGCCCTGTATATTATTCGAAGTCAGTTTAAGACTGACTCTAATTTCCTGTCTTACTCCGGTGCAACATCTCCAAAATTCTTTAAAAACTTGAATGGCTCAAGTAAATAAAAATTAGTGTGATTTGAATAGGTTTAACTTTGTAAAAATCGAGATAAGTTTTGAAACATAACTTTTTTCAGCCTGAAGATTTACGATACGTCGGTCTCGGAACAACGGTAGTAGGCCTCCAGGTACACTACACTCACTACCTACCGCAGCATATTATTATGTTCACCAGTTTAGCACATTCACATAATATAGTAGTAGTAGTAGTTACCGGATTAATTAATTGCAAAAAAAACCCTATAACTACTTTTTTACTTGTCCTTGCCTTCATCATTGTATTAGAGTAGGTAGTTAGGAAAATTATTTATCGGTGGCCTCGACTCGCACTTAAAATAGACTTTATTAAAAGTTAGGTTTCCTAAGGGTCCGTGGGGTCCCGACGAAGTAGCTATAATAATTTAACAATTGAATCAAGTGTTTCTTTCAATACAACTAACTACACGATTCACAGGTATTTTGCTTTAGTAAAATAATGAAAGTTAAGAAAGCTGTTGTTTTTTTTTATTTAAGCAAATTATGCGATCAAGTCCTTAAAATAAAACAACTTTACAGATTATGATTCTACCAGTATTTTTTAACTACCTACTTACTAGTTACTACCTAACAGCAGTCGTGGTGAACCAGAATTAAGTAGATGTTAGGGTCATTTCGCCTGATCGCGTCCAAACTACGGATCACTCTTTAAAAACAGTGGAAAATAACCAAACCGACACAGTAACAAGCACGAATGACATTTCTATGAATTTCTAGATGTATGACAGGTACACATTAACAAAAGCTTCTTGCGGGCTATCCTTATTGCGTAGAAAATGCACTAGATTAACGTGTGAAACGAAAGAGAGAGAACGAGCGTAATTTCAAATAAAAATAGTTAGCAGCTGCGCGTTTCACGGTAAGTTTTCAATTGATTTATATCAAATTTGGGATTGAATGTTGTTTCCAGACCTTAGCCATGGACCATATTAGTCAGGATAGTGATGGTTGAGATTGTATTTTAATAAATAATGGTTAAAATAAGGTGGATGCGAATTGCTACAGTAAATTTATAAAATATCCACTTTGCGTTCGCAGTGGACGCTGTCTGGTCTAACTATCTTCAAGTTGGATGTTAATTATCACATGATAAAAAGTGAAAAACAGTATACTTTTTATATTTATTTTAATGTTCTTTATATGCATATTGTAATGGCCAATTCGCGTCCACATTATCAGGATTATAAAACAAGATACAGATGTTGAAAATCATACCTGGACGCCAATTGGACCTATTTATAGCAAAAAGAAGAGACCATGAAAAATATTGCGTCCATCCTAAAATGAGATTTAATCCTATTATCTTTATTAATTTATGTGTTTAATTGATTTATTTGACATTTAGGATTGAGTACTAGAATTTCATGTTACAATTAATGCTAGAGAAATGAATTCGTATTGAACAGTACTAATCCGTATTTTTATTTTATTTTAGATGAGTTCTTCACAGTAACAAGTAAAAAGAAAAAAAATACATATTCAGAAGCGGATTTAATGAAAGCGTTGGACGACGTTCCATAGTTAGGACTGCGGTTGGTGACACGCTTCCCTTCCCTATAACCGTTGGAGTAGGTGTACACCAAGGCTCCGTGCTTAGCCCGTTTCTGTTCAGCGTAATATTAGACGTTCTGTCAAACAGCATCCGAGACCACCACGAGCAACAACCCTGGTTGCTCATGTATGCTGATGATATTGCGCCAGCATATTCGGACAGGGGACGGCTGGTACAACGGGTGAATAAGTGGAAAAAATCACTTGAAAACAGCGGTCTGAAACTTAATGTGGCGAAGACGGAGTACCCATGTACTCCGCAGGGGGCGTTGCAGGCCACCCTGCAACACCACAAATCCCCAGTCCGCCCGCATAGGCTTTGACGTGGTCGAGCGCACGGACCGTGTCAAATACCTGAGATCTGAGTTAAGTGCGTCCGAAGACATCGACCGCGACGTCAGAGCCCGAATTTCCGCGGCTTGGGCCAAATGGCGTGAGGTGACTGGTGTCATTTGTGACCCCAAAATGCCGATCAAGCTGAAGGGGCAGGTCTATAAAACCATCATTAGGCCTGTCCTGTTTATATGGCAGTGAAACATGGCCGTTACTAGAGCGACACAAGCAGGAGCTGCGCGTCACGGAAATGAGGATGCTGCGGTGGATGTGTTGAGTCTCACGCAAAGATCGCGTGCGTACCACCCACACCCGCGGCAGCCTTCGTGTTCGTGACATCGCAGACAAGCTGCAGGAGTGCCGCCTTTGTTGGTATGGTCATGTCTCACGGAGATCGGCAAACTACGTGGGCAACAAATGTCGGGCATGCCGCCCCCGCCTGGTACCGGTAGAAGAGGTCGACCCAAGAAGCGGTGGCTCGACGTCTTAAGGGTGACATGCGTGCCAACAAACTCACCAAAATGCACAAGACCGCGCGAAGTGGGCCAAGAAAATAAGAAAGGCGGACCCTGGGACCCCACACACCAGTGTTGGTTCACAACCGGGATAGACCGCACGGATGATGATGATGATAGTCTGATTAATGTTACAAGAAATATGAAAACGTGAATTTATTAAATAAAGAATTTTATTATAAGCCGAAGCTTTCCTCTACAAATTAAGAAATTCAGCTCTCCTATTTCCCTATTCTAAATGGTGGACGCTAATTGGTCCATAGGCGGACGCAATCTGGATTTTTTGGACGCGAAATGGGTGAATAGCCTGTTTCAGCAATTTTAGATTTATAATTTAAACTACAAGTTGCTTTATCTAAAAGTGTGCAGGAAACTGAAAAATAGTAAATAAGGAATAAATAAACTCCACTTTTCGTTCAAAACTAATGCACAAACATTTTCATTTTCTCTCTCAAACTTACCAACTCCACTAAGTGGAGGCGAACAGGCGAAATGACTATCACAAGGAGACATTACTTAGGTGCCGTTACACATCTAGTTATTTTTATCAATATCAGAAACGTACCTTTGTCGCAGTCAATATTCCTGGAAATCTCATAACCTACTTTACTGCCCCCTGGACTTGAGTTTGGCTTTACTGGGTAAGAAGCAAGTGGCGATTAGTTGATAGAGACCCGTTTATCGCAGAGGTTAGGTTAGTATAGGCGTTGGGCCTGCGGGTTCGATTTCCGCACTACCACTGTCTATTGGTGAGTTGGGTTCGGGCCGGTTTTAGTGGTACTTTCGTTGTTTCTGGTTCATCAAATCCGAATTAAGGGTATGCTTCACAGTTAAAACCCGTCAAAATATAAAACGGCCTAGTAGAATACGTAACTATTTAATTTCAACGATATTCAAGGTTAAGGATCCATTATTCCCATTCGCAAAGTTTAGGACTGCCTGCCCGCCGACGTCAGACATCGGAGACCGCATTTTTGTTGGTGACAGAACGTATACGGAATTTAAGTAAGTAAATGTCTTGCGTATGCACATGCAAACTTTGACGATATGGTAATTTAAAATAAAATATTCTGGTATTCATGCTCAATTTGCTTTATTAATATCTATATTTATAATAATTGTTCATAATTTGACTTGTATTTACATAACGCGCGCATTGGAACAAATTAAGTAAGTAATTAAAAATTTTGTTTGATAACCAACTTTCAAAAGTTGGCTACATATGAGTAGATGGCTGGTAAAATGTCGCTTTAAGAAGGGTTTCAACCCTTAAAGCATGTATTGGTTGTAATTAAATATAAAGAAATTTAATGACATTCAAATCAACAAAGACAGAAACTAGAAAAATTGGACTTGATACTAGGATCCTGCTTGAGTCCTAGGATCAGGTCGATTTTTTCTAGTTTTAAATTCTAAAAATAAAAATTCGGTTACATCCAAATCAAACCAAAAAGTGTTTAACTCGGTTCTTCTAATAAACTAAGAACGGATAAAAAATCGTTTATCCGTAGGTATTATGTTTGTAATGCTCTCAATTAGATAGTACCTACAGAGTAAGTCATATTATCTATAAAACAGTAATAAAACATCCGATATACCAATACGCGATGTATCCACCAATTGAAAACATTCAAAATCCAAACTAACCATGAAGTTATATCGATGTTTGGCCCAATACCACGTACAGAGGCGTTCACATCAACCTTTACAAAACCATTGGAAAAAGGGGCTCATGTCAGCAGCATAAGGTGCAACTACGAGTGTGTAAAGGTTGATGTAAACGCCTCTGTACAATCTGACCTACATAGCAAGACCAATCAAACCAAATTATATATCAATTTGTAGATACGATAGTATTCAATGTAAAGTAAAATCACAAAAATAAATTACCATACAAAAGTAACAAACACCTTACCATACCCAAGCGTGTATTGTAAGTTTAAATGCCATACTATTTCCAAAGGCCTGAGGGTTTACTTCAAGCCCAACATCATAGGAGGATCAATGGGACGATAACAATACAATTTCAAAGTGTTTATTTTTCCAATTTTGAGTACCAACAATAACAAAAAACTACCTTGAATTTATATTAAACTATTAACCTTAGTTACATGGACAGCGCGTGTACGTACAATCATGTAGAAACCATACACGATAAAACTGAAAATATGGTTTTAATTTCACGACATTTATATTAATAAATTAACTGTTTTTCTAAGCTACTGCTAGAACCTTTATACTTGGTAAGTACTATGGCAAACAAGAATATTTTAAGAGTAACACTATTAATCAAAAGGGCAGTAAAGCGATTAACTAAATTTGGGCTGACCCCTGGGTGTCAAATACATCTAATTACACAGACATGCCTATTTATGGCAACTTCGCTAAATTACACCTAATTACTCACTACGCCACGATAGTTATTACATGACTAGTCAGAGCTGGTACCTATAACAAATTAAAACCTCGTACACTCACAATTAACGAAAGTATAATCTCTACAAGGTACCTAATTGGACAGGATTTTAGAATAAGAGGCTAGATATGTATGTACTAATGTTTTTTAAATGTAAATGATAAACATTATTGGAGAATCATATCACGACTCAATTAATCCTTATTGTCAGATCAATCATCCATCACGCATGCAAACAATAGAGATTATGATATAACTTAAGATTAGAAAAAAAAACATCTAGTTTGCTTAGATACAATTTAGATCGTTGTGTAATTTTTTTGCCTAAGTCAGTAAATAATATTATTCAGTTAGGATACAATGTAGGGCAGTTGCGTTGTCATATTATAGACATGTGTTTTGTAGAAAGGTCATCATGACTGACATGATGAATGATAATAATAAAAATACTACTACGGACATACCTACTTAAATAACATTATGTATGCACTCAGGTACATTTTATTAAAATATTGTCCAAATTGTCCAAACCCGAAGGAAATCTCCGTCACCATTCACCAACGATAGCTCATAGTACCTAATAATTCCATATGAATAAGCGGTGTAGTTGCATTAGGGATTATTTTGGTTTTCCATTCTCAAATTTGTAAAAAACAAGAAGTGCGTGCGCTGGCAACAGATTCGTATCGCGTTTTAGGGAAGATTTTCGTGATTATTTTTATTTTTCCTCCTCTGCTGAGTTTTGCATATTACCGAAATCTTCCAATTAAGCGACGATACCAGTCCACCCCTAGTGCACTCTGTTGAATATTTTCTCGAGAGTAGCAGTTGCATATTATTATGTAACTCAACCCAATGTTAAGGTTGAAACACAATAATATGAAAAGTAAATATGAAATCATTGAGTTAAATATATCAATGTGCATAATAAATTAAATGGTGTCTCTGAACTATCTTATTTTTTTTCTATGCTATGCATGTCAATTCATTCATTACAATGTTCAAACTATGTATGATTATGTAAAAACTACCATGAAGTGGTACGTGGCATTAATGAATAATACAATAATTTACAAATACATGACTTGTACTTTAACAGCTTGAAAACAGTTAAGTACAATAAGTAGAATAAATTAAACCAAAATAACAATGATCTAAACTATAGAACAAAATGTAATACTGAAACAATTATTATATCTATTCATATTTAACTATTGGTCAATTTATCTACCAATATAGGTATGTTATCATTATCATTGATAATAAATTGTGTGATGCTAATCAATGATAACTTATCATTTATTATCCATGTAAGTAAGACAATGACACTTAGATAATTTAATTTGTTTTAGAAAAACACTGCTTGTAAAATTAAGCATGAGCCAGAAGTAAAATGAATTTTACAGTGAAACCTCACACAATAATCTCCGTTAAAAAAAGTTTGTGACAAGAAATAATAACAATTATTTTACAATGTTTTATAGCCAAAAACGAGCATTAGCACGTATATTAAAAAAGTGGAATACAAACATTATTCTACAAGATCGTACAAAAATAATAACAAATTCTGTAATGGCTAAATGATATAAAAAATAAATATAAATATACTATGCCGGCATGTATGTCATTCTCTTTAGTAAATTGTGCTTATTGTAGTTTATTCAACTTCTATAAATCTACATCATAGGTAATATGTCAAACATTAAAATTAAGTTTGTTCCTAATTTCACACTTTGGTAACAAAAGCTATAACATTCAGTCACTTGTATAAATTTTGAAGAGCTTACCTAACTACACTTAAAAAGCAATCACAAATGTTGAGTCATACAAACACTATTCTTACTTCTGTAGTAGTGCAGGAGTAATTTATTAAGTATTTGTGCACTTAAACTAACAACAAAACCTAAAAATGATATGATAAATAAATGAATCACACGGTCACTGGAACCTTGACCTCTTTGTTAACTATGTAAAATTTATGTTTTTTACCTAAAATTCCCCATATGACAGCAATATTTTCAATGACAATGTTGAACGGGATGGTGGCCAGAGCTCCACCAACAAACAAGCAGAATTTCAGGGGACCAAATCTGTTCATTGGAAATGACTTTATCACGCCAAAAATATACATGTAAATATTCACAGCACCTAGAAAACCGCAAACCAGATCTAAATAATGAGGACATGGTATAGGGCATACGGCAGCTAGAACAATATTGCTTGTTGATAATGGCAGTGTCACCCATGAGTAACATGATATTGCTAAGAAAATTTTATTAACAAAAGGTATTTCCTTACTATGTACCACTAAAAGTATACCTTGAATCCACCTTTTCCTCTGTTGAATAAAGTCCCATAGAGTAAACGGAGATTTTTCCCACATCTCACCTTCAATAAAGTTAAATGTGTAGCCTTCCATGTAAGCCTTCATGGCAAAATAACAATCTTCAGCTACAGACCCATCAAGCCCATTGTCAAAAGAAACTTTCTTTTCTGCACTTGCCTAAAATACAAGTAATGAAAGAAATTATTATAATATTATACATTAGAATGAAATAGAAAAACACAGATAACCTTATTTATGCAATTATTACCTGTGTTACAACATAGGACCCTTTCCAGCTGAACAATGGTTTATGGAAAATATAAAACTGGAACCGTAGCTTGCCCATATCATCAGCCACACGGAAACTATCTGCTAATGTTGTCACCCAGTTCACAATGTTCTCATTGGCATAGGTGATCAGACCTTGGCCAAATTGATGTTGACCATCCAATACAAAATTGAGTATTCCTGTAATTGAGTTTTCAGTGAGCAGTGTCTCTTCATCCAAGTGGACAATCCAGTCGGTCTCAGCTAAGATATTAACATTGTCCTCCAAGCAGTATTGCAAAGCTCTTGATTTAAACAGTGCTCCAGTTTTAGTCTTGTACTCAGATGGTACAACAACTTCTCTTACTCTTCTATGCTTGGGTAGATTTATTGCTTTGTCTGTGACAACTTCTAACATAAAGTTTTCCATTCCAACATCAATGCATAAATTCATATTTCTTGTTACATTGTCCCTTACTAGTTTTGGGAAATCACCTCTAGTTACCACCCTGATGCAAATAAAAGGTGCTAATAATGGAGACCCTTTTAGCTTGACTTTGCCAGGGAATGCATTGAAAAATATCAGTCCAGCAAAATTACACAGAACTTGAGGTATAGTTAGCAATGTTAACAATCTCAGTGTGTATAAAGTAATAGTTCCATAAATTCCATAGGCACCCCAGGGTTCCACAATTTCTTTCTCTTTATCATCTAAATTAATTGCACCAGCAAAAACTAGAGTGAAAAATATGAATGATATAAATGAAATACAATGCAATAAATGTTTCACTCTTCCTCTTAGCATCCTGAAACAAAAAAATATTTTGTTAAGTTACCCATTCATTGTAAGCATAGAACTTAAGTTTTATTTTATAATAAAATTTACATGATTTGTGCAGGGCAAATGTGATAAGATTTGGTTTGATTTCAAAGGCAAACTAAGTAGCTAAGTAGGTACTTTAGTAAGAACAAACAAAGTATTGTTATGTATTGTATACGTTTAAGGAAAACCATTAATTTATCCTAAAAAAGTAAAGCATCTTATCATCCAATTGTATAGCCTACAACTAAATTTGTATGGCCTACAACTAAATTTTAGAGTTAAATATAATTATCACATTCCTAGCGTTTTTAAAATGAAATGTTCCATTACGTTTTTATCGTTTTAAAAATATTATGTATAAATCTTCAAAAAAATAATATTTCAAAATGTTTTTATGTTATGTTCTTTATTGTATGTCTAAGAAACGCCTCGAATTCTAACAATTCGGTCGATGTTTTTTACGATTACTTACTTTGAATTTCTTTATTATTCCTAAAAATAAGAATCACAGCCGACGAAACAAGAATGATGATGATTACGAGCTTACACATAAGCTGTGAATGTCAAAAATTTAAAACAATCAATGGTACAAATGAAATTAACTAATAATTAACGCATAACGAGAACTACACACGCCCCTCTAACACAAATTCACAAATTGAAATTTTATTTGATTTGAGTCAAGAAGACCACAAACCAACCAGACAATGAATTACAGATTAAACTGTTAAAAATAAGTGTCAAAGTGACAGCCTACTCCTCTATATGGTCTTTGGATAAAACATTTATAGGCACTCCCTCAGAATAGACAAGGGATCGGATCCCTGCCTGTAACAGATTCATCATCGGGATCCACGGCGCCGAGGGATGTCTGAGTACATACTCAGGATCATATGGGATAGGACATAGATGTAGCTGGTAGATGGGCGTGGATTGTCGGGTTAGGAAGAAAACCTGAAAACACAATCACACACCAGACACACCACGAAATACTACTAAATTTATATTGTATTCTAGTCTAGGGCATAACAGCCACTTATTGTCTTATCTAAACGAACACATATCAATCCACCCAATACGTAACTTTTTCATCTCCGCATTTACTTCGATTCTTCCGTGTTCTTGACCTCCATGATGTCTCGCTAGCTTTCGGTGTTTTGACAGAGCGGACCGCGTTCCGAATCTGTCATTGTCCGCTCTAAAATAATTGAGGCGCCCAGCACCATCACATTGATTATAATTTATGGTAACTGTACCTACTAATGTTTGCGTCAAACTTCAGCAGCTCATATAACGAGGATAGTGTACCTCACCGTGAAAAAAATGATAGGGTTTGTGCTTTCTTTTCTCTTTGCCTTTTTCAGTCTGTCACAGATTACAGAAAAAAAAACAGTCAGTGACGTTGTTTGGCATGGTTTGGCAGCTGTTTGGTTGGTGGCGTAAAATGTGTTTTTGCAGACAACTTTTGTTTATTTAATTAATTTACAATGTATGTTACATGCATGTATGCGAGTTAAAAGTGCGAATTGCCTAGTAACTAAAATACGCAGTCTTGTAAAATGCTTAAACTACACATTCAAAATAGAGCTACGAAGAGAAAGTACCTCAAATAGTAAATAACGGGTCGATAATGTCTGTCTCAGATTTATCTGTTGGATGTCGGTTTGCAGATTATTTTGCGATATGTGGACTCGATTTCGACTCTGGCTTAGAGCCCGACCGACTGTGTGGTAAGTCACTGTGGATGATTTAAATCTTCGAGAGTATTGATCTTTCTAGTGATACTGATGTGGATTGCTCTGTTTTAGGTGATAATTTACATGTATCTCCTTTGGATCGCGCCTATAAAGGAAAGGTATTAGCCCACTACCCAGAACATATTCAAACCAACCCTTTTGATGAACATGCAGTGTGTATGGTATGTTTTCGATTTGTCTTTGTCTACCTGATGTTTGTTTGCCTTCTTACCTTACTCAAGTTCTTGTATTTAATCAACTACTTTGTATTAATTAAAAATCTGGGATAGTTGCAACTCCCTCAAAATCTCATCATACTATAGTACAAACTTGTAGTTTTTTTTCTGGGCTATCTGCCTATATAGCAATGCTGATGACAGCATTGTTTCCAATAATTATTGTACTTACCCATTTACATTTCATTGTACTTTTTGTCAATGATTTCAATTACAGTGTTGTAATTTTGTCATTACTCTTTAGGATGTGTTTTCTGGGCCCCTGATTTACTAAATAATACAAGATACTAAAACAGGGTGACCCAGTTAGTAAGGATCAAATTAAAATAGCGCTTAGCTGGTAATTTCTGACCTATTTAGCCCTATCATTAGTAATCCGATTTTTGATTAAACTAAGATTGATTACCAGTTGATATTGTATGAAGAAAGAAGACGTAAAATCAAATGCACCAAATTGAAGGAATGGCTAAACTGACTTGTCATGTCATCTTAGGAATGGCCCAAATACAAATATGTCCCACTGATGCAAAGCTGTTAATTAATGCCTTTATTCGGTGGAAATAGCATAATTGTAAAAAAGTTGTGTTTTTTTATTCACAGCTATGTTTGCCAGCTGGCCTTCAATTCAGGACACAAAAGCACTCATTGGAGCCAAGATTTCACAGCTTTGTTGTAACCCGCGAAAATGCATCCAGATATTATGGATTCAGTCTCATTTTTTATGAAGAGGTCAGGAACAGGAACATATGCAGTGCAATGCATACATTGCAGGTAAGTTAGTATAAGATAACTGAGTGTGAATAGCAAATTTAAATAGTGGTTCTACAAACAATAGGTTTTTTCTTAGCCAACCTTGCTTAAATTTGTTGAAAAGTTGGTTGCCACGGAATGGCCCTCCTCCACAAATCCAATCTGCATTCTATCAAATGATTTATCCATTGATGCCACATTTGAAGTCATTGTTTATGCAATAAATAATAATGAAAAAACATGGGTTGAAAATGTTTTTGAGACAGATCCATATTTCAGATGATACATATTATTTGCTTGTGATGGAGGGAAAGAAGAATTTGAAACATTTTAATATTTTTTCTTAAATTATCCTAATTTTATATGCCTGTATATATAGTATCTTTTTCGGATTTTCAGCCTGGTACTTAATAGCGAAGCATATTATTATTATTATAAAATAACAAAGTTGGAACCTGAAAACAGCCCTCTGTAAAACAATCTCGATTTTTGACTCCGAAGTGTTTTATTTTTATTACGCCCTTATTTTTATTTACTTCCAGGCGATGTATATTACTGAGCTTTCAAGTGGGCAGACCCCTCCTGGTCACAGGAAAGGAGGCAAAGAAAGCTCCAGATCTCTTCCAAGATCATTCAAACTCACCCCACATAGTGGGGCAGCACTGACATACTATGATATAGCCAAAGACAAACTTTATGTAGCCAAAAGCATAGCTCTCATTTGCCAGTACCCTTATGTCAGAGTTGCACAATTGTTCTTAGAGAATTTATTTAGGTGAGTACATTTAAACTAATTTTAGGATATTATAATTATTTTTTATTGAAGGTTTTGAGCGGAGATGTTTTGTTATTTATTTAACGGTAGAAGTCATGCAAGTTATAAATTTTCACATTACTTAAAATTGTTTTACAGCAATAAGATAGAAAACATTAAATATTGTATTGCGAAAACAGTAGTTAAACCACAGAATAAAATACAAATTTAACAGCAAAAAAATATTATAAAAAACTTTTGGAAACTAAAGCTTATACTGCAATAGAGATGTAAAATTTATTTGGAAGTGCAAATAAATGGCGATCAAAAACGCACCATTCGTCGAATTTGTGCTGTGAAAATGGTGAATTAATTAAAAAAATTAAAGTATGCTGGGTTAAGGATTTCTCCATAATTCACAGTTAAAAAAACATTGGTGATATGTGGTGATTGATATAACTATCAGCTTAAGTTTGTGTACCTACTCAAACGTGGAGTATGAATAAATAGTAATATGACAAATGCTGCCAGCAATATTAATATTTACTAACCCTATTTTGCAGATAAATTTATATTTCATTTTATAGCTACCCTGTTTATAATGTCATGATAATAATTGCAGATCTTTACCACGACAACCTGGCCCAGGGTTAAGTCCAGAGTCTTATGTCTATAATTTACTGTATGAAGTGCCGGTGCCACTGCCTGGCCAAGCTCTGCGTCTTTACGTCCCTCCTTCCGAACCTCACCTTGACACAATTCCTGTTGTAAGTATAAATAAGTCCATAGATATAGTTTGATGAAATGAATAGTAGCTAATAAAAAAATTATTTATTTTTATTGTTTGACAAACAAAATAAATCAAAAATAGCACCAAAAGTAGCTTAAAAAGTAAAATGCACACGAAAAACGCACTCTATGTAATACGAACTGGGCATCAATTTTGTGGTCTAAGCAAAACTATTTGAACTGCACGCTTATCTGTTTTCGCATAAATAATAATGCAGATCTAATAATTCATATAAACAGTTCAAATTTGGGTTATTTTTAATTGCACCTCTGTAATTTAAACTATATTATGCAAACATAACAATCTCCTCTAATAAACTTATTGCGCATCAGAAACATGACTGTTCTACAATTAAATTATCTGCTCATCAAAACATGTTTTCTATAAAACCTAAAAAGTATACCAAAACCATCTTTTTAAATTTATTCACAACTGAAATCTAGTTCGTACAACAGACTTATTTTTCTTAAAACAAAAATACTATAGCATATCAAAAGTACTTGCACACTAAATTGTTCATTCGTAAAACATTTTTTCTAAAACTGATCTCTAAAGATGCTTTATTATCTAATATGTTTCTGACACCAAAATGTACTTTACAAATTTACTATTTCTGTAACTAAAATACTTTTCACCTAACTGTAATACTTTTTATCCTTCTATTTCCATGAAAAGTGTTCTGGCGCGAACTCTCTAACCGCGGTTATGGTTCGTACTCGTTCCTTTTGTGCAAGAGATAAAGAACTATGCGAACTAATATAATGGGCTAACATAAAAATACATTTGACGCCTGATAGCTAAAAAAACTATCGTTATTATCGATATTATCAATAGTACCTATTGCCGAATTTGAACTGTTTATAGTATCAAAACTATCAATTGTTTAAATTCGGCAATACTGTCAATATAATTATTTGACGCCAGATGGGAATACCCAAAAATTCCGAAACAAGCAATTCCGAATTTCATAATTCCGAAAGAACGAAATTCCTAATATTCAAAAGCACGAAAGTTATTATTCCGAAAGTCACAAATCCGATATTTAAAATTTACGAATTTCATTTGTACAAAGAATTAAAAATCATTAGTTGCATTTGTCCGAAAAACGATATTCCGAATTTCAAAATTCAGAAAAAAATCATTTCAATTGTTAAAAGTTTACATCAAAAATACTATTTACATATATAAATAAAGCTAAAACCCGACTCGCCGTGGTCATCCAAAAAATCCCGGGAACAGTGGACGGCACAGACACCGGGAAAAGGGGGGCCGGGGGGCGGAGCCCCCCGCCAAAAAAACAATGTCGTGAAAAGACATAAAATCGGTTAGGTTAGGTTAGAACTACGATCAAAAAACGAATGCCAGAACCGAATTGTCAGCAAAGTAACTAATCTGCTAAAAAAAAGTTTATACAATTATAATAGATTTCGGATTTATGATTTTTCGGAGTTTTGATTATTCGGAATTCGTATTTATGAAAGATCGGATTATTGTTGATTCGGAATTATGACCTTCGGACTTAGGAACATTCGGAGTTTTGACATTTCGGATTTGTAATATTCAGATTTATGAAAATTCGGAATTTTGTTTTTCGGAATTCTGAATCATTCGGAATTATGACATTCGGAGTTTTGGAATTCGGGATTTTAACTATAGGAGTTATGTTTTTCAGAATTACTTAGTGTACCCGACGTCAGATAGCCAAAAAAAATTATCGATAGTATTGTTGTTCATACTAGTAATACCATCACTGGATAGTATTTTTTTAGTATGAATAGCAATAACATCGGCAATACTATGGATAGTATTGACGCCTGATAGCTGAAAATACTATCCTAGTATTACTAGTATGATCAGTAATACTATAAAAAGTATGGAAACTTATCACGGTTTGATATAGGGCGAAGTGCGATAGAATCAATAATATCGTTAGTATTTCTGCGTATCAATAGTATTGCCAGATTTGATATGTAGATACTACCCAAAGCACTAGGTACTTACATCTAAGCCATATTAGTTTTTTTTTAAATAGAGTTACCACGCTGTTGTGCATATCATTATGCCCATTTATTGATTTTATGTGTGCTTAGTTAGATATGCCAGATTAAATGATGTTCAATTCAGAACAAATGATATACTTTTCTGAATAAGTGATGTTTGAATTTGAAATTTTGATTGTCATATTTTGTTATACGAAAAAAATATTAGATCTGCATACTGAAAACAGATAAGCGTGCAATTCAAATAGTTTTGCTTTGACCAGAAAACTGATGCCCAGTTTGAATTACATAGAGTGCGTTTCTTGTTTGACAAAAGGGAATTATTATTTAGGCGATTAAATACATGCCTTCAAATTTGGCAATACTATTGATAATATCGATACTACCGATAGTTTTTTTAGCTATCAGGCGTCAATAAATGTATTTTCATGTTAGCCCATTATATTAGTTCGCATAACTCTGTATCTCTTGCACCCGCGTCGTCGTTGCATAAAGATACGAGGACGAAGCAGAAGCGCGGTTAGAAGAGTTCGCGCGAAAACACTTTTCATAGAAATAGAAGAATAAAAAGTTTTACAGTTAGGTGAAAAGAATTTTAGTTACACAAATAGTACATTTGTAAAGTGCATTTTGGTGTCGGAATCATATTAGATAGTTTAAGCATCTTACGAGATCAGTTTTAGAAAAAATGTTTTACGACTGAACAATTTAGTGTGCAAGTCAGTACTTTTGATATGCTATAAGTCTGTTGTAAGAACTAGATATGAGTTGTGAATAAGATTTAAAAAGATAGCTGGTTTTGGTATACTTTTTAGGTTTTTAGAGAACATGTTTTGCTAAGCAGATTCAATTGTGTAACAGTCATGTTTATGATGTGCAATAAGTTTATTAGAGGAGATTGTTGTGTTTGGATAATATTTTAACAGAGGTGCAATTAATAATATCCCAATAATAAATCTGTATATCCTTAGAATGTTTTCCATCATCCGAATGTCACACTTGCTTGTGATTATCGGTTTGATTTATAGTTAATCATAATTATAGTTAAATGAAGGAACATTTTAGATAACTTTATTATAATTTTAACTACCAAGCAACCATAAGTATTTTTAAATATTGTAGCAACATGTTTTAAGATAATTAAGTTCTACAATCACAACTAGATCAGGAGAACAAAGGATTGTTCTTAATATATTTGCGTTTTACAAAAAAGGTAAAGGTAACTAAAAAATGCAGAGAACGGCTTTGTTTAGCAAAAAAGGTTGAAGGTCAGATATTTGAGCATGTACGTCAAGGATGGCTAAATGTAGTAAAAAGCGTGCGCGAACTACCGAAGTCTCATGGGAAGAGATCGTCAATGTGATATTTTTTTAATTAACAAATTGCTAATCGTACATCATACAAATTATGTGACAAGTATATTACAAAAACACCCAACAAAATTACCTGTATTACGGCAATCAACTACTAAACAATATCGAAAGCCGAAATCCATGAGGATGGATATCGGATTATCGGATTGTAAACGCGGTGTGAAGACGCATTTTAAAACAACATATTTAAAATACTTTTAGGGGAAAACTATGGTGGGACATGGGACTTCAACCAAAAAAAATAAAATTCGTTATACGTAAAAGATGCTAAAGAATCGAAAAATGCAATACTTCCAAACAAGCATTAAACTGAGAACAAAGATTTTCAATTAGGAAAAACAAAAAAGCTGTTTATGTTGAATTCTTGATTATACCCGTCTGAAATAGTTAAAGCCTTTCAACCTGAGCCTAAATTTTATGAATTAACTACCTTATCTCATATCGCCTATAGCCGTTATAAAATAAACAATTGGAAATTGTATAGCTAAATGTCTATGTCTCTCTTCACAGGTGATAAGATTGCCAAATCTGCCAGAAGAGTTACCATTGCTTGATTACCCATTGCGAGTGATGTTCCAAGTGCTGGGGGTTGAATGCGTAGTGCAGCTATTCAGTTGTGTGCTCCTGGAGCATCAAGTGTTACTTAGGTCTTCAGGTAAATAATAATTTTGAATTCTCATACGAAATATATAGTGGCAAAGTTGACATAAATTCGTGCACACGAGTTGAATCTAGATTATACAAAGACAAAATACTCTTAGAGAGAAGAGGGCATTGAATTGAAGTATTAAAAATTAAAGCTGAATTTCACGCACAAATAATGAATAAAGTTTAAGAGATCACTTCAAGTGACCTGTAGAATAATCAACAGGCTTGTAAAATGCGTGTTGATCTAGGCATTTAGATCGGGTAGTATGATAACTTGATCTTAACCACTATTTTACCTTTCCTTACCCAACCTTGTCGTAGCATCTCTGGATTATTTTTTCAAATACCATCGGTTGGCTTTTTTTTCATATCTAAACATAAGAAATCCCGAATCTTTGTTTTTTTTCGGGATTCGACCTAAGTCTTCCGCAAACCGGGCGGCTGCTCTAACCACTTAGCTACCATTACACAAAAACACCTACTAAGCTACACTAGGATGATTTCAGTTGCGACGACGGTTTCATATAATATTATCTTTCGTTAGTCATTTTACCAGCCATATTTGATATATTGCAGACTACAACAGATTGATGCTGGTGGCGGAATGCATAGTATCCCTGTTGGTGCCGTTCGCGTGGGCGCACGTGTACGTGCCGATCCTGCCCGCGCCGCTCTACCACTTTCTCGACGCGCCGGTGCCATTCGTGATGGGTGAGTATTAGAGATGTGCCGACGATAAATTATCATTTAGCACTGGTTACATTTATGAGAATCATTGTCTAATTTTTCAAAAAACATCCATACACGAGATTTACTTTTTAACATGATCAAAATATTGAGTTCTTTCACTTTAATTATCACAAAACAATATTATCTCAACAAATAAATACTTTTTTACACAAAAATACTGCTCCGACCCTTTTAAAAGCGAGAATCGAAAAACAATGTGACGTAAACAAATCAGGTTCTGACACGTTCGCAGGCGGCGTTTGCGACTTGCACACGAATGAGCTGTAAGCGAAACGTTACGTAAATCCCGGAAACCGTGTTCGGCTTGGCCGACTAATCAGCCGGCTAGTCGGCTGATTTGCAACCGACTAATCGGGTAGTCGGCTAGTCTGCCAAAATCATGATCATCTCTAGTGAGAATATAACAACTAACCTGTGTTCAGTGTTCTGTTGTATTGTATGTCTACCATGAGTTGACACCAATGACAGCCGCTAGCGTCCGCGTAAACCACGATGACGTTTTTGTATGGGATTGCGGTGATTTAAAATGTAATCAAAAATGGCATATAAAGGGGTATGGGTAATGTTGGCATCATTTTTTAAATGTCGCGGCCACTCACCAGACCTTATGATTATGAAAGAACATATCGAGGCGAACAAACTTTATATGGTGCATATATAGCTAAAGTATATCGGAGCTGAGATATTAAATATTGTATTTTTAACTAACTACTCAATTGAACTTGATCCATACCAAGGAAAAGGTAAAAAAGCGGCATTATTCATAATCCTTAATACTGGTTATAAACATGCGATGCAATTAGGATTTAAGAAGGCTAGTTTTCAATGGCCAGTCGCAATATTAGGCCAATATTGTTCTTGTGTTGTGGGTAAAAAGACTTTCAGGTGTTTTTTCCATGTAATGTCTCTAATATCGACGGTTAAGAATCAATACCTCCTATTTACATATTGACTTTTAGAAAATGTCTTTCTGATGTCATTGACGTTAAGGTAGTTTTTCGTGATAGCTCGTGTTCTACTTCCTAATGCCAAAAACCTAACATCTACTGTTGTGTAAACAATATTATCATAATGATTCAACTTCATGTATTGCTGGATGTTTTATCAGAAAAATATACCCAACGCACGTACATCTTAAAGCGAAAAACCTTCCTCTCCTATTTCTGCATTCTTTTTAACAGCTGTTAGGTGAGATTAGCTCCATAAAATAACATTTCTATTATTTTAGTGGAACTAAGGCAAAAAATAATACTTTAAGAAATCATATCTCGGCTCCGACATCAATTAAACCATTTCTGACCATTCAGATATGTTTCTTTATTAGATTGCTATAAAACGGTAATAAAATTATTGCTGGCCGCTAATAAAAAAAAATACGCCATGGATCCCCTTGCTGAACGTAACGTTTACGTGACGGAAACTCAGACATACAGATCCCGTCACGTGAAAAGAACGCTGGGCGACAGTCAAGTGGAGGGGATGGTTCTGCGACGGCACAGGGTGAGCGGGGAGTTTCATACCACTAATTTGGCCCTAAATTCGCTCAGTGCGCAGGTCCTGGCTAGCGTTATTTTTGACCGATGACCTGAACTATAATCCACAATGGCCTTGAGACTGATACGTGTGAATGTGTTATCTCATCAGTGGTAAAGTCCAGTTTAGTTGAATCAGTCGCGGAACAGGTACTGTTTATAAAGTTTCATCTTAAGACACTGATGAACGATTTAAGAAACCAAACGCGCTTACACGGGCTTATGATAGCTTGTTCGCTCGAACCGGTAGTGGTGAGTCAGTAACTATATAGATTATACGACTTCATAAGCGCGTCCACGCTCGTACGAGTTACGCGTACGGTATCTTGTTCCGTCGCAGTATGCGTCAGCGATTCCATACAACATAAAATGTGTCCAACAATGCATACCGCAGCCTAGGACGTTACGATCGCAGGACAAAAGCTTAACTGGCGCACGCGATAATTAAACAAACTGCCGAAGTTAAATTAAAACTTTGTCATGCGTTAGAAAGGCAGGATCATTTATTTGATACATCTGGCAGGTCTCCACGCCGACAGCGGGGCCATGAACATGGGCAACGGCCCCCGCAGCTTTGCGCTCGGCTCCGAAGCGGCACTTTGCCTCGTGGACATCGACAAGCCGGACATTCAGCTGCCCGAAGAGCTGCCCACGCTGCCGCATCGGACGCCGTTCATAGAAGAACTCAACCACATTCTAGATAAGCATCAGGTACTGTGCAGTTTCAGGGGCTTATTAATTAGTGTATCTCAAGGTAGGAACCAGAAAAAGAGCAGCCGCTCAGATTGTACAAGGCAAGGTCAACCCATCCTGCTCGATACGGTAACCTATCTTACTTTCGAAAATGTTTAGTTCGAATTTCAATTGTACGAAAACTATACAACGAAGTTTTAAATTTCAGATGGTTCTTTTCCCAAATAATTTAAAATCTATAAATTAAGTTTTCAGATGTTTCATTTCCCAGAAAAACTGTAAGTAAACCGATTTTCAGAAAAAAAATTTTCTTTTCACCGAAGTTTTGTTTACAATAAGTAATTTTAATTTCAAGAAGTTATCTTTTCCATTTTATGTTTTATCTAGTTTTTATTTGTTAACACATGATTTGGCATCTAATTTCATAAACAGGATTACATTTCTAGGTTAGGTTAGGTTAAAACTGTGACCAGAGCGCGCGAGTCGAGCGAGCGAGCGAAGTGAGCTAGCCGCTGCCGGCGAAGCTCCAGAAAGCTTTAATGCTTTATAAATATAACAATTTAAGTGTTATTTGCTTTCTTAACATTTCGAATGATTTCATTATTGTTAATATTATTAACGTATCAAAGTCGTTTTTTTATTATTTTTTTGTATTTTTTTTAAATACCTTTTACTATTTTGAGTAAATGATTTTAATATTTCGTTGATCTAGCTGGTAGTTATTTTTTTATTTATTTTTAAACATTGCGGAAATGTCACAAATTCACTTATTGTTCCCACATGTGTTTTTTCCCCGATTCGTGGTAAATAAATTATGAGGAGAAAATTACTGATTTACTGCGCTTACGACTGCAACAGAGCTCGCCGTTCATCATGTACAATCTCACGAGAATGTGAGAAGTAGACTTTAGATACAATTCATTTCGCCAAGTTCTCAAACCAAGCCCTCCTTGAAAGGGTTGGGATTATAGCGAATGGCTATTTTAAGTCCTACCTACCCGTCTGGGCAATGGGCGTAAATTAATGTACGTATTATTAAAAATAACTTTGTGGAAAAATATATTTCACCTGGGGGAATTTTAAATCTGCTATCTGGAAACCCCATTAATACCATGCAGTAGAATCACCTAGCTAAAAGTCATACGTATGATACAGATCGCGTCATGTGATTGGTTGATGGATAGATTATTATAAACCAATCACGTGAAAGGACGTTTACACGACCCAATAGGTTTCAATTGTGAGATGTCAATATGATTACCGTCAAGAGTCCAATAAGAACCATAATATACTCTTTGCGGACTTCGGCAAACTGGGGTCATTCATTTGACCCCA
This sequence comes from Udea olivalis, assembly GCA_947369235.1. Taxonomy (NCBI): domain Eukaryota; kingdom Metazoa; phylum Arthropoda; class Insecta; order Lepidoptera; family Crambidae; genus Udea; species Udea olivalis. The sequence continues at coordinate 9,543,050 of OX376346.1, read as the reverse complement.
GTATGCCAACGTATTTAACTAAAAAATCCTCGATCCTTTGCTTTTAAAATTGGTAAATATTTAAATAAGGTATAAAATACAAATACCTCAAAATGGTTTTCGATTTAGGACATGTTTGATTTTTGTTCCCATACCCAATTGAACGAAATTTAAACTGTTTGTTTTTCAAAATATTGGGAATGTTTTAGTAGAAATTAAATCATCTAACATTCAAAGTGTTGGTCGATGTTGAGTTAGAAATAAAATCATTTAATTTTTTTAAATAAATAACAATTGAAAATCGGCATTTCAGCAATATGTAAATCGGGCTTTCGATGAAATGAAAATATGGAAAACAAAAGAAGTGCTGAGCGTTTTCGAACAATTGAAATTCGTAATCAATAATAATCAATTAGAATTTAAGATAGGTAACCAGCCATCTGAGACTTAACAGCATTGATTACATAAAAATGTAAATCTAAATTCTTTTTTTTCTAACTTGCGTTTTAATTTCCAAACAGATCCAAAGACCAGAAACAGAACCAACTAAACTTGGGGTGCCATTAAATGGAACATACAAGAACATGAATGACAGCATGAGTAGTAGTTGTACTTTACCATCAGGTAATTATTATTACGAGTATTCAAAGTACGAAATTACAGGATCATATGCAATCTTAGCCGTCATGGTATACTAGATTCAAAACTAAACTTTAAATGTCCTTGTTTACTGCCTAATGAATGAAGAGGGTACTTTCAAACCGAAATGTTGTAACAGAGCATCAAAGTTTACTTTACATTTAATATAGAATCATGAACTAAAATATAGGTATAAGATAAATCGACTAGGAGTGTCATTTTGTCATTACTAAAGGTAGCTGTATTAACCAGAATACTAATAATATTCCAATAGGTTTCACCTAGTTTGTAATGACGCGTTTGTGTTACAAATCCAAAACTGTAGTCATGCCTTTAATAGTATATTTTACAAAGCCATAATATACCAGATGTGAGCTCGGGAGTTAATGAAACCGAGGGTATATTAAGTTGGCGTTTAGTCTCGAGGTGCAAACTGTACTTTTCACTTTGAGTGCGAGAAAAATAGTCAATTTAGTACAAAAACATTTAAAACCGAACAAATTTACACTTGACAAAAGTTCTGAAATTTTCGCGGTCAGTTTTTTCTTTTGAACCAGTCACAGATTAACAATTTAAAACACATGACGCCACCTTCTTTGCGGACAAACCATGAAACTAAAACTCTCAACATTTTCGCAATGAAGATGGTCCAGACTCCACAGATAATAGTAGGTACATTCACTGGCTGTTTGAGTTTGTCTATGTCAGATGAAGGAAATTAAAAAACGAATTACTTTTCACTTTCTAGAGACTAAAGTGGTCACTATAGATCCGCTTTGTAGGGATATATTGGCGTACTTTTAGAGCATGAGAAGTGAAAAATAAATAATCCCTCCCTAACTGACAATTTCCCCGTCAGGCGGACTCCGCAGGAAACACTCGTTCCATGATGTGTTGGAGTGGGAGGAGAGTCGGCCGCTGAACGCGTCGCCGCCCGCCTCGCCCACGCGGCGGGCGCCGCTGCGGATGGACGCTTTGCAGCGGATCGTAGACATCGTCAAACGGACTGGTAAGCAACATTCTCCTAGACAAAACATAACAAAATGTGGAAGAAACCCAAATATTGTTATGCCAACCAACCAACGATTGACTCTGTATCTTTTCGTGTTTTTAGTCATAGTCATATGATATATTGCTCCATGTAGTTATACACGATTTGTCATATTATACAACAATAACAAAGACTAATTAGTAATTTCCCCAATATTTCAAGAGCAACGGGACTGATTTTCTAAAAATATGGGATGTCATTAGCACACGCCTAATCGTCAATACTTAAGAGTTAGGATGATATGAATGTAATTCCCATACATTTAAATACAACACAATATGCCATACTTCAAAGTTTTCGACGACACGGTTGGCGTAGTGCGCTGTAGCACGGTTTCTAGCCTTGATTTACGTAGTGTCCCGGGTTCGATTCCCGGTCGGGTCAATTCAGGAAACGATATTTTCTGAATTGACTCGGGTCTGGGTGTGCTGGGAGACGCCCCTGGCTTATTTCCTTATGTGGTACCTCGTATCACAGGTATATTAATCCCTACTTCGAGACCATTACAGGAGGTACGAGGGTCATTCAATAAATACTTAGCCTACAAAAAGTAAACGAAAATTTTGGAATAGTGGCAATTTATTTTTCAACATAGTCTCCTTTTAGTTCGATACACTTAGCCCAGCGATGCTCCAACTTTTTTAACCCGTCCGAAAAACAGTTTTAGTCAAACTCTGCAAAATAGGCCTCCGTGGCGGCGATGACCTCCTCATTTGATCCATATCTATTCCCGGCGAGTGATTTTTTCAGATTAGGAAACAGAAAGAAGTCACAAGGGGCCAAATCTGGAGAATACGGTGGATGGGGCAGCAATTCGTAGCGTAATTCGACCAATTTGGCCATGACAACGGCAGACGTGTGAACCGGTGCGTTGTCGTGGTGAAACAGCACTTTTTTCTTCGCCAGATGGGGTCGTTTTTTCTTTAATTCGGCGTCGAATCGGCCCAATAAATCGGCATAGTAAAGCCCTGTAATTGTTTTACCCTTCTCGAGGTAATCGATGTAGATCACACCTTGTGAATCCCAGAAAACGGTGGCCATAACTTTTCCGGCCGATTTTACAGTTTTCGCCTTCTTTGGAGCACGTTCCCCGGTCTGGGTCCATTGTTTTGATTGCTCCTTGGTCTCTGGTGTGTACCAGTGGATCCAGGTTTCATCGACGGTCACAAAACGACGCAAAAACTCCGCTGGATTCCGCTCAAACAGCGCCAAACACGTCTCCGATGTGGTCTCACGGTTGCGCTTGTTTTCCGGTGTGAGTAAACGCGGCACCCATCGCGCCGACAGCTTTCTCATGCCGAGTTCCTCGTGAAGAATATGATGCACTGTTCCTGCTGAAATGGCTACAGTCTCAGCTAGCCCCCGAACCTTCAATCGGCGATCTGCCAATACGAGATCATGGATGTTTTTTATGTTTTCCTCCGTAGCAGCTGTTTTCGGTGCACCTGGACGTGGTTCATCAAAAACCGACGTACGGCCACGTGCAAACTCGTTGAACCAATTCTTGACGGTGGCCATCGATGGAGAAGAGTCACCGTACACAGCATCCAAGCGCTCTTTGATTTCGATGCGCGTTTTCCCTTCCAAAAATAGGAATCGAATCACCGAACGATATTGCTCTTTTTCCATTTTTGTAAAACCGATCGACACGTTCGCTTCCATAAGTTGTCAAATTAAAACAAATGAAGGGATTGGAATGAAAATTTGAAAAAAGAATTAAAAAAGAATGTGCTACACTGTGGTAAAACTCTTTTGAAACTACAGCGCCCTCTGGCGATGAGGCTAGGTAGTTATTGAATGCACCTCGTATGTTGTCTGGCGCATATATATATTTTTTCTTCATGTAGAACAGGTCCTAACCGACGCTATGTAAACACTCAGTGCAGTGTTGATGTCGGTTATGACCTCTGCTTGCTCCACAAAATTGCCACAAGAAGTTAGAAGAAAAAATGAATTGAACGGGTTAATAATCTTATTAATAGACAACCAACCAATACCGCCCATATTATTGAATTGCAATTTATTTCTAGGTGTGAACATCGACGATGTGGACTCTGAGACTGTAATGCCAACAATGAAGAAGAAAGTTCTCAACGACGAGGAACAGTACAATGAAGACATCCGCTTCAACATCGCTATTAGAGAAACATTCCTCAACAGATTCGTGCACATGTTCCTGATGTACGAGAACTTTGTCATCATGCCAGACCAGGTATACTATAATCCTCATAGGATAAATAAATTAAAGTTATTAGCCCATATAATATTCCACAGATGGGCAACGGCCTTCACTATTGAAATTAACGCTACAACTTATGGCTGTTGGCTAAATCACTATCCCGGGCTATATTCCGAAAAATCTGGTAACACACTTTGCCTAACCTAGAATTGGAACCCTAAAACCTCCGGATTTCCGGTTTCCACTCGGGCCTCTGAAAGTTTCACACTCAAAAAACGAAAAAAATAACTGGTCAAGGAATCAGGCGGGAATCGAACCAGCATATTCCGCAAACCGGGCGACTGCTATAACCATAGAGAGCTGCCGAGGCCATAGTTGATCCCAATGGGAATATAATCACTACGTTTTAAGAGTTGGCACTTCCCTACAAAACATTAAACCGAATTAGGAACGTACTTTGTGCCAACTTTAAAAATAGGAGTACCAACATTAGACAAGCAACTGCCACAAGTTTTGACACTAGGGCTTAAAAAATCCATACTTTGCCTACTTATCGATATCGATAAATGGGTGATTAGCGTAGCTGTCAATTTCAGTCATAAGAGAATGAATAAATATACGTTAGAATAGTTCAAAACGGGATTGCTACCATACCATACCATCTACCATATTCACAAAGTAGCAATCCTGTTTTGAACTATTCTAACGTTAGTAACCATGAATTTTTTAAAGAAATAATTAAATATACGCCGTAAAAAATCGTTAATTTATCGAAATCAACGTGTATAGTTCTAGTGAAATAATCGTAGATTACTAAGACTGCTTTGCTGGCTGCGCTACATTGATGGACGAAAGCGCAGTTCCAGGCCCACACAGCGTTTGCCACATAGGCCGGGACACATGAACCTATTTTCATTTTGTTTTTGCATAGGTAAATACGCCAAGTCCTCATTTCCGGTTAACGTTACCCTTACGACATCTAAAACAAATACCTAATGGTTTATCGATAAGTCATGCACATCACTATTTGTTTTTATGATTTTTATATCAAAATAGCTCAAAATTTACAGAATATACGTGCAATCTGCTATTACTTCGTCAACAGTATTGTAAATTGATAAATGCCTTCTCGCAAGTCCAGAAACATAAAATTATCACAAAGTTTACCTGGCCGGGTCAAGTGGAAGTCTGGCTAAAAATATGTCGTAATATCTTCTTCTGACTCGCCTTACACCACAAACTTCACATTTCCTTAAAGATTTGCCTCCCACTAGCACAAATACAAGGCCCAAGGATTATAAAACAATAAAATTAAAAAACTTGACAGCCGGCCGGCGACCAATTTTAATCCAAACCAACCACAAATTGAAAACCGAACGAACAGGTCAACATTAACAAAAATGTAACGCGTCTAAATTAATTAGGAGTTATGACACTTAGTACCCAGACGCGTCAGTATACAGTAAATCGTTATGTTGGTACAAAGTACGTTCATAATAAGAATATTTTTTTTTTTTTTTTTTTTTTTTTTTTTTCTACATGGCATGCATTGTTAGCCGCTGATGGCTTTCACAATTTCACCGGACAAGTGGGTGAGAGTGGTGGCTCTCAACCCTTATATTTAAGTAACGTGCCTAAGGGTGCCCCAAGGGGGGACACGAACCTCGGCTTAGGGCGTTACTGGGAGATAACAAACGGACGTAGGTTTGCGGAGAGAAACGACCCGGCACGTGCCGGTTACGCGAATCTAAATATGACTGGGGTCGCGGCGCGCGTCCACGCCGGCGTGGACGATAGATCGGTCTGGTGTAGTGTTGGTTCTGCGCGAGTTGTCTGGCGGTGGCAATGGCTAGCGTGATAACATCGTCCGGTTCGGTAAGTGCGTGCCTAGGGCGGCGCGCCTTACGAATGGTGTTGGGGTCGGGCGTGACAGGGGTCGGGCGTGATCATAATAAGATATAAATGATTTTTTGTATGCAGTGTCGATGGGCTGGTTGATCCGTCGAATTCTTATAGTGTATTTTCCGCTTATAGGCAACTTTGTTTCATCAATGTTTTAGGTGAACAACTTAACCTTGAAGTCAATTATAAGTGTTTCATCGGGTAATAAAAATAAAATAAAATTCTCAGGATCGTGACTCATGGCTGTCGGCGCGCGAGTCGATGCTGAATTTCGACAAAGCTTCATTCCTATCGGACCAGCCGCAGCGACACCGGCCCTTTCTCTCGCGGTTCCTTGAAACGCAAATGTTCGCCACTCTTATTGACAACAAGATCATGGCCAATTGGGGAGAGTACGACGCTAATCTACAAGTCTTTGAACATCGGATAAAAACTGTCAGGTTAGTATTTAGTAGAAATGATGGAATTCATCCGCAAGATAGGAAACTATCTTGCCAAAAAATCGTTCAGCAGGTCATACGATATTGAAAAACGGAGGTTGATGGTGATCTCCTTCATGTTAAAAATGATCCCTTGTGATTTGTTAGCGCGCTGGTAACATTGTGAGCTGTCAAATAGCGCTTTTCAATACTGATTGGCGATAGCAGACGACTGCTGAAGTCCACTTCTGGGTATAAATTTCTTGCATAGAGAGCCACAGCTTTAGGCCTACACCGGTCATCGGTCTACCGGGTGGGAGACATACCCACGCTGCGTCTTCCAGTTCGTGACCCAATGAACGAACCTTTATATGCTAATGGTGATTAGATGTGCGAGCGATGTAGCCTGCCTATTGCTACTCTGCTATTGGAAGAGCTATCTCATTAGCCGGTATTTATGACGGCTAGGGCGGGCCAGCACTTCGCAGCTATAGTGTCATCTTATTTAGGCATAGGCGCTGAACTGAAAGTGGGCGCGCCGAAGAATGCCCACCTGAAAAGTAGATAGGTAAAAAATACCTGCAAAGTGTGCTGACGGCATGTAATTTTTTTTATTATCTTGCTCCGTCTATAATTTATCAGTTCGATTGTGTGTTTGACGGGTAGAGAATATTATGCCTTTTGGCATAAAGTCCGCCAATTGTAATCTTTTTGTTTTGTGCAATGAAGAATGAATACTAAGGGTGCGATTCGCCGTTATCGCGTTAACAGTAGTACATAGGCGGTACCTATGTACCGTCTGCCATCTTGCGATTACGATGCCCATGGTCGCGAGCATAATCAATGTTGGCGGTCTGTCAAAAATGACAGGTGACCAGTGTGTAAGCGTTTGGTTAGGTTAGTTGTTTGTTTTTAAAGTGGATTCAAGAAACACAACTACATACAAATAACAATGCTGCGCTCGCGAGGTTATCTTATTTCTGATCTGCGAGGTTAGCTAGGTAGCTGTCGAACAGTGGTCAATCAAACAAACATTTTCGTGTTCCGAATCACAATTGGCATCATCGCGCTAACTGTTTCGGAACGTTATGTAACGATGACAGTGCTGAAATCGATTTTGGTCTGTCTCGGAACGCACCCTAAATATGCGCTAGATCTTGTCATAGTTTCGAAATAAGGCAAAATATCCTCGTGTTTAAAAGTACCATGCTAGGATTTAAGCCATCCGAGCCAATTTAGAACAGTTCGTTTTTCGAACCCGAACCCGAAGAACGCGAGTCAAGGCGAGAAACCGTGCTGCAGCGCACTACGTCAATGGCGTCGTACAAGTAACAATGCTCCTTGCAGGCGGCGCCTCGGCGAGGGCGGGCTGGCGACGCGCGGGTACAGCGTGCACGCGCGCGCGGGCTCGCCGGCCGGCGCGCGCGCGGAGCTGGAGGTGGGCGCGCCCGTGGAGCGCTTGCCGCACCGCGCGGCGTACTACCGCGCGTTCCCGGCGCGCCTGGACGCGGGCGCGCTGGCGCCGCCGCCGCCGCACGCCGACCGCAGGTGCTTAGAGACGGGCTCTGGTGACGCGGCTGCGGACCCCGACACGCCACCTGCGAACGAGTAAAGTATCGGTCTTTGTGATGGACGCGTAGATAGGAACTAACAGGGATGGCGTTCACCACTAACTCTGCATAGCATAACGGTAATCACGGTTTGACGATTGGCGTGCCATTCACAGTCCTTAATAACTTCATAAATACATCAAAAACATTGCCTTGCTACTCAATAAAGGTGAAACCAGTTTGTTTGTGCCAACAAACTTTACGCTCACAGGCTTCACGCGAAATATGGAAACTAGTACTTTTTAGGAATCGCATAGATGCTAACAGGGATATAGATAGACACCGTTCACTAGTAAGATACCAATGACATTACGATTAGACGTATGCTAGATTTGCGCGACACGTATGAACTTTTAAATATTGTGACATTTGCAAGTTACTTGAAGTCGTCCTAAAAAACATATTTCTGTATATTCAATGAAAGTAAAACCAGATCTGATTTGATTATGCCTACAAAACAAACGGCCACGCCTTTCCGCCAAACAAGTAAAATTATCGATGAAGATGGATAGACACATATTTATTTACCGTCATTATGAGTACTCCATAAACACGTATCATTACAAATCTTATGAATAAGAAAACACATTTCTTCGCTACTTAAAATAAGGCTCACAGAGGAGATGTCCCAAGATGTTTGAAGTCTTGGCCAGTTCTATGAACACCATTCCAAAGAACAGGTCAAACTACGTGGAACAGTTTTTAAATATTCAATTTCCGTAAAAAGCTTTAATTACTTGGTTGATTACAAAATTTCCAATGAGCAGAATTGCAACACACGACCAAAAAACATCATTGCGTAAATGTGTCAACACAGATTATGCAGTGTCAATTCGACAAGACTACAACAAAAACATGGAGGTTATTTTTACTGAAACAAACAACTTTTGTGTTTATTGTTGCCTAAATAGCATTAGAAGTTCTAAGTTATCAAAACAAAAGCTGAGCTGGGACAAATACATGTGGAAATTGCAAAATCGAACGCCTAAATATTCTTCTTCTTCTTTTGATACGTAAATGGTATGGCGTAGTTTTCAACATGAAATGATGACCATTTAACTAAAAATAAATGTTGTTTATTTTGTAACATTGGGTTCTTCTCTTGTTTGTGTTCATGGGTAAAAAATGGAAAATGTGTGGCGTTCTCTACACTTCTTTACACTATGATACGAGTGACACTAGTGACAGTGACAGTTCGCTTTGAATGTCTATAGACAAGTGAATTGCCATACTTACTGAAAATATACTTGAATACATACTGAATCATTTATAATAAAGAACCAGAAAAAAGTAATTATTCTTATCGTTTGTATTTTTATCGGACTCAGTATATTTTTCTACATTTTTAAAATAGGTTTACAAATAATAGAAATAGGACATCTCCTTTAACACTAGTTTGAACCCGATGTTTAAATACAGACTTAATTAGGTAGATAAGATCAGTCAGTTTTAGATACAAGCTGAATATTATGTTTTGTAAGAAACAATATCTCAATTAACTTGTCTCCACCTTTTTTTAAGGCAACTCGACCATCTCATGTTACTAACACTAGCTTGCTTTCCGTCAAGTTGGCTAAACTCGATTGCATTCCAATTCCATGACCTGCGAATTGTTTACTCAGTATGAAACCAACAAGCAATAATATTTATTCTTTTTAAATATCCATATAATAATAATACGATCGATCTGAAAATTTTGAAAAATGATGTAGTTAAAAAAATAGCGCAGTTACGAAGAAAATAACAATGTTTCCTAGGTTTCTTTGCCATTTTGGTATATTATTATGTGTTAATCCTATTTCTTAATCTTGAGATTGCATACAACTCTGGCCTTTAAATAATAAATTGCAACATTAGTAAGTTTTAATTAAGTAGAAAATAAAGTGTAGCTAGCTGCCTCATCAGAGCCGTTGTTTTTCATTACTTTAAAAACTAACAATAGAGTGTGAAAACATAAAAAAAATCCTAGTTCCCTTTTTAATTCGTTGAATGTGTCATTCATTTGTCAACTTTGTGATTAATTTAAGTGTTTGTTTTTCTCCTTGTGGCTTGTCTTGTTGTCCTATTCTCATTTATCGTTGTTCACATGTGCATGTCGCCGATACACTCGCGCGCTGAGATAACATTACTAGTTATTGATGTGGTCTACATTTGCATCTGAATAGTGTTTATTCGTGCACTCATCCACAGCTCACTGCGGACTTCCTTCAAGTTCTTAGCATTGAGAGCTCAGCATTATACTGCAGTATTATACCATGGCCGTAATTGTATGTACTGTCAGATTATATAAGCCCAAATTATAAAGCAATTTTGATTACGTAATAAAATGTTAACTCGGTGAGCACACTTTTTGTCAATCGTCATTGTTTCCACATATAACGGCGAATTATCTCAATGATGTTTAAAGTTAAGGCAGCTTAATGTGATAGCATGCGAATGTATGAGCCTGGACTGTGGTTAGTGATTGTCAAGTAGCTAATTGGCACTACTGTGTAGTGCATGTAGTTATGTAACTGTGTATGAGTTTTTAGTAGAAATTACTAAGATTAACCGCTTCACGAGTGCTAGATCCACTAGTAGCATCATTCTTATTATAAAGCTTCAGTTACTGCATTCCGAAACTTGCTCATAAACTTATTTTATGTTTTAAGACTCAGTGCATACATCGCGAAACTCAGAACTTCCTTGACCCATTACATCTCCAATATTACAGTATTCACTACATTTAAATCCATCTCGGACCATCAAGTGATTCTCATCAAACAACAAGGGTAATTATGCTATATTATTTTGTTATATCAATTAAACTTTGTTGAGGCAAATAACACACATGCAGCTTCTTACACACTATCATAAAAAAAAAAATTATAAACAAGAGACCGAAGGTTTTGGAAGTTTTTGTTTCAATACAACTCACCTGCTAGAGCTACTGCTTATCTAGCCTAATTACTAAAATTTAAAACCTTTACCTTTTACCCTTTTTTTACCTTTTTTGGAAATAGACAGCTATAATGCTTTTCACTTTTAATTTCACGAGCACATTTCGGAACGTAGGCTAAAGTTGCTATTATACAGGTTGTCGCACGTGCATGCCGCATAGATGGGATGTTCTTTGATATTTTTTATCATTGAAGATTGACATTTAAGACTTCCTCCGTGCAGCATGGCATGGGACACCCCATAAAGCGGTTGTCAAGATTGTTAAAAGAGAAATGATGTCAGTTGCCTTGCATCAAATTTTTTGCTACCGAAGGAATCAAGCGCTCGTAGCAGTTTTTGCATTGTTAAAAATAAGATTCGTTGGAATTTTATGACAGAATCTCGCCCTTATATTATATTTATTATACTTTACTGTCAAAATTAGCATATTTTAAGCAATAAGCATAATCCTTTTGTACTAATGAGGTTTAGTTTTACAACTAAAATAAAGTTAGCTTGGCAGTACAGAATAAATCTAAATCTAAAGACTTCTCGACTCGAAAGATCGAGAAACGTTGATCTTCCATTTATTTCGTGTTACGAAAAAAAGCATTTAGAACAATGGTATTCATATTCTTAATTTTACGCAAAGGCAAAAAATATATCATAACGATTTACCAAACACAGAATTTATTAGGTTATTACACTAGCTAGATAAATTCGCCAGGTCTGTTAGCGGCCTCTGTAGCTCAGTTGGAAGAGCAGCCACCCGGATTGTGGAAGGTCGCGGGTTCGAATCCAGCTTGAGTCCCTAACTAAGATCAGGTCGATTTTTTCTAGTTTCTATCATTGTGTAAAAAATATAAACCTTTGGACAAGATTATATTTCCTGTTACAAAATATGAATGCGAAGCATTTTTAAGTGTTCATGCCATTAAATTTACATTATATTTTGATATAGGTTAATCCTTTATATTATTATGTTTCTGTTAAATTTATAAATATTTGTGTACCATGTTGACATTCCTAAATAATTGCTTCTGAACATTTTACAGCCATAAAATATTTGTAGTACGGAATTGACATATTTTTATTAGCATAACCATTTGTAATTATTTTTGTGCATGGCATAAATGTAGTCCATGTTTAGAAAATGCTCATACAAGATGCAAAATACTCGAAACATGATATGCTTTCTCAATGTGCAATGTGCATGCCCAAGCATAATAGGGTAGTTTGAATAATATTTACTAGAGATTATTTTTGATGGAAGTTACTTTCTGTATTGGTGACTATAACGCCATTTTTAATAACTATAATATAGACCACTGTTTATCAGTTTATTGTTGAAATAAAAAAGACAACGATAGTGTTTAAAATTTGTTGTGAAAAATGCAACAAAAAAGTTTAAAATGTTAGAAACTAAACATATTCTCTAGTAAATGAAAAAGCAGTGCTATCGCATATACCGGCTGATTATCAAATAACTTCCGAATACGATTTAGCATTCTCACTAAGTGATGTAGAAACAAACTAAGCGAAAATGAAATTTATTTAACTAACTTTCATTTTAAGGTCACCATACAAACCACTGGAACTGTCAGTATTTTTTGTATGAAAACCTTAAAATTAAAGTTAATTGAAAAAAACATATTTTCGCTTATATATTTATACATCACTTACTGAGTATGCAATATCGTTTTCGAAAGTTATTTGAAAAACACCCGTATACCCAATATGTATATTAAATGATAATGGCGTTATACAAAACGTGATATAATACTTACATAATTTTATTTTTATTAAATGTTGTGATAATGTTGACCTGATGCATGTACTGTAGAAATTGCATGCAATCCATCAAAATACATTATTGTGTATAATTGTATTTCTGTTATTCTTTAGATACGTAACTGCAATAATTAATAAATAAATTTATTTTGATTTTAAAAATCATTGTAAGATTAGCTGATTTTATTTATAGTTATTATGTAATTTCTAAAAGAAAACCGGTCACCATTTTTTAATAATTACCTTATTGTTGTTTTAAAATATTTATGTATATAACAATTTATTTTAGGTCAATAAAATATTTAAATGTGTTTTTGTTTTTTGAATATTCATACCTAAACCCATAATACCGCTTAGTAAATTTGCAGTTACGCACAGATAAATGCAAAATCACATTAAGTTTGCTTCCCGCTTCACGAGCTTGCTTATTTAGATGTCCCGAAATTTGCGTTTTGGAGAGAGTAAATAAAGTTTATTTGGTATGTTTCAGGACGAATAGTTTGAAGCGGATAAAGAACGCAAAGTGGCAAGCGAAAGATTGCCCACCCGAACTTTTGCTAGGCGACATCAGCAGAAAACTGTCGACGGAGGTCACGCCAGCGGCCATTGCACAAAACAATAGGACCTTCGTAGAAAAACTGCTAAAGGTATTTTTACCTTCACCTTAAGGTATTTGCCCCTGGTTATTATTATTGTTCTATTTATTTAAATAGAAAAATAATAATAACCAGGGGCATAGCCAAAGAGAATATAATCACTACGTTCTAAGAGTTGGCACTTCCCTACAAGCCACTATACCGAATTAGGAACGTACTTGGTGCCAACCTTAAACATAGTAGTAATAACATTAGACAAACAACTGCACGTTTTGACACTAGGGCTTGAAAAATCCAAACTATGCCTAATCATCGATATCGATAAATGGGTGATTACGCTTAGCTGTCAATTTCAGTCGTAAGAATAAATAAATAGGTATACGTCTACCTTATTGACATGGTAGCAATCCTGTTTTGAACTATTCTAATATTCTTGTGACTATGAAATTTTAAAGAAATAAATCAATATACGCCTTATAATCGTTTATTTAACGAAATCAACGAGTATCCTTCTAGTGAAATAATAATAGACTACAGCTGCGGTCTGTAAAGACTGCATTGCTAGCTGCGCTCCGTTGAGGGACGAAAGCGCAGTTCCAGCCCCTCACAGCGTTTTTTTCATAGGCCGGGACACATCATATGAACTTATTCTAATTTAGTCTTTGTATCTGTAAATACGCCAAGTCCTCATTTTAAATAATAGTTAATCGATAAGTCGTGCGCATCACTACTTGTTTTTATGATTTTCAAACTAAAATAGCTCAAAAATTACAGAATATATATGCAATCTGCTATTAGTTCGTCAAAAATATTGTGTAGTGATTAAAGCATTCTCGAAAGTCAAGAAACTTAAAATTATCACATAAAGTTTACCGGATCAAGTGGGAATCTGGCTAGAAATATGTCAGAATATCTTCTTACACGCCTGATACCACAAACTTCACATTTCCTTAAAGATTTGCCTCCTATTAGCACAAAATACAATGCCCGAGGATTATTATAATACACAATAAAATGTAATAAATACACTTTAGCCGGCCGGCGACGATTTTTTATTCAAACCATCCACAGATTAAAAACCGATTGAACAGGTCCAGTAGCAATAACAAAAATATAACGCGTCTAAATTAAATAGTAGGTAAGAGTTTAACGAGTTATTTTATATCGTAATGTTGGTATGTACGAAGTACGTTCATAATTCCATGTAAATGTTTATTTGTATGCAGTGTCGATGGGCTGGGCCTAACTACAGTCATATCGCCCATATCAATAGTACGCTCTCCTATTTTTATTTCCTTTGCATAGTAACCCTAGTTATTTTACCCTTAATTTGTCAATTCCACTGATAATAATCTAGATATTAAATATAATTGGGGATTAGACAACATCATCGAATTCTGAAAATACAATAAAAAAGGGAGTTATGGGAACTTTTAGTTCGTTTACTTAGGTATTATTAATTTTATGGCTCTTTAAACTCGGGTGGGAAAGTCTATTTTTTAAAGTGTAAAATAAATAAAAATAAGTTTACCATTCGATAATCCACATAATGTATAGTAACTTTTGTTAAGAAACCATATTCATAAACGCAAAATTGAATATAGCTGCCGAACAAGTGTCTTGCAGAACGCATAGAAATGGGCGTTATGTGACGTCACCATCTTGAGATAGTTTGTAGGGAGCGTTTTGGGCAAGTCCAAAAATTGCCATATCTCGGGAAGTTTTCGTGTTTTCGAAATATTTCTTTCACCAATGTTTCTATTATTGAGAGATCTGTCGATAACACCTCAACAAAAAAAATAGTCACCTACCCTTTTATTAAATATAATGGAAAAATACATTGAAAAAGGGCGATATAAAAACTTTTATGTACAATTTATTTTATGGCCCTTCAAACTTATTTAGAGTCAAAATACATTATACCATTCGATTTTATATATTTATAGCAACTTTTGCAAAGAAACCATTTTTATGAACGCAAAATTTAATATAGCTACGGTAAACGTTTTGCAGAACGCATAGTGATAGAACTGAAACTGCTAGATGTGACGTCACAACCTTCCGTCCGTTTGTAGGGAGTGTTTTGGGCCAGTCCAAAAAATATGATAAGTGATATCGTCATATTTTTTTACTAATGTTTATATTACTAAGAGCTCTTTTGAAAACACATCAAAAAATAGTAAAATACCCAATGACTACAGTTGCAACGGCTAGTGACACCAAATACGCCAAGATTATTACTTATTTGTGTTTCCCAGGAATGCAAAAGTAAGACCAAACGGATGCTCGTCGAAAAGATGGGCACAGAAGAGAGCGATTTAGGGTTAGGCAGCGAGGTGTCCATCACTGGAGTCGAAGAGAGTACTATGATCGCTTCTCTGTGCGACTTGCTGGAGCGTCTGTGGTCGCATGGCCTGCAGCACAAGATGGGCAAGTCCGCGTTGTGGATGCATCTGACAAACTACCAGGAATTAGAGCAGTGCAGCAACTCTACTAAACCGATTGACCCTAATTACTTGACGCCAGGTAGGTGCCTTCCAAAATATGATTTTCTTTTCTACACCATTAATATGTTTCAACATTGACACACCTGAACTCCCTTTACCTTACAAGAACTCTGAGATAATTCTAAAATTTGTTTTGTATCGTGTGTGCTAAAATCAGGCTAAACAAAACACCCGACCCCATTCATCCCTTCCTAGCAATAATTTTTGAACCATAATCATTAATTGTACGTTTTCAAAAAACTAGCCGTTTAGTATATCTGGATCACTATTGTTGAACCTTTCTTAAAAAGTTAGGAACCAAAGCAAAATCAGCATATAAAAGCACCATATACTTCTATCAAAGTATTAAAAAAAGATGTAAAAACATTCATGCAAATGCACATATTTATGCACCTGTTTATTAAAACGCTTGTATGATACGGTTACGAAAGTCGCCTCTGGCCTGTTTCCATAACCACTCTTTAATTGATAATATCCTTTATTAGTTGACAGTTGCATTTAAACTACTTTTATGGAATTTATTATAATTCACAATCATTGCTTTTGAAACATGCAGCTTTGGCCTGGTGTGTTTTGCGTAAGCGTCTGGACTGTAAGTACCTACTTTTTTAAACAAAATTTCCACTTTTGTGTTAAGTACTACATTAAGGCCCGATTTTTCAATTCTTAGTTTATTCCTTAGATAGCTAACTGAAGTATAAAATTAACTGGCTGTTTATCAAGCGAATAGATATTTTAAATTTTTCAATCGTCTTTTATCTAAAGAATAGCTATCTATCGGTTGTCTATGTACTCATATCGCTAACTTCACACTGATTATCCACAAGCGAGATGCACTTAAACAATCATTGCAATTTTAGAATGAAACAAGACAGTTGATGCTTGAAAAACTGACATTGACGTATGAGAACATTAACCTCCACCTTTTATGTGCCTAAAGTTGTTGCAAAGAGTATGTTTGCTTCCTGCAAAATCTTTCCCAAAACTCTCTTTCATCCCATGTACTAAAATGTTAGGTGTTACTTTTACAACTCGATCTCTTCTATTGGGCTCATCGTTTGTATAGTTAAGTAACTGCCTTTGCTCCAAAATCGTTGCGTCGTCGATTTGGTCAAAAAAATCCATTAGAATTTGTGTGCGTACCAGACAAAATGAAAAAAAAAACAAATGACACACCACATAACCTCAAAATGTCAAAGAAAGCCCATAGATAAAGTCATAACCAGCCCCTCAAGAAGCAGATAACCTTTTTACTCAGTTAGCGTCTTTATTCAACAGATAACATCTATCTGACCATGGAAAAATTAAAAATCTTTTTAAAATCGAATAAACTTTATTTTACATATAAATTTCACTAACTGAGGATTGAAAAATCGGGCCTAAGACAAATTTTATGTATCAGTAAATGCATATTTTATAGGTATTGACTTATTAATTAAGCATAATTTAACTAACAAACTAACTACCACTAATAATTACTTTTAAATTTTGACTTAAACTAATTAGCAAATAAAAACATAATAGCTCCAAAAATGCTATTTTTAATTGGTAAAATGAGTCTTTAAATGTTTTAGACTTATCATCAGTGGGAGCAGAAGTGGAAGCTCAACAGAGTACGAGTGGGAACCGATCTCGGGATAGTTCGCGGGGGGGGTCCCGCGACAGCTCTCGGGACCGGCTCTGCAACTCGGGCACTCTGGAGCGGAAGAAAGAGCCGCCCAACCCTATGCGCCCTTTGCCGGAGAGTCTCACGTTTGATATGAGGTAATGAAATTGTTTATGGAGTTTACATACGCACCTTCGGTAGAACAAGGGCACACAATTTCTTTGTCTGAAATGTTGCATTTGTTTGGGTATGGCAAGGCGACAATTACAGTCCTTGAAATTTTAAAATTGTTCCCTTCTTCAATCAAAGGTGTGAAGTATAAGTAAATAAAAGTGTAAATCGAATGATTATGGTCGTATATGGTTAAATTTCGTTCAACCATATAGGACCATAATCATTCGTTTATTTTAAAATAATACCAGTCTACTGATTTTTTCTACGTTTTTCGACGTATTTTTGAAAGTAGACGTCATCTGCCTCCATTTTTGTCATTTCTTTTTTTATTCTTTATAACTTGCTTTCTTGAAAGTTATATAATTGTTGTGTACTATCATGCTAGGCAAACTGCACTATCTTAATAACATGCCCTATTCAGGAACGTTCAAGCGATGACAGATATAAAGACGGAGATTGGCTACGCCCGCGCATGGGTGCGGCTATCTCTCGAGAAGAAACTTCTATCAAAGCATCTACGGGAATTGTTGGGCGACACAACGCTGCTTCGCTCGCAGTACAAGCGGACAGCGTTTCTGCGCTGCGAGGAGGAGCGAGAACAGTTTCTGTACCACTTGCTTACTTTAAACGCAGTCGACTACAATTGCTTTACTAATACATATCCCACCACGAGTGAGTAATTGATTTTTATACTATAGTCCTATTCTCATACGATGGGTACTGTGACGTTAGGGATTTGAAGTAGGTATCTGAAGTTGTAGTTATGATAAAATTGAATGAATAAAAATCAAATCTCTATAAAACATTTAAAAATAATTAATGTTTTATTGAGAAAAACTTACTTGAGCCGATACCGCTCCAAAAACTACGAAAACTACTCCAAAATGTGATGTCATTGCTTAAAAAATGTTAAAAAGTTAAAAATTCCTGCTTATTATTATAAAGTATGGAAGAAATGAAGGGAATATTCTAAAACCACGATTCTTTTTAGTTTTAACAAGGACTATAACAATTGAATGCATTGAATTTTCGATATGATAATACATTTTTAATGGGGAGTATTTTTATACATTTTGTGTAAAAAAAATTATTATGTCCGTAGAATTACCATACCGAGTTCTCATTGTGCCATCTCGTAAAGCCAGCCAAACAACGGCGAACTGTTGGATATCGATATCGGGGGCGAACAGAGAATCCACACCAAAGATACCTATTCCCCGTAACACCAATGAGTTTGTCTTTCACGTAAGCATTCCTATTCTGTTGACACTAATCTACAAGTAATGTAACACCTGTCGTTGTAAATATTAATTACATTATGCAATATTTTTAGCATAAAAATTTGGGCATTCTATCAATATTACGGATCGGTCACGATAACTCTGGCCTTTCACCCAGATGGCTTTTGGACCAAGTTTTTGTAAGGAATGAAGTGACAGGACATACTTACACGTGAGTACGAACCTCGGTATACAGCTTTGTTTTATGACTTGTGTTTTTGTTGAATTCAGGGCAGATTTTTCAATCCTCAGATAATGAAATTTATCTGTAGAATAAAGTTTATTCGAAGGTTGACAAGATTTTTAATTTTTCAATGGTCAGATAGATGTTATCTGTTAAATAAAGCCGCTAACAGCCGAACATTTAAATAGGTCTGTATCTTAACAAATAATTTGTAAAATAATAGATTTTTGGCTTTGTTTTTACATATGAGTTGTAGTTTCGAAATGGAAGTAAATAAAATGACATCGTTGTTTCAAAAAGTAAAACCACTAAATAAGAGTGCCCCCACTCTAGCGTTCTTTGAGCGTCAGCGCCAGCGTGACGCTCAAAGAACGCAGCGGCGTTGTTTAACTCGGGTGCTTGGCGCTTGCCGCTTAACGCGCGCCGAACGTCGGGATTGCGCTGCGCTGGCGTCGCGCCATTGATTTTTTGTCAACAGTACAATGAACAACGCAAATGCTATTGCCGTTAGCGTACCTACATTTTACACATTTTATGTACCTTTTTAGCCTCCTATGTGCGAATGTGTAATTTTACCATTTTACGTATTTTTTTAACTTAACATCTAAAATCATAAAAAAAATTAAGAACACGACGCAGAAGTATCTCATATTCTTAAATAACGATAATACATATAAACAAGTACCTAATCTTGTCTTGAAGATTTTTTCAAATTGTGTAAGACTTTAAAATGCCCTAATAAATAATAAAGGTAAGTTTCTCACGCCTAGAACCCAATAAATAGTACTTCTTTTGGTGAAAAAAGTTGTATTAGTGATTTTAGAAAAAATCGTCGGAATCCCTTTTCTCACTGACTATATAGGGCGTCTGCCAGGCGCGACCCTCGGCTCGGCGCGCAGAGGACGCCCAGTGCCAGCGCCGACCAAGCGCCGCGCCGACGCTGCGCTGGCGACGCAACGTCCAAATTTACGCTAGTGTGGGGGGGTCGCCGGCAAGACGCTGACGCTCAACGCTAATGTGGGATGTCTTAAACTGTACAGGTTCCCATGCAACCGATGGCTGGGCACAGGAGTAGATGACGGATCCACAGAGCGGCTGCTGCTAGCGGGACGCATGCGCGGGGAGCGCGGCCGCACGCCCGCCCCGCACCCGCCGCCCCCCGCGCCCGCCTCGCACCCCGCCACGCCCACCACCACGCACCTCTCCACCTCCACTATACAGCACATGATCGGTGAGTGTCACAGAGCCAAGCGGAGATGATGGCGACTTTTCCGGTGGGACATGCATCACATATGATACATAACAATGGCTTTTCTATTGTTTATATTGTCATATTTCCTCGACAGTCAGCCTGTCGAAAATGACAGCACTTTTCTTTTATTTTCCTAAATAACATACATACATACATACCATCACGCCTTTTACCCAACGGGGTAGGCAGAGACCACATCTTTCCACTTGCTACGGTCCTGAAACACCTCTTGCGCTTCTTCCACTCTCATTAATCCTTTCATACAAATCCTAAATAACAATTGTGTTTAAACAATATTTTATCCGATTACAGGTGATTGTGTAAACGCGATAGTCAAGTGGCACTATCAGTCAAAGAGAGAAAAAGATGCGAACTCCCTTAGCGTTCTTTTGTGTGGCGAAAACGGTTTGGTGAAATGTTTGGAGCAGGCCTTCCTTTGCGGATTCAAATCTGCAAGATTATTTGGAAAAAATCTCTTTATTTGGGATTATTTTGGTAAGTCTTTTAGTGACCACTCACATTTGAAGTATTTAAATTGATCATATAATTCTGAATGACAATTTGTAAGTGGTTTCATCAAATTAAATTATTATGACCTAAAATTAGATCCAAAGTACACTGGCATTAAAATATATTATCACGACATCTTTTCAGCGAGGGTCAAAGATGAATTTAAAATGAGTTTATGTGACGAACCAAGTGCTCAAACGAACAAAGGCTGTGGCGTGGCTTATAACTGCCGCCAAGACCAAGAGCACAGATCTATCTGGAGGTGCTACTGCCACCTAATGGATGAAATAAATACTGTTGGACGTACGCTTGGTAAAGACGGAAAATTTCAACTCTTCATATGTCTCAGTTTACGGTAAGAAAATATATATTTTTTTTTATCATCTAATCAAAGGTTGCGAAGTAAAGGTCCTGATATATAAATAAATCAAATCATAGAGCTCCGTATTTTTTTATTGTGACTACTGATAATAGATCTCAATCATTACCATTCACAAAGTTAAATATCAATTGGGAAATTCATGGAATAAGTTAACTGAAAATTCCTTTCCGGGCTACGAAACGATTGTTCATGTGAAAATTAATATCAATATACATATTTTTAGCGAACACTGGCTCCACCGAATGTTGGTACCAATGTCCATGACGCGTGTCACCACCGAGATGTACGAAGAACAGAGTTTCCTTCGCAAACGCGGACTTCTCACATTCCTCAGACAAATACTGGAGCCGCTGGACGAGTTTGATATTGTTTTGGAAAATTCTCTCACTCAAGGCATTTAAATAAAACGCGAAGGCCAGCAACTGCCAAAGAGGTGCTTATCTACCAAGTACCCAAGGTTTTTTTGAGAAGATTATACGGGCTGTTGTAATGCCAATCTCCATCCGTATACGCTTACAGGCCCACCCAATTTAATAAAATGTTGTCAGATTTCAAGATTGATTTCAAGATATAATACGATTTTGTGATACGCATGTTATTTAACCAGTTCCCAAAAAGGGGACCGTTCTGACCCTGCCAATTACCGTCCAATAGCCGTAACGTCAGTTTTAACTAAAGTGTTTGAGCGGATCTTAAACGCACAACTCTTAGAGGATCACTCTTTGATTCACGACCGCCCAGTACGGCTTCCGGCCGAATCGGTCCACGGGTGATCTTCTAGCGTACGTAAAACACATCTGGGGGGAGGCTATGGACAAGCATGGTGAATCTTTGGCCGTCAGCCTTGACATTGCCAAAGCTTTCGACCGTGTCTGGCATCGTTCGCTTCTTTCCAAGCTTCCGGCATATGGTCTGCCGCCTCGTTTATGCAACTGGATTGCCAGATTTCTTGAGGGACGCAGAATTCGTGTTCTTTGCGATGAACGCAAATCGCGTTATCTCCTCGTTAAACGCCGGAGTGCCGCAGGGCTCAGTCTTGTCGCCGACGTTTGTTTCTTTTGCATATAAATGACATGTTATCACTTGGTAATATTCATTGCTATGCGGATGATAGCACGGTCCATGCGCACTATTTGGGGGCGGTGGGGCATAGCAGACCGACATCGAGGAGGAGAGGCGATGTCTTGTTGTTGAGCTTGACGGAGTGTTGGACCGCATTTTAGAATGGAGTGCATGCAACCTCGTCGAGTTCAATGCCAAGAAAACACAGTTAAATGCATTTACAGCCAATGCGTCGCCGTTCCTTTCCCATACCATTTTTCAGGGCACCTCGCTACCGGTGAAGGATAGCGTAAACATCCTTGGCATGGATGTTCGTTGCAACCTGAACCAACGGGACTACATCGAGAGCGTAATCAAAACAGCATCCCGTAAACTCGGAATCCTGAACAGACTGAGACGATTTTTTACGCCTGAGCAACTCTGTCTTTTGTATAAGACACAAGTTCGCTCGTGGCGAATACTGCTCTTATATCTGGGACGGTTCCGCAAATTACTTACTCGAAGCTCTCGACAGGTTGCAGCGGCGTGCTATCCGTATTATCGGGAACCCAGAGGCGTCTTTGACTCTTGACCCTCTCCAATTGCGTAGAGACATTGCCAGGTGTGTTCCAAGTGTTCTCTATCGCTTTTACAATGGGGAATGCTCTGAAGAGTTATTCTAGCTTAACCCTTCCTGACCCTTCCACTCCCACACCAGGTGTGCTGGACTACGTAGTCATCCACACTCGATCCAACATTTGTTGGCTCGCATTAAAGAGGTTCGGTGACTCGCTACTTTGTCGTACTATCCAGACGTGGAATGCTCTACCTGCGCACGTGTTTCCTTCCTCTTATAGTCCCCGGGTCTTCAAGCGGGGCGTGCGTGAATAGGCATGCAGGCCTTTAAGTCCAGCCAAGTGATGCGTTTGCATGACTTAGCTTGTCAGCCTCATATCTGGACCTCACGACCACTTTCCATCAGGTGGAGTGAGATCATCTTGACGGGTAATATACAATTTTGTATATTACTAAAGAATGTTGAGATGACGTCTTCAAGAATATGAATTGGACACTTGTGTAATTCAACATATTATTATGGTAATCATTCTATTTGTAGTCGATTTAGTTTAGAAATTAATTCAGACGCCTATAACAATGATGCAACTATTTATTGCGTAAAGAAGTATTCTCTCAATGATTTAAAAAATATCGCTGAAACATCTCCACAAAAATAACTTCCTACAAAGACTTAATTAATAGATGCATATGTTTTAATACATTATTTTTGTGTTTTATCCACGTGAATACGTATGTATATACTTACTAAGAATTTATTCATTAAATACATGACGTTATTTTTTTACTAATACTTGACGGCAAAATGGACTATTGATTACCATTGAATCTCGACTGACTGGGAATCATTTTTTAATATTAAGTTAATTAGACTCCACGTTGATCTGCATACTTTATACTTATTTAATTTTATGAAACATTTTTTCAGATCTTGAAATGTGTTCTATACCATAGTCAAAGTGTTTAAAAGTAGGTTATAAAGAAACTTTAGTTAAGAGTATGTTAACTGTACAATATAGTTTATGATGATTCAAATAGCATAATAGATGGTTAAACCAGTTTTAGGTCAAATATAACATGTAGTTTGCCCTATAGTTCCATCCTGATTAGCTAAAAGAGGCATAGTTTTAAGATAAAATGAAATTAAATAATACTGGAAGATTTGTTTAAATGCTTATTGTAATAAAAGATCTTTTAAGTAATAGCGAAAACAAATCGCTAAAAAATAAACCAATGTAATAATTTAATAATACTCATCGAAGGCTCGCTTTCATTAAGATGTTTTTGTCTTTTGGTGGTCTTACTAAAAAACCACTAAGTAATAATTAATTTGTATCATGTTTACCAAACTTATGAGTATGATATTAGTTACATCAGGGTCTGATTTTCATGTACGTTGTTTTTAGGTTCAATTATTGTGATTGTTATTTATTGTTTCTTGCCAGTTAATTCCAAAGATGATTTTTGTGATGGTTCTTGTGGCATAATGTTGACTTTATTTCTATGTTAGGTGAAAGTAGTTTATGACATTTTTTTTGTATGATTACACACAACTTTCAAACCAATAGCTGTTCTATACTTAATACGAACATAACTATTGAATGTATTACATGGAGACAATGCACACCTGACCTCAGTTTGTATGAGTTATTATTCTATAGTAAGTTATGGTAATGAAAATTGCTGTCCTAATAAATTAATCAGGTGAAAATAACTATGAACAACTTATGATTTTAGGTTTGTAACAATATTAGGAAAAATCTAGTGGTTTGGTTGCCACCAAATGAAATTGACTTGCTGAATTGTAAAACGCAACCATAACAGAAAGACAAATTTGCATTTTAAAAAGTACTTATTTTGAAGTAAGAAAACTGCATCTTCCTCTCCATGAAAATTGAGGTTAAATAGATCACCAACTCTTGTTATATTAAACATTTACATAATATTTATGTTCAAACATTACCGGACTTATTATGCATACGTAAATGGACTACTTAGAAATAAGCCTTTATCTGAATGTTGGCAACTGTAAGCGGAATATCGTACCGTGCATAAATTGTACAGCTATTCAACTATGAAAAAATATATGTGTTACAATAAGTTGAATGATAGCATGTATGGGTACATTTTGCTCTTTTGTGTAAACTCTAATAACAATGTTCTTGTGTGTAATGATTGTTTCGAATTTAACCGTCCTATATGGTGTTTTCAATGTGCAAGAAAGTAAATTAAAATTTAATTTAATAATAACATGAATACCACAAAAAAACAGTGTTCGTCGTGCCAAATTTTTATTGAAATCAAGATTCCTGGTCCAATTTTATATGCTTTGTTGTGATTATAATTTGGGCTACTAATTTGAAACGAATGCCTTACATGTTTACACTACTTTTCAATTTTGTATTTGGTTCCTATAATTATTGAATACCTACCTCAAGGGTGCTCATGGTCAGCTTGGCAAATGTAAACCGTTTAATTTCGAGCCACAAATTCAGGTTCCTATATGAAAAAAATGTCTTCCTGAAAAAAATGACTCCTTCAAAGTTTCATGACGCGTTGACGATCCTACGACCTGAACACCCCTTGAAATTGTAGGTAAAAAGCTTTAAAATCGACTTTACCTTGCTTCTAAAATACTCAGTGGATAGTTATTATGCTTTGTGTGTTAAGGCTGCGTTTTGACCATGCGCAGCAAAACCTCGAACACAGGCGTGCGAAATGGATACCGAGTTGGATGGAAAGCTGAATTCTAGAACACTCGAACATAGAGCGAGTCGTTCCTTAGAGCTATTTTTTCCCCTCATTAAAAGAAGTTTAGTATGCGAATTGGAACGTAATGAGCGGTTCGGGTTCGTTGCAGTACTTGCACTCCGTGAGCTATGGATGGTCAGGACAACGAATAACACAGTCGATATGTTTCTTAAAATGTATGCACGTTCCGTGATCGCACTATTGATATCGTAGCTATAGTGATAAGTTTATATCTTATGAAGGCCTTTGCCCAGAAGTGGAACTATGTACAGCTCAGTGCTTAACACAACCTTAAGTTGGTCTGGTATTCCTAATTTTATCAGCTAATTATAAACAGATTTAATATCAAGAAATTGTATCTTGTACCTACTTATCTAAACCTAGGGAATTGTATATTAAAAACTTGAAATTATTTTGAATACTGTTTTGCTATCAATGCATTAATGTTTCATCAGCCGAAATATGTGCGGGTATGCTCATATTAAAGGCTGGCACCAATCAATGGAAGCTTTGTAAGAATAATCTAGCACTGAGTTTACAAATTTGTTGCCCATCTTATTGATATTTTATTTAAAGAAAGTCTTAAATTTAAATTCTCAGTTACTTAGATTAATTGTGTTGTTATTTTGAATGAGGTGTTAACGTACAACCAAACTTCCCATTTTAAATTAAACTCCCTCGAGAATAATTTATAAAAGAATTGTCGCGGCGCATACAGTCGCGGTAAGTTCAATAGGTAGGTACATACTCTATGTTAAGTCCTTGTCTGCCTTTTAATTCTGTATGCTGTTTATTAAAAGAGTTTTGACGTTAACACCAGTATATTTTACGAGGGGAGTTCAATGTATTCTCGGTATAGGCATGAAAGAATAAGCAGAAAATTCTGAATAAAATTTATTTTTCGATGTAGTCCCCTAGGACCTGAACACACTTATTTGTCCTGGAAAATAACTTTTCAATTCCCTCAAAAAAATATTTTTCTTCCTGGTCTAAAAAATGTTCTTTAATTGCCGCCTTTCACTCTTCATCGTGCCTCTTTTTTGAGATTTGGGAACAGAAAATAATCACTAGGGGCTCTAGGTCCGGGCTGTAGGGTGGATGATTGATTTCTTCAAACCCGCAATCCCGCGCAGCAGCATTGGCAATGCGCGCCTTGTGAACAGGCGCGTTGTCGTGCAGAAGCAACACCTGCGGTCAATTTTCCCCGTCTTTTTTCTTTTATTGCCTCCTTTAAATTGCGCAGGGTGTTAGCGTAAGATGCGCCAGTATACCACCTTTTTTTGTATGTTTATGTCACCTTTTTTTGTGTACTCAATTAATAAGATTCCCTTGGAATCCCAAAACACTGTGGCCATGAGCTTTCCGGCGGATGGGGTGACTTTAAACTTCTGCGGTGGGGCTGTTCCTTTTTTATGCCACTGCATAGACTCCTGCTTGCTCTCAGGATCATAGTGATGAACCCACGTTTTATCACCAGTAACAATCCGATCATAAATACTTTGCGGATTTTTACCACCGAGCTCCGAAAACTCCTTGCAACAATCAACACGCACTTGTTTCTGAAGCGCTGTGATTCGCGGCACCTATCTTGCACTGACCTTTGACAAATTCTGATGGTCATGAAGGATAGTGTGAATGGTACCCACGGATAGCTTGGTTCTTTCTGCTAATATTTTCACTCTCACACGGGCATCTTCGAGTCCAAGTTCCTCAACAATTTTCACGTTTTCTTCAGTATCGGCACTAACCGGCCCACCGGCACGAGAACATCATTTATGCTCTCTCTACCCCGTTTAAATTCACTTGACCACTTCTGAATTGTAGATAATGAAGGGGCAGAATCTTGGTAAACAGCCATCATTTCTTCGTGAATTACTTTTTGAGTCTTTCCTTGTTTTGTGAGGAATTTTATCACAGCGCGATGCTCGATTTTTTCAACATTGTTGTCGTTTCAGTCATCGTAGTTGCCTTTCCGAAGTGATATTTTGAATACTAATGGCGACAATCAAATAAAATTTTGTATTTATACCCTCAATGAGTGTCAAACTAATGAGATAATTTAATTACCCTTATCATTAGTATATTACCCCGATACCAATAATACATTGAACGCCCTACGTATTTTCTTTATGTCTTCCTATGAACATGTGAACTAAATTAATATTAAATACCTTATACCAAAGAAGTATGATGTGTTATTTCATAAATATCAAATA
Organism: Udea olivalis; assembly: GCA_947369235.1. Lineage (NCBI taxonomy): Eukaryota > Metazoa > Arthropoda > Insecta > Lepidoptera > Crambidae > Udea > Udea olivalis. Next base: position 9,515,486 of record OX376346.1, on the reverse strand, counting down.
ATTATTTCTGTACATTCTCTGTAAGTAAGAGTTCAGGTAAAAAATTGTCCAATAAAAGTTTACCCATCCTTACAGCCTTCGTTTATTTTCATATTTTCTACCTTATTTCAGTGCAATTAAACTTATCGATGAAACTTCACACGAACTTAAGCAGCACTCACAACAAGTGAAGCTGCCTCTGGGATATAATAGTATATATTAGCACAAAATACTGGTCTCACCTTTTACATTTGCTAGGTTGACTTGTGAACCTTGCCTTGATCCAGTAGGGCTTGAAGAGTCACGTAAGCGCCGTTTGCAGACTGCCGACTTGGTGTTGAAAAAATGTGTACTCAATCAAATTACCTAAATTGAAGTATTGAAGTATTATGTACTAGCGTACTTCAATGAATTAAAGCAATCAATTTGACCTATTGCCTATAATATTACATATAGGCAATAGGTCAAAAGCTTAAATGTCTATTTAAATTGCACATAGGTACTTATCAAAAAGTGGGAAACTTAAATAGTCAATGTTATCGACGGAAAAATTAAGGCCACCTTTTTTTACAATTTTAAAATGTTTTTGCTATTGGGTACTCTATAGGTACCTATATAAATAATGATTTTAACTTTAAAACTCGCAATATCGCAATAAAACAGGCTGCCGATAATAACTATTAACAGGCCATGCTCATAAATTTAAAAAAAATATAAATCGTAACTAAGCGATTTTAGCAGAAATTCAATATTATTTAATACTTACCTACTCGATAATTACATTTCGGAATTATGAGAATTTTCTGAGATGGCAGCACTGTTGCGTAAGGTTCAATCAATTATCAAATACAAACACTTTTCGTATTTTTCGATCATTTTTTTGGTTTATTTATTCTTTTCCTCGTGCTTTTCCTATTTATAGAATATTGTTTTCTTAAAGGCCATAGTGTTGTGCAGTGTTAATGTGTGCAAATAAATCAGGAGGGCATAAGTTTCCTACGGGAGATTAATCCCGATTAAATAGTGGCTTGTAGCCATTCGCAGTGATACATTTACTCTAATAAAAAAATAACCTCGTTGATTAATATATATTATTTGAGCATAGTTTATTATGCATTAATTAATTAATATACGTTTTTTGTGTTTTGTGAGTTGTAGTTGATTTTTGTATATGTTATTATAGCATGGTTTATTTTACTTTATTACTATACATTAATCAACTACAACTCAATGAAACACAAATGACTGCAATTTAGAAGTTAAAAAACCAAATCCAATTGTGTAAACAAAAACTATTTACTACCATAGGTTACCTTTCAATGAGCTTTTCCTTATTACATACCAGTAGCTTTTGCGCCTCTGTTTTTGAGCTCGATCTTCATTCGGCGACTTGTTTCTAGCTGTTATCCGTAATAAAATCAATAACACTTCCAAATTAATAGAATTTCTAAAAACAAATATATTTTCAGTACGAATCTATGGTATCCGAGCCTACAGGTCTATTTAATTTTAGATATTTTTATTTATTTGAAGCCTTGTGAATGTATCAATAATTATGCTTTTGAGTGTACTTACTACGTTATTGAGGAATATTTTTTGCTTGTGTTGTGTGACCTGTGTCGTAACTCATGGATATACCTTTAAAAAACCTTTATTACTTTTGTATTTTGAATTTGAGTAAGTATTCGCGCGCCCGGGTCTAGTTCACAGCTGTCAAGAAAAAAAACACTGGTTTGTTTGGACATTTTTTTTTAAATACCTTTTACGCAACTAATTTGAATATTTTGTTTATATACCCGGCAGTTGATTTTTTATCAATTTTTAAACTTTGCGAACTCATGACGTCACAATTTCGCTTAGTGTTCCCACATGTGTTTTTCCCCGATTCGTGGTAAATAAATAATGAGGAGAAAATTACTGATTTACTGCAGTTACGGCTGAAACAGAGCTCGCCGTTCATCATGTAGCATCTCACGAGAATGTGAGGAGTAGACTTCAGATACAACCCAAGTTCTGAAACCAAGCTCTACCTGAAAGGGTTGGTATTATAGCGAATGGCTATTTCAAGTCCTACCTACCCGTCTGGGCAATGGGCGTAAATTAATTTTGAAACCCAGATGCAACTTTGACCGTTGAGCCTTGAGGGTGACAAAAGGGTAAAATGTTGCTCTAAAATATAAATAACATCAAAGTATTTAAAGACGACGTAGGTTACCTTAGTTTTTATTTCATTTAAATCAATGCAGTATTACCGAACTTATCGCTAGGAGAAGTTTAGACCAGTTTTTAAATCTTCGAGATTTCGTCCGCTTGGTGCACGATGTCACAAATCCGGTGGTACCGTTCGCGCTGCCCGCCGCCCTATTGAAACTCGAGTAAAACTACTTGCGCGCACTTTGTGAGTTGTGATTCTGTTGCCGAACTAGGTTAATAATATAATATAACTTTTTAACATTAGGTAGCTATCCTCTTTTAGTGATATTGTATAAAATCAAAAAAGCCTATCAGATAAAGCCATGGTAGAAGGATTAATATTTTATAAAAAACTAGCGATCCGCCCCGACTCCGCACGGGTACAATGCTGATACTAGATATACTACAGAATGTCTTTTTAAAGATATGTTACGGGCTACTTGATTTACTGAGCAGTATTAATACAGATCGGTCCTAATGAAAAATGTTCAAGTGCATAGCTCAATTAGATAAATTAATTACCTTGGGCTGTCCATATAAATGATGCCAGACTACTCGTGAGCAGTTTAATAAATCAACGATTCAGATAGCTTGAATTTATATTTTCCACCGGGTATCATGAATAATTTCACTATCAAAATCGTCCTTAGCATATATTTTGGGTGGCAAAAAAAACATAACTTAACATACCATCACGACTTTGTCCTAACAGGGTAGTCAAAGGCAAGCGACTGTGTCGTCATTGTGAATGAAACACTCAGAAGCCCACTTTTCACTATTAGAACCCAACGTGGTAGGTGTTGAGGTTATCCAGGTTGATTTGGGTTTTTATCGATGTTTTCCGTCACCGGAGAGTTAGTGGGATATGAGATCAAACTACGTGGGCAACAAATGTCTGGCCATGCAGCCCCCGCCAGGTACCGGTAGAAGAGGTCGACCCAAGAAGCGATGGCTGGAAGTCGTCAAGGGTGACATGCGTGCAAACAGACTCACCAAGTCACGACTGAGGATGCACTAGACCGCGCGAAGTAAGCCAAGAAAATAAGAAAGGTAGACCCTGGGACCCCACACACCAGTGTGGGTTCACAACCTGGATAGACCGCACGGATGATGATAATGACAGTTAGTCGGATATTTAACAATGAACACAAAGATTTTGGTTCTGGCCAGATTTGAACTCGTGACCACACGATCCACTATCTGAGTCCGGGTGCTGAACCACTACGCTACGACGCTCTCAGTTGTTATTATGTCATCCTCAAACACTGCAATACCTATTTACTCATACTATAAAACAAAACAATATACAACAACATCATAGTTTAAAATAAAGTCGCTTCCAATCTGTATGTCCCTATGTATGATTAGATCTTTAAAACTACGCAACGAATTTTGATGCAGGTTTTTTAATAGATATAATGATTCAAGAGGAAGATTCATATGTATTTAACAGGCATAATATGGTAGAGAAAGACTGATAATTTTAGTGGTTTCTAATGTGATGTGGTAAATAAACAATTTTTTTGCGCTTCTATTGCAAACTTTGGCTGAACCTTACGAGATAGATCAAAATAATGTACAACAGTATTGTACACCTTAAAAAGGTCTACAAAAAAGTCCGCAATTGTATATGTCTATCTCTTAGGGATAACCCACAATAACCATTTTTTATCCTTTATTTTTTACGAGAAATAATGGCTTATTTACACAGCGATTTAAGCAATACAGCACTAGTCCTTATCCAATTACCAAGTACCCTAAATACATTGTGCATTTAATATAGACCAATATGGCCAATATGGTAATAAATGAATATTTTCGAAGATATTACAGATTTAAAATGCAGCGGCATAGCAGTTTTGGAGGTATCGGCCAGCGCGTCTCGAATAGTGACGTCATACCACGTTCGAGGGCCGAGCTTGATTTTAAATATTTTTAAATGAAATGACGCACTTTGATCCTAATTTTCTCAGCCGTTTTTGAATATAGAAAAAAAGTAAAGCAACAGTTTATTTTGTATTTTTTTCCTTAATACAATGACATTTAAAGAAAAAAACTTTTGTCAGCCTCATTGCGTAGAGACATTGCCAGGCTAAGTATTCTCTATCGCTTCTACAATGGGGAATGCTCAGAAGAATGCCCCCACCTTTTCACTCCCGTACCACCACGCGTGCTGGACTACGGCGCACCCCACATCCACACACAATTCATCATTTGTTGGCCCGAACTAAAAGGTTCGGTGACTCGTTTCTTCGTCGTACCATTCAGACGTGGACCGCTCTTCCAGCACATGTGTTGCCTTCCTCGTATAGTCCCGGGTTCTTCAAAGGGGGCGTGAAAAGGCATTTCTGCAGGCCTTCAAGGTGAGGATGGCCAGCTCAGTGATTCGTTTGAATGACTGGGCTTGTCAACCTCATATCTGGACCTCACGACCGCTTTCCATCAGGTCGAGTGAGGTTATCTCGACAGGCAATATAAAAAAATATGCATTCGCGAATGTGCAAAATATGCCATACGCAACATCCCTAGTTTCCAGATAGCAGATTTTAAATTCCCTCAGATGAAAAATATTTTTCCACAGGGTCAAATTATTGCTGTGCAAAGTTATTTTGCATAATACGTACATTAATTTACGCCCATTGCCCAGACGGGTAGGCAGAACTTAAAATGGCAATTTTTTTTGGGATTGTTATTCGCTTTAATCCCAATCCTTTCGAGTAGGGCTTAGTTTCAGAACTTGGCAAAATAAATTGTATCTGAAGTTCTCTCAGACTCACATTCTCGTGAGATGCTACATCATCTTGATTTAATTATGATTCTTGAAATTTTTATTGACATTTACTTTTCAAATTCTGTCATTCTTTATTATTATGACTTGTATTAATTTTAATGTACTATGCTTATTTAATTAATTTTAATATGTAATTTGTTTGCATGACGACAATAAAATATTCGCTTATCGATAGATCGATTAAACATGAATGCTCATTTCTAAATGTAACAACTTAATCTGTACTACCATGTTTAACATGCAAATAAAGATTTATCTTATCTTATCTCATATTATCGTCATGTGTTAATCAACGGCGAGCTCTGTTTCAGCCGTACGTGCAATAAATCAGTAATTTTCTCCTCATTATTAATTTGCCACGAATCGGGGAAAAACCACATGTGGAATCACTAGGCGAATTTATGATGTCATGCCATGAGTACGCAATGTTTTCAAATTAGCAAAAAATTTACTACCGGCTAGATCCAAAAATATACAAAACAGTTTCTTAAAATAGTAAAAGGTATTAAATAAAAATAAAACTTAAAAAATTTCTTCATAAACCCAATTTGGTTAGTTTTTTTCTAAAGATCATTCATACGAAAGTGTCGACTCGACAGGTCCAGGGACAGGTTATTAAAAATCCATCCATGGCCGGCCGGCACTGCCGGCATCGGCAGTGACAGTAAAGCTACAGTTACACATGCTCATTTGTAGCATGCTTATTAGCACGCTAATAAGCATGCTACAAACGAGCACGCTCATCTACTGACACACTTGCTTTTTATTAGCATGCTTTTTTAAGCCTGCTACTAAATGACCGTCCTCAAAGCAAAGGATTGAACACACATAGTTATATGCTTTTTAAGCACGAGTTCGATTCGAAATAGTGTTGTTGCGATAGCGATAGTTTCGATAGCGATAGTTGACCTTGAAAATTAGTCGTACTATCGATAGTCCTTTCGAAACTATGGACCCATGATGATACTATGGATAGTATCGATAATAAGAATAAAGCGATGATATTGACCTTTTTCAATACTATCAATGGAATCGCGCCATTAAAGTCGATGCTATCGATACTATTTATAACTATCGACACCTAACGATACTATAGATAGTTTTTCTTTAGTAACTATCGAGGTGTTTTCGATACTATCGACTGGAAATATAACGAAACCTTGTATGAGCTTGCAATATTAGCGTAAAATGTTCGACTTTCGATAGGGCAAAACTATCGATAGTATCGATACAATCGACACCCATCCTATCAATAGTTTTGACACTATCGAATATATAGCTTAAAGCCTAACTTAAAAAGAAACATATAGCCCATGTCACTTCCTGGGGCGGTATTACCATTTCATATAGCCAGTCAAGTTGATTTCCTAAGCTGAGCGTAGCGAGCGAATTTCTTACATTTTCAGCCAGTCAGCGGTTACTTGTCAATAAAAATGCATTCTTTAGGCCAGACATTTACTGACGAAATTGCTCGCTACCCTAAGTTTAGGAAATTAACTTAACTGGCTATAAGAGATGGTAATACGGCCCCTGATAGTATAGCTTTCTAATGGTGAAAGTATTTTTAAAATCAATCCAGTGGATTCGGAGTCCATTTAATGCAAAAAAACAAATCATTCCTCTTTAAAATATGTATAGATAAACCACAACCTCGCTGTATAATTAAACCGAGACTGACATCTCTATACCAGTTCTCAATGGATACTAGCCCAGTAGCATGCTCATTAAGCAAACCTGTTCACACGTGCTAAAAGCACGCCCCCTTCCACCCGCGCCGCAGGTAGCATGCTCATAAATCGCACGGCTGTCGATTTTTGAGCATATTTGAAAGTAGCATGCTCATAACTAGCAAGGCTTCGACACACGTGCTACTAAGTAGCACTTGCTCATTAGTAGCATGCTTTCGTGCTAGTAATGAGCATGTGTAACTGTAGCTTTATAGGTTAATGTCGAAAGCTAGGTACTTTAATTCTTCACTTCACTTTTTCATTCACTTCACTTCACAGTCAAAACTGACTTTAAGCCTGTATTGAGCAATGATACCCATTGCTCATCACTTTTCAAAAAATAATATAATACACAATAAAAAAAAATCTACAACGCCATTTTTTTTTTATGTGAGTAAATAGCAGATGGCGCCAGTGTCGCTTGTTTTGTGCAGTTGTTGTTCGACCGACAGACATTTCGATAAGTAAGATGGCGGCGATTAATGTGAAAGGCGAAACGTTGTCGTATTTCTACTTGTAAATATAGTAATCGGTACACGAAATCACTGTTGTCCTTACAGAAACGTAGCAATAATGTTAACAAAGTGTTAAGAATCTAGTGAACTGTTGTTTATAACATAGGACCGGAGTGGAGTTCCATTTCACAATAGACAAAACCCGTCGCAGCGACCGAGCACTCCAGTGTAGCGAGGCCATATTTATGATGTTATCTGTCGTGTGAGCGTCCTCCGAAACCACATTGATAAATATTTGTTGAAATAAAGGCGATGGTATGTTTCTTTGCACAAATGCAACTACATAAGTATCCATTTGAATGAAATGTTTCCCTGTATTGTTCCATGCCCCTTGACGCTTCCATGGCGAAGCGGCGGTATTTTTACATCGTTGTGATGTTGATGTCTGAATTGAAATTATGATTTCAGCAATTTTTACAACTTACTTATTTTAGAACAATGTAAATGACGCTCTAAACGTTTCATTGAGATTTCTAATAAGACGATTGCATTGATGTATTGTTCGAAAATTGATAATGGTCTTTATTCTTTTCAGGGGTGTTTTCTGCTAATGAAGCTTGAATAAAAAAGTCAGGATGACTATAAGTGCTTGAATTTAGTGGTAATACATAAACATTGGATGTGTACAAACTATGGATGAAAGTGTGGACTTCTATTGACATATTACATACATTGACACTAAACATAACATCACGGAGGTGGTAATGGATCCAGTAGGACCATGGTCAGCATATGCTTCCTACAATCGGTTAGCAGGAGTCCAGGCTGGTGCTGCAAGTGGCGATTTTCATCACCATCTTGCAAGTGGTGGATCTGGATTAGGAAGCCAATCAGTACCGTCGACCACAAGCCAATTACTGTTACAAGCTGCACATACAACAGCATCACTAGCAGGACAGCTTGGCTCGTCAACTGCTTCACCCTTTAACCCTGGTGGATTCCTCTCTCCACCTGCTGTGGGCTATGATGCAGTGTTTTCTCCTCTGTTTCACCATGCCAACCCTAAACCTGCACATTACAGTTCGTCTCTTCAGGCTCAACATAGACAAGTAATAGCACAAGCTGCAGCTGCATCTAAGCAATCTTCAGTTGAATCTGAATTATCTTCGCTAAGGGAAAACTATTCCCATCAAACTTTGGCTGCACAAGGAACATTTTTTGATCAACCTTCAACGCCTGGCAGCACTGCTGGACTAAGTTGGCAAGGAAATAACCAACTTCCAAGTCCATTTGGAATATTACCTCATGAAAGTGTTGTGCCGTCTTCACCAAGCCCTGCAACAACAAAAGCATCTGCATCATATGAAAACTTTAATTTTGCTGCAGCGCAAACATTAAATAATCATCTCAATTCTCAGATTTCAAGTGCTGGTAAACAAACAAATAGGTCTGGGTCACCTGCAACAGCGTCAAAGCAGCCAGCCTCTTCAACAACATCATCAACATTTTTTCAATCTCCATCATCTTTTGGGAATCAGACTGATAATTCATATAGTACAAGCAGTGCAAAGAGTGGTCAACTTTCATCTCAGCAGGATTATGCTGGAAGTAAGTCTTATTCAAGTTCTGCAAGTTCAACTGCTCATTCCCAACAATCGTGTATTGTGTCAACTCCACCTGTGACATCAAGCCCCACCCTTCCCAGTAAAGATTACCGCTCTTCCTCATCAAGTATACCTTCCCGACCTACTTCCATTTATAATTCCCAGTCTCCAAAAAACACCAACAGTGAGAAACCATCACGACCCCCCAGTAACAGCACAAGCACTAGTAGTTTTGTTTCTCCCACATCCAAACCTCCTCTGGTTCAAACTAAAGCACAAAGTAAGATTTACCCTGAGTTGAGTAATGAACAAAGAAAGAGTTGTGATTCAAATGATAAACTGCAACCTCAATCTTCTCCCATAAGTTATTCTATTATGGATGCCCCAGGGAGGTTAAGTTACAATTCCAGTAGTGGAAGTTCTTCCAAGCCAAGTAGAATTGGTAGTTCCCAATATTCTACTACGCAAGGATCGAGTTTTAGGCATTATCAAAGTGGAAATAATGTTGAGACAGATTATGTTAGAGCAAAAAGTAGTTCTAGTACAGATACAGGCTATTCAAGTAGCAGCTCTCAAAATGGTCCAGATTGTGGTGTAGTAGTTGCTAGAAGAAATAGCCCTTCCCAGGCACCTGCACAAACATCTCCTTTAGGCCATGGGTCTAGTCCTGCTTACCCAATGTATCACAGTCCAATGAATTCTTTAAATTCGCCTCAACAACATAGCGATCATTACAATAAAATTAACAGTGCAGCTCCTAGATCTCCCCTAGACGCGTCAGTTACTAGACCACCCTCACAGAATAGTCAAGTTGCTTATCCTTCTGTTATAACTAGGGCTTTAGGAATAGAACAGAGCAAAGGTTATGCTGAAAATAGGTATGAGCGAAATCAAACTCAGGCTTCCAGTCAGAGCTGTTGGGAAAATGACCGCCAGTCATCTAGAAAATCCCATCTTTGCCCAACGGGACCTAGTAATGGAAGTAGTAGTAACACATACAATAATAGTAGTGGCCTATCAGAAAATACTCAAGCCGATGAATCTACTTCTCAGGCTCAAACTACAACTCATAGACTGACTTTGCCTGAAAAACACCATAATTATTTTGATGGTGCTAATGTTGCTTTGCAGGATCTATCTAGTTGTCGTGGTGATCCAATGACTATAGTTAAAAATTTACAAAGCCTGCAACAAAGTTGTCAATTACAAGACACAAAAACGACAAAGAGTCAAACCTCAACTACTTCCTCATCTAGTAAGACTGTTGCTCGAAGAAAGAGCACTGAAAAACAAGTACCACATACCAATATGAATGAGATATCAAATGCGGTAATGGCAGATTATTTGGCCAGTAGGATACCCCCTCCTGCACATAGCTCTACTAGTAGCCAGCAACAAAATGGGACTTACTTTGACTTTGAAAGATGGAACCTTCCACCACCTCCACCCAAAATGTTCCCTGGCACATCTGCTTTTGGCTCCCAAGCACCATTACACGCCACAAACTTTAACCAACATCAGGCACTAGCTATGCAACATGGACATGCACTAACATATTTCCCACCTTTCCACCTAGGTCCTCATCCTGACTTTCAGTCCTCTGTGGAGTTAACACCATTGTCGTCATTTAGTGAGACTCCGCCTTCGGCTTCCTCATCATCTTTTTCTACACCTGAAACTCGTGAAGAGGAACAGCCTAAGGTGGTAGTACCTAATATAGAGGAAGAACTTGGTTTCCTTGCAGAACAACGGGCAAATACAGCATCTTCGGTAGCACCCTCTTCACAGCAGCCGAACATTAACAGCACTTCACAAGACGCTACTTCAAAAATTATGGAAAAAAAATTCAATGTTCCAGTCACGGGCCCCGGTTCAGGTTTCATGGCTTCTTATCTAAAATTCCTCCAAGGAGAGAGAGATACGTCTCCACCGCCGGCCGGCAGGGGCGCCAGAAAGTCGACGTGGTCGCGAACTAACACAAATAGCAATACAAATAACAAAGGATACCCACAAAATGATCACACAAAACAGTGTGATGGGAATTCTAATGCCCAGCAAAGTTCTAACGGCGCAATGGCATCGCCCAATGTATTAAGTTCAGGGATGTCGTTGAGTAATCCAGCGATGAGTTCGTCGGCCAATATGAGTGCGGCGGGCTTAATGGGTGCTAACCAGTTACACGGGGCGACGAATTTACTCGGCTCACAACCAAAAGGTGTTGAGTTGGATGATCCTCGTTATTATAATTTAAATAAGGACAGAAAACGTAAATACGACGGTTCTGAGGAATCTGCTTACGACGCAGAAGAGGAAGCGAGAAGGCTGAACAAGCCTGTGCTGAATGTGCCTAGTACGCCATTGAACGACAAGGGTAAGAAGGGTCGCGCGACTATGAACAAGCCGACGCCTTCGGCCGTAGTGGCGCCCCAGCCGGCTGCGCCTAAGAAGCCACGACCGCCTGCCCCGCCGCCCGTGGCCTCGCTGCAGGCAGCGCCGCAGCAGCAATACTATTACCAACACCAGCCTGACGAAGGTGCGTTCAATTTATTAGATTTCCACTTAAGAAGTAGAGCGCGATGGTGAAGAGCTAGCCCTGAAGCTTGTATGACAGGAGCAAGCTAACTGCCGCTTGGGCAGTATCGTGAAAACTTGTTACATTTTAACTGTGATAATGTAAATTTTTATTAGATGAAATCTATGATTATTAATTTGTAAATAATTTCTATGAAGAAAATGTGATGTACCTATCTTAGTAGAGATTGATATTTTAGGGTTAGTTTGTAACAAGATTTCACTTACATTGTTGTTAATGACACATTATTAGTGCCATTTTATTGTAAATTGTAGTAATTGTGACTCTTGTCATACTCGCTATTGAAGGGGTGCTACCATTAATAATTCCAAAATTGTGGTATATTTTTTTATGGAATTAATACCCGTGGGTGTCTGTTGTATATATAAATATATTGTATTGTATTTTACAGTATTTGAGTTTAGGAGGTACTTACTATAGTGTATGCATATTCTTTAGCCGAAAGTGATTTTTATATTATAAGGAGGAATGAATTGCATAATAAATATGACAGCTACAAGTAAGTGCAAAATAATGTATTAGATGGCCATGTCCTGATCATAAGTTTTTTTGTATTTCTATTTAATTGTTATTTGTTTATGCACAATTCTCAATATTTTATGTAAATAATTTTGTATAATAGGAGGAGACATAAAATAAACACGAGTATATTACTGATAATGTGTTAAATAATTTTAATTTGTAATTATTCCTGGTAGCACCCCTCACTTCGCCAATATAGGGATAACATGTACATTGTATAAGTTTGTAAAATATCTCTGTTGGGATCTTTTGAATCCGTTCATGATGTTCAAAATGTTGTTTAAAATAATATTTTCTGCCTTGTGTACATGTTATCGCGAAGACGACTAGTGCGTCTTTTGGCTTCCCTTCCTTTACCTTTCCCTCCAACCTTTTTATTTTATTAGTAACCAAAAAAACGAGCAAGTGATACCTATAGCAGGTAAATATATAGGATATACTTAACTCAAAATATTTCATCTTGATGAATGTTTTATTCAATGATATCTTAAATATTTGTAGCTTCTGCTCATGGGGCGAGTTTGGGCTACGGCCTCTATGGGACGGCTGACAACGAAAATAGTGCTAACAGGAAGTTGCAACACATAAAATCTCATCCGCAAATCTCTAGCACAACACACGACAACAGTAGACCCATGGAAGAAATGCCTTACCAGGTAAATCCTACATACTTACTGTCTGTATTATTCAGTTAGGTAGGCATCCTGCAACAAAAGTCGCTATACCTTGTGAATTTAATAATTAATACTGTTAAAGAAATTGTATTGCATACCCAAGAGGTATTGTAACTATCTAAGCAAAAATTATTTTATTTCGTTTAATTTTGATGTATTTAAACAAAAAATACGAATGTGTTGGTCTACATTCAAAGACCAACTGCTTCAGGTAGTGTCTACATCACCTGCCAAGTAAGCCATATCGTTTTTTTTACGGTAGAAATAATCACCCGGTATATTTAGCCAATCGGATCTGCGATGATGAATTTATTTATTTTTGACGACACGATTGGCGTAGTGCGTTGTAGCACGGTTTCTCGCCTGAAGTGGCGTGGTCCCCTGGGTTCGACTAGCGGTCGGGACAATTCAGGAAACGAACTTTCGCGAGTCTATTCGTCCTTGGCTTAAATCCTTGTCTGGTACTTCGTAACACAAAATATTTATCTGTACCTACTTGGAGACAATGTTAGTTGGCACACTAACTGGTCAGACAATACATAATTTATTTGATTTATTTGGGGGTATCCAATGGACACACACAAATTAATGATGAATGACGCCTAAATATTTTCGAATCTTCCGGTTGTTCATAATTCTATCCTTCTTCTATCCAAAATTGCTCGCTAGGTGCAAACTTGCGGCGAGAATCCATGGGGTCCAATCTACTATCTTTGTTAGATCATTTCAGAACTGGTATAACCTGGCCTTTCATCTGATACCCGTTTAATGTTGGGTTTTGTAGCACCTTTACGCAAGAAATCCGTTAGTTTTAGGTAAAAACGTCTAGTAAGCATCAGATACCTTACCTCAGTTACCTGGCCTGTTGGCGCAATGGCAGCGATCCTGCCTTTAGCGCCGGAGTTCGTGGGTTCGATCCCCACCCATGACCAACATTTATGTGACGAACATTTGTGTTTGTTGTGTGTCTGGGTGTTATTATTTATTTAATTTGTATGTATTTAGAAATATGTAGTATGTTTATCAGTCTCTGACGCCCATAGTACGAGCTCTGCTTAGTTTGGGGTCAGATGATATTGGTGTAAATTGTTCCAGATATTTATGTAGATAAATGTCCGCTTAATTTTCAACGAATTACATTAATTTATTTTTCCAGCCTTAAGACGTTGATTGCTTCACACCATCGATCTTGGAGCTTAATAACATGCGTAGTCGCAAAGAAAGCGTAAAGCGTGGGCGTGGTGTCCACCTATAGACGAGTCTGTAGATAGGCGGTGACCACGCCCATGGTCTAGGAGGGGCCTCGGGCCTTGAAGTTTGAGCATTCGTGTAACGTCTCGGTTTCTCCTCCACTCGTTTCTTGTCATTTAAGTTAGGACTTTCAGTAGCTAGAATAATGTATGAAGAGCCAAGCTCCCATGGCATGGGCTACCCCCTAAGAAAACTTAAAACATACTACAATTAGATATTCTTGAAGAATACTATGTATTCGTGGGTACAAAATGTAGGATGGTTTTTAATATCTAATTCGTTTTCATGTTAACACTTGTACTAGCTGCTTAGGTTCTGCGATGAAGCGCGTGGTAAACACAGGTATCACTTTGGTAACTAACGGCAACTGTTTCATGCGACACATCATTTGATCGACACCACGCCGGAGCCGAGCATCTGTGCTGTGATGCTCTAATTATGACTTAATGTTCAGTTCAAAACTGATTATTAGTAGATTGTTACACAAGGTGAGAGAGTTGGTTTTTTTAATAGTTCGAGGGCATTAAAAAGGTCTTTCTTCCGAGGTAAACACTCTGCTTTTCATTACGAATATAAGGAAAGTAAATAAAAATCAGATACATAAGTTCAACCAACAAAATTTTATTGAAACATTACTTTGTTGTAAAGTTGATGATATTTCTATTTAGGAGTATATTCCTGCTTCGATTGTTTAAATATTTATTTGAAATCAAGATAAAGAAATTTCAAATACAGCTGTGGCTGAATAGAATACATCGACTTACCGCAAAAGGAATGTCAAAATAGAAGGTGACATTTGACAGTTATTTACTTTCAGCCCTAGGGCTGAAAAAAACTTTACAGCCCTAGGGCTGAAAGTGAAGCTTTCAACCCTATGCTCAGGCAACTTCAAGCGTACTTTCCGTGTATGAGTAATGAAAAGAAAATTGTTTTTTTTCAGTCTGGTGAATTTGTGGCAATAAAAAGTGAACTCACTGAAATGTGGCCAGCTATTTGGCGTGTAGACGGCAAAACACTGTTACAAAAGTATGAACCGTTTGAAGAAAATGGTAAAGTTTTATATAGAAATATATCTACGGTAAGTTAAAAAGACAAAATTATTTTAGTTTAATTATTAAACATTTCACTTTCTGTGGTTATGAAGATGGCTGATCATTTTTATTTACAGTATGCGGCGTGGAATCCTGATAATAAGAAGTTGTACACACAAGTTCCAGTAAAACTGCGTTCTCAATCTCATTTGGAAACTGTAGTAGAGTTAGTTAGGAGTGAACTACCGTTTGACGACTGTAGCTTTATAGAAAAGAGAATGTTAGAAACTCAAATGTACCAGGAGAATTTTGAAGTCTACATACAGACATTGATATCGCACGCGTTAGACCCCAATTTCCTTACGGAAATATTTCAAGAACAAGGTAAGTGACTATTTGGTTATAAGATAAGTATTTCAATTAAAAAGTACTTATACAGTATTTTGCTCTTGGTAGTGGCGTTAAGCTCTTCAGCTCTGAACTCTTGTTGTCTCTGTAGGCTCGCTACAGGGAGTTCCGTTCTCCACGAGCAACGTTAAGTCTACTTGCCTCATCATCATCCGTGCGGGAAATGTTAATTGTCTGTCTAAATGGTAGCCCGCGCGTACAAAAATGCAACGTTATTGCACCACGCCCAGCTAACGCTCATAAGTTGTTCTCTTTCCTGTTCCAGACGAGTATTTCCTATCAAACGTCAAAACAGTAGACGAAGTAACGGAGACGATGCGCACGCGCGTGTCGGGCAGCGCGGGCGCGGGCGCCGTGAGCTCGTCCAGCGCGGGCGGCGCGCGCTCGCTGGACGCGGCGGCCGGCACGTGGCCCGGGCTCAGCGTGGCGGCCGGCGCCGGCGTGTGCCGCGCCTGCGCGCGCGCCGCCGTGGCGAGGCTGCTGCTCTACGGACAGCCGTATAACCCCGCTACGCTGGAACCGGTGCAGCCCGATGCCAGGCTCGCTTACGAAAAGGTCAGTAATAAGCTCTTGTTTCTTTTAACAATGTCTTTAAGGTCATCATAACACAAGCAAGCATTTGGATTCCGTGAACACCAGAGGTATCATTTACGCATATCCCGAAAGATTCAGGCTAAAACTTGTGAAATGACAGTACTTTTCAGATACCGTCATGCATATGTCCCAAACCCAAAATTTAGCAATATTAAAAACAAATAAGCCGCGTGTCGTGAGTACCTACAGCAGCGCCGCACCGTATCAACTAAGCGCGCATTGTCAAAACACTTGACATGCGTCCATATCTAGCATACCGTGCCGCGCCTGCGCGCGCGCGGCCTTAGCGAGGCTGCTGCTGTACGGACAGTCGTATAACCCAGCTACTTTGAACCGGTGCAGCCCGATCCCAGGCTCGCATATGAAAAGGTCAATGATGCACTCCTGTTTCCTTAATAATATGCGGTTACAGCATTCTATGGATATGTGCAGCACCAGGGGTAACATCCGCGCGTCGTGACTGACCTAATCATTTCACAGATTCAAATGAGTATTTGAAGTCGTAAAGCAGCAGTTTCTTTCTAGATAATATGGATAAAATCCTTATCTGGATTTTGTGCCTAAAATGTTGAGTTGTCTTGAACTCAATTAAAAATTATGCAACAGTAAAAAACAAATGAATCGCTAATAAAAAGGTCACTTCCACCCTTTTACATGGCAAGTCAGCATTTGGACCTTGTGATGTGTGATGGTAAGCGCAATATCAGAGGTACAATGTGTACTCGAAGTTGTAAAAAACAAATGAGCCGCGCATGGAGTGTTCAGCAGCGCTGCACAAGTATAACGAGTATAGTTCGTGTCAAACTTCTAGTAGTCCAGTCAATGAATGCTCACAAAGGGATGTAGGTGAAAAAGTCGAGAGCAGAAAGTTTGACTGAGGAACTTTGTTTGGACTAGTTAGGAGATAAACATGCTAAATGTCCTTAGCCCTTCGAGATGAGCCCGAGGTTATTTACAACTTTAGCTTTCACTTTTTTTATATATCTCCAATCTTTGCCTAGCTATGAGCTTTGAAAAATGGTCGTTTTTCAAAAATGTGTTCTTCATTACATACTACATTCTTACGTTTTTTTTAAAAAGTACTGGCCTTACAAAAAAACTATTAATGACAGATTATAAAAACATTATTAAGTTCCTTTTTTTAATTCAAATGTGTGTATAAAAGGTTTTGTTTAAAGATGAAATTCGCATTCATTGAATTTCTTCCAGAGAAGTAAA
Source organism: Udea olivalis (assembly GCA_947369235.1). Classification (NCBI taxonomy): domain Eukaryota; kingdom Metazoa; phylum Arthropoda; class Insecta; order Lepidoptera; family Crambidae; genus Udea; species Udea olivalis. The sequence continues at coordinate 9,498,446 of OX376346.1, read as the reverse complement.
TCTTCACGAACTTCTACGAGGGTCATTCAATAAATACTTAGCCTACAAAAAGTAAACGAAAATTTTGGAATAGTGGCAATTTATTTTTTAACATAGTCTCCTTTTAGTTCGATACACTTAGCAAAGCGATACTCCAACTTTTTTAACCCGTCCGAAAATTTGTTTTTGTCAAACTCTGCAAAATAGGCCTCCGTGGCGGCGATGACCTCCTCATTTGATCCATATCTATTCCCGGCGAGTGATTTTTTCAGATTAGGAAACAGAAAGAAGTCACAAGGGGCCAAATCTGGAGAATACGGTGGATGGGGCAGCAATTCGTAGCGTAATTCGACCAATTTGGCCATGGCAACGGCAGACGTGTGAACCGGTGCGTTGTCGTGGTGAAACAGCACTTTTTTCTTCGCCAGATGGGGTCGTTTTTTCTTTAATTCGGCGTCGAATCGGCCCAATAAATCGGCATAGTAAAGCCCTGTAATTGTTTTACCCTTCTCGAGGTAATCGATGTAGATCACACCTTGTGAATCCCAGAAAACGGTGGCCATAACTTTTCCGGCCGATTTTACAGTTTTCGCCTTCTTTGGAGCACGTTCCCCGGTCTGGATCCATTGTTTTGATTGTTCCTTGGTCTCTGGTGTGTACCAGTGGATCCAGGTTTCATCGACGGTCACAAAACGACGCAAAAACTCTGCTGGATTTCGCTTAAACAGCGCCAAACACGTCTCCGATGTGGTCTCACGGTTGCGCTTGTTTTCCGGTGTGAGTAAACGCGGCACCCATCGCGCCGACAGCTTTCTCATGCCGAGTTCCTCGTGAAGAATATGATGCACTGTTCCTTCTGAAATGGCTACAGTCTCAGCTAGCTCCCGAACCTTCAATCGGCGATCTGCCAATACGAGATCATGGATTTTTTTAATGTTTTCCTCCGTAGCAACTGTTTTCGGTGCACCTGGACGTGGTTCATCAAAAACCGACGTACGGCCACGTGCAAACTCGTTGAACCAATTCTTGACGGTGGCCATCGATGGAGAAGAGTCACCGTACACAGCATCCAAGCGCTCTTTGATTTCGATGCGCGTTTTCCCTTCCAAAAATAGGAATCGAATCACCGAACGATATTGATCTTTTTCCATTTTTGTAAAACCGATCGACACGTTCGCTTCCATAAGTTGTCAAATTAAAACAAATGAAGGGATTGGAATGAAAATTTGAAAAAAGAATCAAAAAAGAATGTGCTACACTGTGGTAAAACTCTTTTGAAACTACAGCGCCCTCTGGCGATGAGGCTAGGTACTTATTGAATGCACCTCGTAACTTGATTAAAACTCCATAAATTTCTATAAATCTTTGTCAAACGCATCTCCGGTGTTCATTTAATCATGCCACGTAGACACTTGACCAGGAACGAAATGTTAAGAGCAGTGGGCATGATTCAAGCTGGCGCTACCCAAATTGCGGTTTCTGAAGCCATTCAGAGCGTTATATCCAGGCTTTGGTCACGTTATCGTGTCACGGGGGAAGTGGTGAAACGGCACCGAGGACCTCAACGCATTACAACACATGTACAGGACCGATTCATAGTAAATGCTGCACGAAGTCAACCAAATGTAACGGCGATGCAATTGGTTCAAAGGCTTACAGAGAGAGAGTATGGTTTGCTGGTATATTGTCAAACTTTGAGAAGACGACTGCATGAAGTCAACCTACGTGCTCGTAGGCCACTTCGTTTACCAGCGCTAAGGAGAGGAAATCGAGGAAGAAGATTACAATGGGCTATTGCACACGAAAACTGGAACCATTCTCAGTGGTCACTTGTGCTTGTTGCTTTTCACTGATGAATCCAGGTTTGGATTTCGTCCTGATTCGCGAAGAGTACGCGTTTGGAGAGAACCTGGACGTTGGAATCGACTGCAGCACCCACAACAAGTTCATGCATATCAAGGTAGCACGATTATGGTTTGGGCAGGAATTCGTCTCGGCGGTAGAACGGACCTCGTTTGGATACAAGGCAATATGTCTGCTCTAAAATACCGAGATGAGGTGCTAAAGCTTGTAATCTTGCCTCACAGACAGCAAATGGGACAAGATTTTCAGCTAATGCACGACAATTCCCGTCCACATACGGCGCGTATCGTTACAAGTTGGTTACAACAGCATGATATCCAAGCTTTAGACTGGCCTGCACAATCTCCTGACTTAAATCCTATTGAGCATGCTTGGTATATGCTTCAGAGAAGAGCTCTTAGGAATTTCCCTGAAGATATTGTGCATGAAAACCAGCTTTTCTTGCATCTTAGCAGGACTTGGGACAGTATTCCACAACAGGATATTGACACCCTTGTTTTGAGTATGCAGAACCTCTGCAGATGTGTCAAGAGAGTCTTAGGTGGATCCACGGATTATTAATTTTAAGTTTACAACAATTTTATAAAAAAAATTGTTGTTTTGATGTTTCAAAAACAAATTTAAGATTGAAATTTTGTCTGAGTTTTTCCTCTTCTAAGTTTTTTTTAAATTTAACTTCATCTAAAAGTTTATTTATCAGATTAGATAGGCTATTAAACAAGGTTTATTTGAATGTGTAGGTGTCTTAACAAAAAGTTAATAGAATTTTAGTTATTTAGGTTTAATTGAAATATCCCTAGACCATGTTGATGTGTGTATATAGGTAATCAAAAAAATTAACAAAAATAAATCAACTTCAAACATACTTAATGCAAATTTAAGACTCATGTGGTTTTCTCATGGTTCTCACTGTCAGAACTGGACCAAATTGAAAAGGGGCCACACGGGCAGCACCAGCTTTCAAATAAAAAAATATCAAAATCGGTTTACCCAGTTACTACTACACAGATACTACATGCTACAGAGAATTTAACACATTTTTGTAAATCGACCATTTTTCGAAGCTCCAGAGCTAGGCAAAGATTGGAGATAGATAAAAGGTGTGAATGCTTAATTTGTAGAGAATTTCATTAGCTTTCATTAAGTAGCACGACAGAATTTCGTACGACGCACCGTTTTCGAGATATAAGCAAAAAAACAAAAAACGGGACCTTATTTGGGCCCCCCACCCTCGGGCTTACGTCGGATGGGTAAGGTCTTTTAGTATGTTATCTCATAACTAGTCCACACAAAGTTCCTAAGTTAAACTTTTTGCTTTCGACTTTTCTATCCAAAATCATTCGTTGCCTAGGCTATACAGGGTGTCCCTGTAAGTAAGGCTCAAATCTAAATTGCGCAAAGCTGGGATCATTTCTGACCTTTTTAAGCCCACCAATATTGATCCAATTTCCAACCGTTAAAAAGTTATGATCAATTTTAGTTTTTTTCAGAAAATCCCATACAAAAATAATTATAAAAAAAGGTATCAAAGGTACCAACTTATTTTTTTTGCCAAAAGTTTGGCAGGTAATCTTACTTTAAATAGTTATTTTATTGAGCTAGAATACCCATGTCAATTTAAAAAGTTAAAATATTGCGAGAAAAGAATCTCAATCAAATATTACTTCATGTTTAAGCAGATGTTGTGAAAAAAAAATGTACTACGGAAAGTTGTCGAAGTATTTAAAAAAGTGCCTTTATTACAAATTATTTTAAGGTATAAATTGCAGAAATATTCCAATAATTTCTTAAGTTGTGAGTATTTTGAATAAGAAGGTCTTGTTTTTTGCAGTTTGTAATTTAACCCTATTTGTTCTTTTTTTAATGAAAATCCATTCAATCTTACTTTCTGACAAATGAAGGACGGTTATAAGCTTGATACCATTAATTGAATGAAAATATATATATATATATTCTCTTGAAAATTTTCGTGGAGTTATCAAATTTCATTTTGAAGAAAATATTTTTTAAATGTTTGCTTTGTCGCTAATTTTCTGAAAAAAACTAAAATTGTTCATAACTTTTTAACGGTTAGAAATCGGACCAATATTGAAAGGGTCAAAAAGGTCAGAAATGTCCCCAGTTATGCGCTATTTTGATTTGATCCATACTTCCAGGGACACTCTGAATTTGTCCCGAGTCCCGTATTCCAAAGTTATACGCGAACTATAATTCTCATCAAACGAGAAGATGACGATACTCGCTCGCGTCTCGGTCGCTGGACGCGCGGCGCGGCGACGGGCTCGCGGTGCTGGGCGTTGCCGGCACGTCAATAACGCCCCATAAGTCGCTCTTCAGCTGTGTAGTCAAGTTACTGTTTAATTAGGTATGGAAGTTGCTTTAAATTGATTTGAACATTTTTTACTAGATTTTTTGACCCCTTTTTATACTACAAGGTGCAAAACAAAGTGATCCCTTGTTTCACAGACAGAAATTTCATAGAATTTCGGTTCACAGAAAATGGTTCATGGAATATTCGATTCATATATTTTCATTTCGAGAATTATTGTTACAACGACTATTTACTTCATAGGATATTCATTCAGTTCACATATTTTCATGACAAATATTATTATTTCAACGACACTGTTTACTTCATAAAAACATACTGCACAGAAATACAACCAATTAATTTTTTATTTGCCAAAATCATCAAAACAGTAGGTTGTTTTTAATAACATAGCTTAGGGTATTTTTCCATGGTATTATTAATCAATGAAATGATAATACGGGAAACAATTTATGTGTATCGAAATTCTATGAATCGATTTTCTTTAAAACTACAATCGCCAAACAAGCATACGTACACCAGAGCCACTACGTGCGCGTTGCCGAACTTTATTTCGACACTTACAACAAGAATATTTTTTTTAAATGTAGGTCCTTTTTTGAAGACTTTGCAAACACATTCGCCTGAGCCTAAGCGACTAGGTTTTGTTTGAGCTCCTATTTAACACATTTCCTACCTAGCGCAACATATTATCATTACCGCAATAATTAAAAACTAAATTCCTTAGTATCATATTATCATTACAGCAATAATTAAAAACAATTGTATTACATTGTTTTTTACAGGAATTCCTTGTGTGTGCAACGTGTTGCGGTCGAGTCCAGTTGTACTCGAGAATATCCCATCAAAAGTATCTAATGTATGCTGAGTGCAGTAAACGAGTCGCCGAGAAGAGAATGCAGAACCCCAGTAAAGACACTACAGTAATCCTAAATGAATTGTTGGCGGACGAAGTCTGGCTCTCACAGGTGAATATTTTGTAAAATATTGAACTTTTATATAAACTGGCTGCATCCAGTTGGTATGCTTTTGAGATTAGCAAAAACTTTAATTGTTAGTGAATGGAAGAAAATGATTTTCTAACTGTTAACCATCCTCAATGCGGGATCCTATTTCCTATATTATTATTGTTTGACGACATGATTGGCGTAATGCGTTTTCTTATCTCTCTCATCACGATTTCTTACCTTATGCGTGGTATTCCTAGTTAAAGAACTCAGAGAAAGGACTTATCTAAATTGGTTGGCCTTGCGTGGTATTCCGGGATCTATTCCCGGTTTAAAGAACTCGCGGAACCAAATTTTCTAAAATGGCTTGGGTTCGGGTGTGCCGATTGTACTTTTGCGAACAAAGGACGCGTGCTCCTAGGTTCGAGTCCAACCGGCTCTGTAACGACCACTTACAGAGGCATGTTTAAATATATTGCGTCCATTTTAAAAATGTATATTCGTGGGTGAATGCGGTGGAGTGGCGCGTCATTTCAGCCTAGACAAGCTCTAATTAAAGTGAAAGATATATTTTTTCAATCGACTTTAATTTTTAAGGTTATCATACAAAAAATACTGACCGTTCGACTGATTTTCTATAGTGACTTTTAAATTAAAGTCAATGGGGAACAATACTGCTTTTTGATCCCGACAGAGGGCGTTCTAAGCCACTGAACCTAAATTATCTGTCACAGCTGTCAAATGCCGTACAAAATAACACAGCGAAAGTTTTCAAAAATCATTGTGCCTCAATGTGCTGCTTTTGGTTGTAAAAACAAAGGGAATCATGTATTTCTAAATGGTACTTAGAAGGCAAAAATGGAAAGCTTTACTCATTGAAGTTATTTTCTGAATATTTGGTGATTATTGTGGTGGAAATATAGCACAAGTACTCTCAATACGCCTTTTACTCATTATGAAATAAAAGTTGTGTCCGCTTTTATCACTATTACAATAAAAACTGTACTTTTGTGGCATAAAAATGTCTGTGGCCTAGGTGATTTTGTAGATTGAAAACTGACAAATTCGAAGTCTCTGGGAACGAATTATTACATGCATATCGAAACGTCATGTATGTATTACTCTAAACTATTAAATACAGTAAAAATATAGGTACATTTAGTTCAGAAGCCTCCTTATGGAAGTTCGAAATTTCATCGAAAAAAAAACATATTTTTGAACTTTAAGCGTCAGTAAAGCCCTGATGATTTGTTTTATTTGAATTTCACAATCATTTTAGTAATGTTCAATCAAATAAGCTAGGTTGGGGGTTTTAGTGTTAAGGAAAACCGAAAGAATATATATTTCAGGACACGCGACTGGTCGGGTCGCTGGTGGCGCCATCTACAATTAGCTTTGCGTTTTGTTCCTCATTGAAAAAAAAAACAAATTTCCACTAACATAGTTACTGCATCACCTGTTTATGTCATATGGTTTTTGTTGATAATCACGCGGTATTGATTGATTGTATTGCAGTTATTCCGCGACGTGCGGCACTCGTGGGCCGAGGCGGAGTCTTGGGAGCGCAAGTTGCGCGCGGCGGCGGCGCGCCACATGATATAGCCCGCGCCCGCGCCCGCGCCCGCGCACGCGCCCGCGCCCGCGCACGCGCTCGCACACGCGCTCGCACACGCACCCGCGCCCGCCGCCTAACGGACAATATAGTGAACGAGATACCTGTGAACGTGCTCTATCTATCTAATTGTTTTTGTATTTTATTATACAGTGTATTAGCATTTAAAACTATTTTTCACAGATCGGGGCAGGATATGTTAGGCTTATTACGCGAACACGAGGCTGTCTTGCCCGAATTCTGAAACGTCACTCTTCAGCAAGTCTTGTACTTCACTTCTCGCGCCACTTAATTTCTGCATTCGTGTTACGTGGCAGCATCAGTTTGATCAGTTTGTTGTAACCCTCGAATTCTGAAACGTTGAGGACTACTCAACGTTTCAGAATTCGAGGGTTACACAAGAAAGCTTAATTCAGGTTGAAATTATTCCAGTGAACTGTCACTATTGACGAGAAGAGAACAGCAAAGATGATGAAAGTTAATCCTAAATTTTGCCTTGTCAATGAAATAAAATCACGGGATTTTGTTATTGGTGATATGTATTTAGTTTCGAGGATTTTGTGTTATATATTCCGTTGCCATTGGACGCCTGGTGTGGTTTTGAGTTTGAGACCGATATGGTTTTTGATAACGCTTTAATTAGTAAATTTAGGTGGCCTAAACTAGCAAAATCTCACAAAAAATTTAAAGCCGTGTGAATCAATTCAAGCTTGTAATTACAGACCAATTCAGCGTTTTATATGTTTTTTTCTTGGTGATGTAAATCAAAAATCACACTATGACTGTGTTTGTTTAAGTACTACAAAAATATTTTTAATTAATAGGAATATATAATTAGAAGTGATTTATAACTTTATTTTATCTGTAGTATTGTTGAATAATGACTGTTACTCAAGATCTTTTTCTAGTGAATCACAGTGCAGTGATTATCTAGTAAATAATTGTGTTATTTTATGTATAACAGAACCTTATTATTTTATTTGTTCGAAAACATGCCGAGGCCAAGTATTTCTAAATGCCGAGGCGAAGCCATTTTTTTCAGACCGTGCATCTACGGTGGTTACAGCTGAATCAGCTATCGAGATCCTTAATGTAAACAAAGAGCTAAGCTGTCACTATCGTACTGAGATTCCTAAGTAAACTATTTGTGCGAACAACTTAACTGTTGCTAAAACGGTACACTTAAAAGCCTACATATTTGATGCTAATAATTGACTAATTTAACAGACTGCGCCGAAAAGAGTTTGATGAATTTGAGGAATAATGTCCTGTTAAGTTTTATCCCACTTGATCCTAGAACCGCATAATAAAAATACTACTATTTAAAGAAGAAATTACTAAATTTTTTAATAGTATTTTTTTATTTGCGTTCTATGCGACCGGTAGTACCGCCGGGGTGCTGTTCGACGTGGACCGAAAGTACATTGAGGGCGCCTAAAAGCGTACCGAATTTACAAAAGCGTGCTTTTGAGTTGGCGCGAATAAATGACGTCACCAATTCCGCCATCTTCCACTTACGGTGCCTCTGCTCGTTAGGACTGTAAGGGTTATGTCAAATTAATAGAAAACGTCAAACATATAAATCTTTGTAATAATCAAAATAAACTTGTGAGTAGCAAAATCTTCTTCGTGTTGGATAATAAAATAAGATAACTTTTTATTTATAATAGTGACAGGATCTTGCTAGAGACTACAACCAATTGATCTTTAAACATTAAACTTGTGTGGCGATAATTTTGCGGTCCAATTTGATTTGAACGCTGATAGCAGAGTTAGCGTTGAATTTGGACGGGGCAAAAAGTGATGTGCCAATAAAAAAACACCACAAAGCAAGAAAACAAAAAGCGAAAAAGTAATTGAGGTAATATTTTGAGCTAATGCCAATTTGAAAGCATTTGCAGCAACTTTTTGGTTGGATCCCCGCTGGATCACTTATGAAGTAAAATAAAGTTCTAATAAGTAGAATTTTGTTTCTATAGGATTTCCAATTCCATTCCTGCGCCAAAATTTGGTGCCCATTTTTTATCACAAAACATTTATAAATTTGGAACCAGTTGCAGTCCAATTAACTTGAGTTTGTGTCATTTACCGTTAATTACATTATACCAGTGTTTTATTTTTGTGAATGGCTAAACTTTAGTTTACATTTCTGATCTCTAGTTACATATTAATGAATTCATAAAATGAGAAAGCTTGAATTAATTTTTAAATAGGACAAGAACCCCACAATTTGGTTGCCAAATTATCCCGCTTTATATATTATATTAGCTTTGCTATCTTGAATTGGTAACTCTGAGGATGTGTATAAATTACACAGTCAGCCATAAATATTTCATTTGTACCTGTCTCAAATCAATTTCCGGTAAGTGTTTGCCACCTTGTCCAATAATTAATACTTATTTGAATTGTTTTCGATATATTCTATCTGTAATGTATTTTTGAACTCAGCTTTTATGAAACTCTGCTTTTTATTAGCTTAATAAAACCACAATGATCGTCAGATTTATTTTAAATAATAACCTGACTTTTAATAAATAGTCTTCCAGTAGGATAATTAATCCATAATACCAGCATGAAGTTTAAATTGAGAGCCTTAGTTTTTATTGTTGAGAGGATGCAGAAGCGCTGTTTTTACATACTAACGTAGTCCCCTGTTTCCTCATTGGATATTACTAGTAGAGGAATATTTTTTCCAAAATATCTATTGCCACTATTAGCATATCCCTATGTTTTTCTTTTTATTATAAACTAGCTGTCCGTCAGCGGCTTTGCCCGCATAGACTGTCTTTCCCGTCAGAATATAGCCTAAATTTCAAAAAATATATACCCTATGTCACTACCTGATAATGTAGCCTAAATACCCTACTATTGGTGAAAGAATTTTTAAAATCGTCTAGTAGTTTCGGAGCCTATTCAATACAAACGAACAAACAAATCTTTCATCTTGATAATATTAGTAGTATAGATTAATTTATTAAAAGAGATCTATGAGCCTTCAGAAATTGATGAAGATGGTCAGATTTTCCGCTGTGTTCAAACATCCAGAAAACTAATTTGACTTGTTTATATAAAAAAGGAAAATAAAGGAACAACGGCCAAAGTCTTTCTTTAATGAAGTATGGTCTGATATCGTAAGAATTATGTTTTCCTAGCAAAAATTTTAGTTGCTGAAATTAGTTAAATGCATCTACACTGCCTGTTTATGCAAACATCTTTTGGGCATGGTAGTATTGATTGAAAGTTGTGCAATTTTTTTTCTATTTGCTGCATTTTCTTTCTCATTAATATTTTTCAACTTAGCCTTTGATGCTGAGCAAAGGCTAAGTAAGGCTAAAGCTCATTAAAGGTTGAATCATTATCACTGAATACTCTTAAACATGTTGACTTTAACAATACCTAATTTATTTCTAGCTGCAATAAAGTAACACTAGACGTCAACATGTCTCATCCTTAGCATCCCTACTACATTACACCGTTGTTAAACATTAATTCCATTTATGACCGCCTAAAATTTAATAGGCTACCAGGGTCACGTCACGTATAATCGCTGTACTGCCATAGAAGTTGGGGAGCTGCGATTAAGGTTATTTATTATAATAACAAAAACGATACACTTTCAGCTTGTCAAGTTAATTATTCGAGACGAAACACACAGTCGTCCTTGCTGACGTGCGTGCCCAGCCTATTACCATTTGAGTTTGGGAGGCTGTGGACATCCATTTATTTTCCTTTTTATAATATTGCCTATTTTAAAAACTATTTATTCCATTACGTGTGTCGTCGTATAAGCCACTGTTCAACAACGCGCTGCACTGCATACTATCTAAACAGGCAGTCATATTTTTTTGCCAGAAATTTATAAGTATAATCATCGTTTTGTGATTCAATGGGACATTTACTGAATTGGCATTCTGTTTCTCACATTCCTGGAGGTAAAGCGGCCTAGTCGTCCATTCTCATGTTAAACTTTATTATAAAAAATGATTTTTAGGCATCTTTATTTTATCTGCCCTAACTTATATAAATGAACAAAATGTGACGATATTATATTTCTATTTTAAATAAGTACAGTATGAAAAGATATTTTGTATAATTGCTTTAGGTTGTATAGATTACGATTACGTCAACTACGCTGATGTAGTTCGTATTCTTAGTAGATAAGTAGCATTGTAAAAATAACAGGTTCTTTCTATCTGGTAATTAAAGTTAAAAAGAACTTTATTTATTTTGTTCAGATTGGACAGGGTTATGTTGATTTATCTGACATCATTTTATGAGACATCCTAATAAATCGCAATTTTATCGAATAAAATCTTTTAAATAGCATCAAGTTCTTTTATTGTACTCTTAGAACATTCAATCGGGAACAAGTCGATATATATTTAAATACTGTAGGTACAAACATGCATAATGGTGGTGAATGATAATTTGCGCTTAACATCTAGTGCGCTTTGTATCCCTACCATGCGTTTATGTCACCTAAGGTTAAACACACACATAGGGTTAGGCACACTATCCCGGCACTGCAACAGCACAGCTGCTGCACGGCATCGCCTCGTATTTTGACTACGGCTAGCCGCCCCAGTGCGCTTACTACGCACCGGCATCGCGGCACCGGCCGCGAGGTGCAAGGTAGCCAAGGTAACAGTCCGGGCCGGGCACCGGATGCACGCGCAGTCCCGCTCGCTTACAGCGCGCTGACGGCTTATTCATATTGATATTGTAAAATATATAATATACACACAATTCAATGCTCTAATTTGAAAGGCAAGTTAATTGCCGGGTTGGAGCGGTGCCGTTGCCGCGCGCGCCGTCATGATGTGCGATGACCTATAAAGTCCAAGATCGGGCCCCCAGACGTGACTTATTTTCTTATAAGAAATATAAACGGGATAAAGTAGTGTTAGTTACATGTAGTTCCGGCTGTCTGAGCCACTCATCCTACAGAGATCTCGCTTATCTAGATTGACAACGAATCGTTAGTGACGGCAATCGATCAAGGTTTCGTCGTTTGTGACGCTATACTTTCTTTGAAAAATCAAAAAAACGTGGCTCAGACAGCCAGAATTTTGCAATTTCGGCCACTTTCGATCTCAGCTTCTAAACGATTTCAGGGCCCGTTTTCTGATCAAAAGGTTAGTGACGCGATTTGTGACGGCATCCGAAGTAATTTCATCCATCAGGATGCAATACTTTTCGAGAAATCTTCAAAAACATGGTTTTTCTTGATTATTTCACGAAATATCACATTTTGGACAGATCTTTCTCTACAAAAGGATTGTGACGCGATTTGTGACGCGTCACAAAGCGTTTTGAACTCTCGTGACGCTTCCATTTAGGAGTTATTGTAAAAAAACGTGTTGGCTCAGACGAAAATCTTCCGGCTGTCTGAGCCACCTGTTTTATGACTTCCAGAGGTTCCACGTAGCTGGAAACACTTCTAAACGAATGTGACGGCGATGGAGAACAAGAATTGACGTTTGTGACGGCTCTAAGTGCCTGCAATCAAAAGTTATACGCATTTCTTTTTTTCCCAAACATTGGTGCAAATGCACGAGGCAGGGTGACCACACTGAGCTCTTTTATAGGAATGCAAGGACATCAATATTGTAAATCTTGGCAAAATGTTCACTTATAATGATGAGTGATTGCCTTGTCTTTTACTTACGTACCTATTTATGTAAGTATTTACTTAGTCTACATAATATTATCGCAAAAGGCAATACTATCGATAGTTTTCTAATACCTAGTACGAGTATGAACCGAAACAATAATAGTATCGTAAAATCACTGGCAATCGTTAGTACAAAACTATCGATAGTATCGATTGTTTTTGGTTTTTGTAATGTTAATGTATAATGTTAATGTAGCAGTACTATGTTGATAAGTTTATTAGTTATCAACACGTTAATGTTGTTGTTATGGTTTTGTAACAACCTACTGCTAATTGATGCTGTCGTGTAATAATATACTGTATGTTGGTGTGTATAATCACCAAATTGTGATTTGAAAAGACTTAAACTTCTAATGTAGGTAGTTATATCTCTATATCTCTATCTATATCTCTAATTTGTTAAAAAGAGTGCCTTTTAGTCAAGTCCCAATAATGTAGAATTTGATCTATTATATCCATTCATGCCATTTGCCAGTGTGGGTTCGCATACGGGATAGACCGCATACATGAGGAGGTTTAATAATAATTGTAATTGTTAACAGATTCTTTACGTCGGCGCTTACCCTTACCAGACGCTTTAAAGCTCCAGAAAAAATAATGTTTTTTACTTACAATCTTAGGCTTGATTTTTATACACGACACATATAACTATTTCAACACTTTTGGTCAGGAGACAGACCAATTGGAGAGGTAAAACCTCCCCCCAAACACACATAAAGTGTCATTACTTAGTCCTGAAATGAATGGGTGGACGTTGGAAGACAATCAATATCATTTTAACTGGTTCGATGAAGACCAATTGCCGAGCTTTCTAAGTGAATCGCTTCAAGAAGAATCAGGTAGGTACTTATTATAGGTACTTTCACTTTGAATAATTTGTATAACCTTGTAATGTAACTATTTGATTCTTATTTAAGTATGCTAGTTTTGTTACAGAAATTTAAAGTAATAATGATATTAATGAAAATATTCAATGCCAACATTGGGTTGATGATGACTCATCAAACTTCTAAGAAGCAGCAAAACGTGCTGGTAATGGTGTAAAAGTTGCACAAAGTGCAACAATTACAGCGAAATATCACTTGAAGAAGCGCTCCGTAATTTAAATATTGAAAAAAAATACTCAGAAAGATGCCATAAATAGAAACTACGAGTACTCGTTTGATGCCAATGATAGATCGAAAGGTGGATCTTGGGAGGACTTGCAATCAGAAGTTGTTAGAGCGAAAGAAATAATAACCCCTCCAATTAGTCTGTCTGCTGACCAAAACTGGTGAAATACACACATCAAAAGTGTCTAGGGATCAAGCATTTTTATGCGGATTTCTTGAGATTGAGATGTGGCTTTGTAATAAATTTATGATTTTATAAATTTATATGGATCCTTTTTGGTGCATTTCATAATTTGAAACAGGAACTGTCAATCAAATTCGAGTAAAAGATGAAAATCAGCTGTCAATATTTTCCCTATAAAAACATATAACGCATTGAAGACATTATTAGTGCTACTGTTTCCCTACTACTGATTAAAACCAACGTTATTATGGAGCGGCGACGTCATTTAAGCAGGGAAGAAATGCTCAGAGCCGTGTGAATGATAGAAGCTGGTTCCCGGCAACGTACTGTGGCTTTAGCTCTGAATACAAGTCAGAGTGTTATCAGTCGACTTTGGACACGTTACCGAAGCACTGGTACCGTGGCTGAGCGCCATGGAGGACGGTATCGCTGCACCACACGGAGACAAGACCGATACATTCAAATCACAACTCGAAGAGCTCCAACAATAACCGCCATGATGTTAGCCGTGTGGCTTCATCACTCTTCAGGGAACTTAATTAGCGACCAAACAGTCAGAAACCGCTTGCATGAAGTGAACCTTCATTCCCGAAGACCGCTAAGGGTACCACCTATAGCAATGCACAATTGTAGGATTCGATATCAATGGGCTCTTGAACACAGAAATTGGGCAGAAGAACAATGGCGTTTCGTGTGCTTTTCTGATGAGTCTCGTTTTGGTATGAGACCGGATACAAGACGTATACGACACTGGAGAACCCCTGGGCGCCAACAGCGATTAAAATCCTGCCAGGAAGTCCATCCTTATAGTGGTGGAACCATCATGGTATGGGCGGGTATTTGGATCGGCGGAAGAACTGAGTTGATTTGGATCAGAGGCAACCTCAACGCTTAAATTTATGCTGAGACGATTGTATCAGACGTCATCGTTCCTCTACAAGTGCAAATCGGTCCCTTATTTCAGTTAATGCATGATAATGCACGACCGCACACCGCAAGAGTTGTAAGACAGACTCTCGCCGCAGCTAACATCAATGTCCTGCCCTGGCCTGCTCAGTCGCCAGACTTGAACCCGATTGAGCATGCATGGGATATGCTACAGAGAAGAGCTCTGCCGAATATGGAGGGTATCCAGTCGCAAGAAGACCTTTTTTTGTTGTTGTAACGAACATGGGCGGCCATTCCACAGCGTGATTTGGATGAACTCATTTTGAGTATGCCAAACCGATGTTCTTGTGTTGTTAGTGTTCGCGGTAGAAACACGGATTAATTGTTTAAGTTACCCAATAAAATTTTAAAGAAAACTGTTATTTCAGTCTTTTTTTCGAACTTTAATGTTAGTCGTTCAAATGTCAAAAATCCCTTTATTAGGAAAATGGCAAATTTCTTTATTAATGCAAAGGTGACTTGGTTTATCGTTACTGTAGACAAACGAAAACACTTTATTTGATGAATCCTTAAAGAAAAATTTAATTCAATTTTAAATCAGGAGAAAAGTTGCAAAAATATATGTTGATCCCTAGACACTTTTGATGTGTGTAGTTCCCTAGTGTCGGATATAAAAATAAAGCCTGAGATTGTAAGTAAAACAAATATTATTTTTTCTGGAGCTTTAAAGCGTCTGGTAAGGGTAAGTGCCGACGGAAAGGGTCTGTTAATAATAATTATTAGTTTGTAACAAAATTCTCCAAATCATATGTGAAAATCAGTACTGAGACTTCAACAAAAGTGAGTACTGTATTTATCGACCTTAAGGATCTGGTATCGATGAATTGGCCGTCGACCCAAGCTAGCAGGTATGCACA
Organism: Udea olivalis; assembly: GCA_947369235.1. Lineage (NCBI taxonomy): Eukaryota > Metazoa > Arthropoda > Insecta > Lepidoptera > Crambidae > Udea > Udea olivalis. Next base: position 9,482,941 of record OX376346.1, on the reverse strand, counting down.
CACTCAAAGTAGGTATGTACTGACACTACTTTATCCCATATAAATTTCGAGAAAATAAGTAACGTCTGGGGCCCTGGGATTTTGATCTATTAGTTGAAACTACGATAGCTAACTACAGCATCTTTTATTTCAATTTCAGTTCCATTTTTTAATGACTAGTAGCGCTGTACCGGAATCCCATGCAAATATTTAATTACAGACTTATCTGCGTAAACTCATGTTACAAGTTATTGCACATGCTAGAAGTGTCATCTCTACTTGCCTACCTACTGACAATTAGATATTAGGTTGGGGAAAAAGTCTTTTCGCATATAGTACCTATGTATGAACTTGTAATAAAATCTCTTTGGCTATACTATTTGGCTGGTTTTGGTATCATTAAAAGTTTAAATTTTAAAGAAGATCTAGATCTCACACATCTTTAGCCACTCAGCAAAAATTAAGAGTTTGGCAGGGATGTGTTAATGCATCCGCCGTATAGTCCAGACCTTGCACCTTCAGATTTCCACCTGGTTCAGTCTCTTCAGAATTCTTTAGGCAGTGTCAGGTTAAAATCACGAGAGGACTGCCAAAACCACTTGTCGCGGTATTTTGATCAGAAGCCTCAAAATTCCTATAGCATTGGGATCATGTCCCTACCTACAAGATGGCAAAAATCGAAAATGGCACCTACATACTTAAGATAAATGTAAATAAACAGTATTACAAAATGTTTTGAATTTTCTTAAAAAATTCGAAGATACTTTTTGCCCAACCTATTATGTTGGTAACCGACTGGAAGTACAGTTTGCTGCTAATCGGAGCAAACAAGACAGCACAATGTATTGTCCGCGTGTCCAGCTTGGGCAGTGAACAGAGGCAACTCACATCGCCAAGGTTCTTGTGGCTGCGGTTTTGAGCCGCGGACAGGTCATCAGTATTTCTACCATGAGTTTACACCAATGACAGCTGCTAGCGTTCGCGTAAACCGAGATGACGTTTTTATGGGATTTCGGTGTAGCGCCCCTAGTGATAAAAAAAACGACGTCCAAAATTCTGAACGCAACGCTGACGGAAAGGATGTTACTCTTACCGCGGACTTAACGCACACAGAATGCGATCATTTGTTGTCAGAGAGTATTTAAATATTACGTTGTGCTATAATTTACCTACATGAAGTTTAAGAAAAAGATAAGACGGTTTAAAAGAGAATACTGAGTCCCTGCCTGCGCAGACGACGGACTTTTCTCCGCGGCGGAGATAAAAGTACGCTCCGCTAATAAAAAGTCCGCCGCGGACTCAACGCACACTCGCACCCGGTGTGCGATCAATTGTTGTCCGAGATAATTTTAATGTTCTCTGAGATTACGTTGTGCTGTAATTTACACGAAGTTTAGGAAGAGAAGACGTTTTAAAAGATAATAATGGGTCCATTCCTTTTATTTCAAATCGATTTTCAACGCGCAGTAAAGTCCGCCGTGTGCGTTGACTGATCATAGTTAGTACGTTCCAATTGTTTTCGCGGACATCCGCGTACTTTAATCCGCTACGCTCCGTGGGCGTCCGCGGTGTTTCGATACAGTTTGTAAAGGCCTGCGCAGACGAGGGATTATCCGCGGCGTACTTTTTTGTCCGTCAATATCGCTTACAAACTGTATCGAGCAACGCACACGAACGACTAAAAGTACGCCGTTCATAAAGTCCGCAGAAACACCGCGGACGCCGACGGAGCGTACCGGATTAAAGTACGCTGTAGTCCGCGAAAAAATAGAACGAACGATAGAGATAGAAACTACTATGAGCAGTCAACACACACGGTGGACTTTAGTCCGTGTTAAAAATCGATGTGAAATAAAAGGGATGGACCCAGTATTCTCTTTTAAAACGTCTTCTTTTCTTCCTGAACTTCGTGTAAATTACAGCACAACGTAATCTCAGAGAAAACTTAAATACTCTCGGACAACAATTGATCGCACACCGTGTGCGACTGAGCGGAGAAAAGCCCGTCGTCTGCGCAGGCCATAAGAGAAAAGTATGTCGTTTGATTCATTAGATTGTCTCTAATCTAAAGTTAGGGTCATACAATAATAACACATGTGACGCCTTCTTGGTGGAAATATCTAGATATTACGTGATGCAGAGAATACGAATATTCGTATTCGCCGAATATGATCATCTTAATCGTACAAAAAAATTATGCAAAACGAAACGCATCTTTTATTCAGAAATTCATGAATTTTAACAGATTGGTGTATACCTTAACTTTGTTTAGCTGTCATTTTGATATTGCCGGGAATTACCCGCTAAATCCTAATACACACAACAACATGGTCTAGGGATACTTATATAAAACTTTTTAAAATAACTTAAAAAGTACTGGCCTTACAAAAAAACTATTATTGACAGATTGTAAAAACATTATTAAGTTCCTTTTTTAAATTCAAATTTGTATATAAAAAGTTTTGTTTTAAGATGAAATTCGCATTAATTGAATTTCTTCCAAAGAAGTAAATCTTCACGAACTTCTTACTTGATTAAAACTCCATAAATTTTTATAAATCTTTGTTAAACGCATCTCCGGGTTTATTTAATCATGACCATTTAGACACTTGACCAGGAACGAAATGTTAAGAGCAGTGGGCATGATTCAAGCTGGCGCTACCCATATTGCGGTTTCTGAAGCCATGAGGACCAGTCAGAGCGTTATATCACGGCTTTGGTCACTTTATCGTGTCACGGGGGAAGTGGTGGAACGGCACCGAGGACCTCAACGCATTAGAACACATGTACAGGACCGATTCATAGTAAATGCTGCACGAAGTCAACCAAATGTAACGGCGATGCAATTGGTTCAAAGGCTACAGAGAGAGTATGGTTTGCTGGTAAGCGGTCAAACCTTGAGAAGACGACTGCATGAAGTCAACCTATTATTAATTTTAAGTTTTCAACAATTTTTATAAAAAATAGTTGTTTTGTTTAGGTTTTGATGTTTTAAAAATAAAGTTAAGATTGAAATTTTGTCTGAGTTTTTCCTTTTCTTCTAAGTTTTTTTTAAATTTACCTTTTTCTAAAAGTTTATTTATCAGATTAGATAGGCTATTGAACAAGCTTTATTTTAATGTGTATGTGTCTTAACAAAAAGTTAATAGAATTTTAGTTATTTAGGTTTAATTGAAATATCCCTAGACCATGTTGATGTGTGTATATATACATTCTGTGTACTAAGTATCGGAAATTTGTCAATAAAACAAAAAATACAAATTATTCATCTAAATTTATTTTATCGCCATCAAAGTAGGCCCCATCGCTTGCAATACAACATCTCCACCGCTTCACCCAGTCTTCCATACATTTTTCATAGGCTATTTGCGGTATGGCCTTTAGCTCATTCAGCGAATTTTCTTTTATGGCTTCTATAGACTCAAAACGTTTTCCTCGAAGTGGTAATTTTAACTTGGGAAATAAAAAAAAGTCAGACGGAGCCATATCAGGTGAATACGGTGCTTGGTCGAGAACTTTTGTTGAATTTTTCGCTAAAAACTCTTTCACTATAATGGATGTGTGATGGTGCATTATCATGGTGCAGCATCCATGAGTTGTGTTGCCACAAATCTAGACGTTTTCGGCGGATACTCTCACGCAAACGCTTCATGACGCGTAAATAATATTATTTATTCACTGTTTCTCCCTCTGGAAGGAATTCGGAGTGAACCTCACCACGGTAGTCAAAAAAAACTGTCAGCATCACCTTGATTTTGGAGCGACTTTGCCGCGGTTTTTTGGGTTTCGGCTCGTTTTCGAGACGCCCATTCTGAAGACTGTTGGCTTGTTTGCATGTCGTACTCATAAACCCATGTCTCGTCGCCAGTTATTATACGTTTCATAAAGGTCGGATCCGTAGAAGCTCGGAAACCATGTCTTCAGCGACATGCTTTCGCTGCGCTTTTTGAACAAAATTAAGCTCTTTTGGAATTAGTCGAGCGGCGACGCGTTTCATCCCTAAAATGTCAATGAGAATGTTGTGGACGGACTTAAAAGATATGTTCACCTCACTAGCCAACTCTCTCAGACTCATACGTCGACTTTCGAGCACTAGCTTCTTGATTCTGTCGATGTTTTCTTTGGTCGTAGCGGTTGAAGGTCTACCAGAACGAGGCAAGTCTACTACTACTTCTCGGCCTTCTTTAAAAGCCTTATACCATTCATAAGCCCTTGTTTTCGATATACCCGATTCGCCGTAGGTATTTCGCAACATTTTTAGTGATTCACCACATGAAATATCATTCGAAACACAAAATTTAAGGCACACTCTTTGTTCAACAATATTTTCCATTGTAAAAATCGCCGAGGACTCAAAACTATCACCAACAAAAAGTGTAGTTTAAAACAAATTAAATGACAGATCCCGCTCAAATTTTGCGCGCTTAATCAGTACAGTGCTACCAACATGCAGTATAAAAATTAGAACGACCTCTTTTAGGCGGGTCTTTTCATTGACATATTCCCGATACTTTTTAAACAGAGTAGTATACAAACACTGTAACTAAAGGATTCTATTTGTCCGTCTATTTAGCCCCCTTTGCTTGCGTTCCTTCGCGAATGCCGTTTGTGCGAGGAGCTTTGACCGACTTTGTTTGGGTCACAAATCGTTTTAACTTTATCTAAAAGTTTATTCATCAGATTATATAGGCCATTATACAAGGTTTATTTTAATGTGTAGGTGTCTTAACAAAAAGTTAATAGAATTTATGTTACACACATCAACATGGTCAAGGGATATTTCAATTAAACCTAAATAACTCATATTCTATTAACTTTTTGTTAAGACACCTACACATTAAAATAAACCTTGTTTAATAGCCTATATAATCTGATAAATAAACTTTTATATAAAAATATATTCAAAAAAAAATTAGAAGAAGAGGAAAAACTCAGACAAAATTTAATCCTAACTTTATTTTTGACACATCAAAACCTAAACAAAACAACCTTTTTTTTAATAAAAATAGTTAAAAACTTAAAATTAATAATCCATGGATCCACCTAAGACTCTCCTGACACATCTGCAGCGGTTCTGCATACTCAAAACAAGGGTTTCAATATCCTGTTGTGGAATACTGTCCCAAGTCCTGCTAAAGATGCAAGAAAAGCTGGTTTTCGTGCACAATATCTTCAGGGAAATTCCTAAGAGCTCTTCTCTGAAGCATATCCCAGGCATGCTCAATAGGATTTAAGTCGGGGGAATGTGCAGGCCATTTTAAAGCTTGGATATCATGCTGTTGTAACAAACTTGTAACGATACGCGCCGTATGTGGACGGGCATTGTCGTGCATTAGCTGGAAATTTTGTCCCATTTGCTGTCTGTGGGGCAAGATCACAGGCTCTAGCACCTCAACTCGGTATTCTAGAGCAGTCATATTGCCTTGTATCCAAACGAGGTCCGTTCTACCGCCGAGACGAATTCCTGCCCAAACCATAATCGTGCCACCTTGATATGCATGAACTTGTTGTGGGTGCTGCAGTCGATTCCAACGTCCAGGTTCTCTCCAAACGCGTACTCTTCGCGGATCAGGATGAAATCCGAACCTGGATTCATCGGTGAAAAGCACAAGTGGCCATTGAGAATGGTTCCAGTTTTCGTGTGCAATAGCCCATTGTAATCTTCTTCCTCGATTGCCTCTCTTTAGCGCTGGTACCCGAAGTGGCCTACGAGCACGTAGGTTGACTTCATGCAGTCGTCTTCTCAAAGTTTGACCGCTTACCAGCAAACCATACTCTCTGTAGCCTTTGAACCAATTGCATCGCCGTTACATTTGGTTGACTTCGTGCAGCATTTACTATGAATCGGTCCTGTACATGTGTTCTAATGCGTTGAGGTCCTCGGTGCCGTTCCACCACTTCCCCCGTGACACGATAACGTGACCAAAGCCTGGATATAACGCTCTTCGGCTTCAGAAACCGCAATTTGGGTAGCGCCAGCTTGAAGCATGCCCACTGCTCTTAACATTTCGTTCCTGTTAAGTGTCGTGGCATGATTAAATGAACACCGGAGATGCGTTTGACAAAGATTTATAGAAATTTATGGAGTATTGATCAAGTTAGAAGTTCGTGAAGATTTACTTCTTTGGAAGAAATTCAATTAATGCGAATTTTATCTTAAAACAAAACTTTTTATATACAAATTTGAATTTAAAAAAGGAACTTATGTTTTAATAATCCGTCATTAATAGTTTTAGTAAGGCCAGTTATTTAAAAAAGTTTTATATATCCCTAGACCATGTTGTTGTGTGTATTTAGGTTTAATTGAAATATCCCTAGACCATGTTAATGTGTGTATCTTATTAATAATATTAAGTTTGTGAGGGAGGATGTATGTATGCAAGTGTGTGTGTATGTTTGTTTTATTACTCTTTCACGCAAAAACTACTGAATGGATTTGGATGAAACTTTACAGATACAGATTATACATCAGAATAACGCATATAACTTTAAGTAATTTGGCCATGTTATTTAACGATAGCGCGGGCGAAGCTACGGGCGGAAAGCTAATCTGTAATATTTTCTAACATCTTCCTTCATTCTTGTTTTAGCAAAAGTATATGTCAATATATTAGTGATATTTTTTGCTAACTACCAAATTTATTACCGTCTAAATTATTAAATTATCTATTATTCACTAAATTTTTGGCGACTTGATATCCATTTTCCGACACAGAAAATTGACCCAAAAAAATTTTCATTGAAACCGTGAGTTTTTTTAACTGCTCGCGCTCGAATTATACAGACAAGAGAATAAATCGTCTTACGCCTTACAATTTAAGCCTAATAAGGATGTTTTTTAAATAAAAAATTGTCTGTAGTGGGTTTTGATAAACGAAGTAAAGTACCTACCTAACTTGTCTTTGCTGTTTTTATATATTTTGTAAATATTCGTATGATCGTATTCGCAGAATAGTAACAAGGCTATTTGTATACCCTAAAAGTATTATTCGTTGCATCGCTAGAAATATCCTTCTCAGTTTTCTTTATTTTAAGGGCCAGTGTAAGACGGACCAATTAAACAATTTTTGTTGTAGAATACTTTTAATTTGCTTGCACACAGCCTCTATTGAGAACAATGTTCAGTAATGGTGAGGAAGCTGACACAATCAAAAATACTAAAAAGTTTACAGCTATCACATAATCACATATAATGTCATGTGGTCTGATATTAAACAAATGCGTAAGTATGTAAGTTCTCCTCACAGCACTAAGATACACACACCGGCACAAAACAGTAACACAAAAAAATTTACGATTTCTTAAAAACTGGAGTAATTCGAATAGTAGTACTATGTTCCTAAGACAGTGGTTTCATGAACTGTAATTTAATGATAATCCAGTTTTGATTATTTCTGCTTGCATTGAGTTTACAGCATTTGATGAATCAAATGAAAGCATTTGAAAAAATCGCCATTTTTTTGTGTTCCTCATGCTGCTGGTGTGTAATAGGTAGGTCCTCTTAAAAATATGTTTTAAACAATCTTCATAGTAGGTAGTAGCAAAATTATTAAAATGGTCTTGAAATTGGATTATTAATGGAAACAAACTGTAAATATCTTAAAACATTATAATTATTACAATAAATCAATGCTTTTTTATTAAAGTATAAAGAGCAATGTGATTTGGAAAGGTCCCAGTAGTGTTGTATTAGTAGTGTGTGCATCTTCTGTACTTAAGTTATCACGAGGACTCGTCCCGAGGCACGCAAGAGGTACTGAGCGGCAAACGCGGCCGCGGCCCGCTCTACACGCCGCGTCACTAGCCACTTGTGTGACCATAACCTATACAAGAATCTAGAATTACGTAACTTATAATAATTGCAATATATCATACATCTAAATTCAAGTAACTTATTTTTTATTGAGTTTCATGTTTTAATATTTTACTTTTTTTTTTATTGTTTTTTATTTATTTATTTATTTTTTATACCATAATCTCTGTTTGTTGTTACCACAGCGCGTTGTTGCCGGTGAAATCTGCCTTCCACGAATGATTTTGTCCATCATTGAATATATCATTTACGAGACGAAGCCGCAAAGGAAGCGGCAGACCGTCGCGATCCACGTGAGCTATTCGACGTTTTCCGGTTTACGGTTGTACTGGTGCGGGCGCGGCGGGCGGGGCGCGCCCCGGGGGCCCCCGCGCGGGCCGCCCCTGCCGCGGCTCTTGAACCCGCCGCCGTAGCTTTGCGAGTTGTCGTTGTATCGGTCGCGGCCGTTCTCGTGCTCCCGGTGATCGCCCGCGTCACCGTTGCCATAGTAGCCGTCGTCGCCGGTGCGGCTCTGGTAGCCGTCCTTGTGTCTGCTCTGGTAGCCGTCGTACTGTCGGTTCTGGTAGTTCTCCTTGTTCGGTCTGTTCTGGTATTCGCCGGCGTGTCTGCCGCGGTATCCGCCTTCGCCCTGCCTGCTCGGGAAGGCGCCGCGGCCGCGATGTCCGTTGGGTGCGCCGCGGCTGCCGCGTCCGTAGCGCCTGAAGCGGTTCTGGCCGTCGCCCTGACCCTGGCTCTTACGCTCGCCGCCGTCCTCGCCTTCGGGACTGTGGCTCTCTTGCCATTCGTCGTCGGCGAGCGTGGCCGGGCTGCGGCGCTCGGGCTGCGCGGGGGCGGGCGCGGGGGCAGGGGCGGCCTGCGGCGGCGGCGCGGGGAGCGGCGCGGGCACCGGCACGTACGCGTGCTCGTGCGGCGCGAAGTGCGGCTGCGGCGGAAGCGGAAGAGCGGATTCGGGCACGCGCACGAAGTGCTGATTGGTGAACGTCTGCGACGGAATCGGCCCCGGCTGGGTAGCCTGGTTGGGGATCAGGGGAGGCTGCGGCGTGCCTACTGGACTGTCGATTTCAGATTCCTGAAGGAAGAAGAAGTTTTGTGAGCCTATTACTTCGGTGATGGGTCTCTGCTGAGGATATTGCTGGGCGAAGTAGGCGTGCTCGACTTCCTGGAGTGTGATGGGAGGCAGGGGTCGCAGGGGGTAGGCGGGGGGCGGCACTGCGGCGGGCGAGGGAGGCGCGGGCAGCGGGTACAGGCTCACCGGCTCCACCTCCACTTCCTCTGCGACGGGCAGCTCTTGTGGCAACTCCTCGTTCACTATGACCTGAGTTTCTTCAACTTCTGTCACAGTCTCCGCCACTTTATCAAAGTATCCACATTCATGTACGGCTGTCACAATTTCCTTGATGTGGGCATATGTCGTCCCCAAAACTTCTTTTGGTTTACCATCAATGATACTGTACAGATGTTCAGCCGCTTTGTTAGTGTAAATATGGAAACCCGGCTGCCCCTCTTCAGTTAAATCATGTTTAGGTGTCACTTCTGGGTATCTACAATAAGGGAAAAACAATCACTTTATTCATTCATTCATTTAGATCAATTTCAGACGAAATAAGCAGACTATATTTCAGGGTAGAACAGTGAACTACATAGTTTCTGTGAATAGGTAACCTGTTAAACTGATTAATCAATCAAAACTTACAAATCATCTAATACTTTGAGGTCCTCCTCGGTCAGTTTGGCTGCTCCATTGGTTCCATTCAGAAAATCATCTCTAGCTTCTGAATTACCCATTTGCATCAGGCAATCTAGAATCATTAGAACTTCACGGATCTTGTTTGTGTCGGCAGCATAACGCACCCAGGCATCCTGAAAGATATAAAAGTTAAACAGAGGATTAGTCCAGTCTAGTTTTTAACCATCAATAGATCTTCAGAGATGCTCTAAAAAGATGCTCTTTCATTATTTGCAACTCATTTATGAAAAAATTAACCATAAACATGAGAATTAATGTTGTATTATTATATTATTTAGAGGACAGCCATAAAATATCTCCTAATATTTGACCTACTTTTGATAAACCCTTTGTTTTCAGTAACTAAAACAGTACCAGTTTGGCTTACCCTCTTAGCTTGCTTCTTGGCATCTCGCTCAGTAGCAATAGCTACAGATGTGACTTGCTTGGATAAGTCTCTTGCGAACTCTAAAGTTTGAGCCACTTCATCATATTTAGCAACAGCCACTTTCTGGTCAGAGTTCAAGTCTTTCCCAGCTTTTTGTAAGTCGCGATATGATGTCAGCTTGCTCTGCAAATTTAACAATGTACTTATTATAGTGCATACAGTCATAGTTTATTGCATTTTAATGAGATATTTATCTCCAAACAATAGCTGGAGCTTGTACCTAGACAAAATAGGCATATTCATGTTAATTTTTTTATTGGCTGCTATGGTATTATAAGTAGTAAGCCAGCTTGGAGTAGAAACAATGACATAGATTTTTTATCTAGGCGTAAATAGGTATTCTTTTTTATGTGTCAACTACAAATAGATTCCTTTTTTCCATTCATTTTTATAAGAATTGATTACATAATGTCACTTATAAAATCTATTTTCAAGAGATAAATCTTGTTCATGAAGAAAACAAATTTTTACTTGCAGTACTTACAAGAAGGGTGCAATAAATTATGTTTGTAGGTGCTGCATGATTTTCCTACCTAAGTATGTGAGATTAGCATTTATGTGTCATCAGCATCACTAATTTAGGGCTATAATTGTGATCAAAAATAATTATTTTTTAACATCAAGTAAAAATTTGTTTTTCAAGAGATATCTTGATCATGTTTTTTGATTGGCCCAATGATACAAATCATGCAATAAAACCTTTATCACGAGGAGATTCTATAATCCCAGATATAAACAATCAAATACTTTCGTAAATTCGGTTGAAATTTTCGGGCGTCGGTATTGTATCTATAGTCAACATTGGAACGAGCACATGTGTGAAAATGGCGTCAACGGTTCTCAGCAGCTCTATTTACATACAAATACGCACAGCACAAGCTTTAGAATGGACATCATTTAAATGCAGGAAAATATCATCCAACACTTCGATCTACAAATGTAATCTCTGTGTAATAATAGCTGTACCCGGAACATTGCAAGTTAACATGTTGAAAACTGTTTCTATGTGCTTCACATACCTTTCTTTTCTCCAAATTCCTGATTTTGTGCTCAATAATCGTGATAACTTGCCGGATGGGAGAGTTATCCGAGGCCTCCGAAGAGGCCGGTTTTTCAGATTTTGCATTCGCAGCAGAAGGCATCCTTCACAGGCAACAACTTTTCCTGGTTTGGGTCGTATGGTGGTGGTGGTGGTGGTTGCACAGATAGTTTTTTTTTAACTATCTATCTATATCTATAAATCCACAAAAAGCAACTGTCATCGAAACACGACGCAAATCTAGTTATTTTCTTTACATTGGCAGTATGTAGATTTCAAAAATGACAAATTAATAGACATGGCAACCTTTTTTCATTGATTTTTTTATGGTACCAGTGGCAGTACTGGCAGACGCAGTGTACTGTGGCAGCAGTGAGAGCACTGAGGCTCTGAGGTCCCGCTCAACGTTGTTTATGTATGTAGAGTTCTTTTCCCATAACCCTATACAGGGGGTCTGTCTACTGATGGAGTTGATCTTATTCATCTAATACACACATCAACATGGTCTAGGGATATTTCAATCAAACCTAAATAACTAAAATTCTATTAACTTTTTGCTAAGACACCTCCACATTAAAATAAACCTTGTTTAATAGCTTATCTAATCTGATAAATAAACTTTTAGATGAAGTTAAATTTAAAAAAAACTTGGAAGAAGAGGAAAATCTCAGACAAAATTTCAATCTTTACTTTATTTTTGAAACATCAAAACCTAAACAAAACAACTATTTTTTTACAAAAATTGTTGAAATCTTAAAATTAATAATCCGTGGATCCACCTAAGACTCTCCTGACACATCTGCAGCGGTTCTGCATACTCAAAACAAGAGTGTCAATATCCTGCTGTGGAATACTGTCCCAAGTCCTGCTAAGCAGTGTGTAAAAGCTGGTTTTCATGCACAATATCTTCAGGGAAATTCCTAAGAGCTCTTCTCTGAAGCATATCCCAGGCATGCTCAATAGGATTTAAGTCAGGGGATTGTGTGTGCAGGCCAGTCTAAAGCTTGGATATCATGCTGTTGTAACCAACTTGTAACGATTGTCAAGCATTAGCTGGAACTTTGTCCCATTTGCTGTCTGTGGGGCAAGATTACAGGCTCTAGCACCTCATCTCGATATTTTAAAGCAGTCATATTGCCTTGTATCCAAACGAGGTCCGTTCTACCGCAGAGACGAATTCCTGCCCAAACCATAATCGTGCCACCTTGATAAGCATGAACTTGTTGTGGGTGCTGCAGTCAATTCCAACATCCAGTTTCTCTCCAAACGCGTACTCTTCGCAAATCAGGACGAAATCCAAACCTGGATTCATCAGTGAAAAGCACAAGTGACCATTGAGAATGGTTCTAGTTTTCGTGTGCAAAAGCCCATTGTAATCTTCTTCCTCGACTGCCTCTCCTTAGCGCTGGTACCCGAAGTGGCCTACGAGAACGTAGGTTGACTTCAGCAGTGCATGCAGTCGTCTTGTCAAAGTTTGACGGCTTACCAGCAAACCATACTCTCTCTGTAGCCTTTGAACCAATTGCATCGCCGTTACATTTGGTTGACTTCGTGCAGCATTTACTATGAATCGGTCCTGTACATGTGTTGTAATGCGTTGAAGTCCTCGGTGCCGTTTCACCACTTCCCCTGTGACACGATAACGTGACCAAAGCTTGTATAACGCTCTGACTGGTCCTCATGGCTTCAGAAACCGCAATTTGGGTTGCGCCAGCTTGAATCATGCCCACTGCTCTTAACATTTCGTTCCTGGTCAAGTGTCTACGTGGGATGATTAAATGAACACCGGAGATGCGTTTGACAAAGATTTATAGAAATTTATGGACTTTTAATCAAGTTAGAAGTTCGTGAAAATTTACTTCTTTGGAAGAAATTCAATGAATGCGAATTTCATCCTAAAACAAAACCTTTTATATATGTATACAAATGTGAATTTAAAAAAGGAACTTAATAATGTTTTTATAATCTGTCATTGATAGTTTTTTTGTAAGGCCAGTACTTTTTAAGTTATTTTAAAAAGTTTTATATATCCCTAGACCATGTTGTTGTGTGTATATAAAAAAGTATCTCACACTAGAAAGATTTGATATTGCCAATTTTGGCACCCAAAGAGTACAATTTCAGGGCCGCACAAAACTGGCAACATCCCATCCCGATGAAGTGGGTTTTGCCCTAAGTTGACCTTGTTGCTAGACAAGGATGTCTGTCAGGACCGATCCAACGTCAATCTGTCCAAACTACCTATGTCCTTTTAGGAGGGTGTGTATGTTATCTTCCTAAATAACTATCTGCGAATTCTCACAAAAGAACTTAGAAAACATAAAATCTTAACTTTTGACTATTTCACACAAACATTAAGCAATTAATTATTCTGCAAATATAAAAATCATTTACAAACTTTAACTAGTTACGAGTATCTATTAAAAATTAACTGCAAACAAAACAAACCAAGCAATCTTTCACCGGAACAGTTACTTATGATCATTTGCGGTGCTTGTCAAATCATTTTCCGGTAGATTAATGTGAGTGTTTAATGGTTTTCCTTTTAGAATTCTTGAAAATAGTTTATTACATTTTGTTGAATCTCATAATTGAACTTACTTTGATACGATGATAAGAAAAGCATGTCGAATGTTATGGTAATTAATGTCTCCTGTTAAGGCTACAGCGCAAACAGACGGCTACAGGCTGTAGCCTTCAGCTGTTTATTGGTGTCGCTCTATAGGTCTTGCGACAATGTTTAAAATTAGATTTTTTAATTAGAAATATTTTTTAATAACAGCTTTCATTTAAAAAACAACGTCTAGATGTTGCTCTTTTGATAATTAAAACTGTCATCATAACATTTATCCTAACATCACCTTCATTCGCTTTAAAGTCGAAAGATAGGTCCTTTACCCCACAAAACAAAGGCATAGCATCCATAGCATAGTCTGGCAAGTGGAAATACCGGCAAACCATAATGTAAATGTGGTCTTTCTCTTTGGTTTTTCTAATTAAACACTTGCCCCCCACAAACAAACCTTTTAAAAGCACAATTGTCAGCACTGACAGCACCGAGCACAGAACAAGAAAAACAGAGAAACCAAGAAAAGCATAGAGAGCAGTATCGCAAGTTTTTTAATACCTCCCCGCTGCCGACAGCGCTTTCTATTAGCGTTGGACCCGAACTAAATACTCACACACCGATACACATCTATAGATAGCACACACATATACATGTTAACCCCTAGTCTATCGTATGTGCTAGACACAATAGTTAATAATACAATTTTTTACGACCAGATAGAAGCATTAGGAAGGTACTAGAACTACTAGGAAGTACGCAAAAAATTATAACGTCTGTAGCGAAAAATAGTATGAGCAGCCCGTCTCTAGCGCCCGCGGCTTAGCCACTCACCTGCTTGGAGCGGTGGGTGGGATCACCGTTTTGCGCTTGCGCCGCGCATGAAATTTGACACCACTCCGGACCACTCGCCGCTTGAGATGTAAACGCGGTTTATGAGTCACACGTGTGGTTATAAGCTAAACAAATGACTGTTTCTAACTGAGGAATAGATGCTCTATTTGATTTAAAATCCAATATGCTTAGCATACTTAGTAATAATTTACAAAAAATATCAATCATCCGTAGTGCGAAAAATTTCCAAATTAATGAATGAAAAAGTTTTTATTGTAGAATACAGTACGATGGCATATGTTTTTTATATTTTAATCCATCATTTTTTAACGAACGCATGACTTTGAGTGATGCATTTGTCCATAATCTATGTAATTTTTTTAAAAAGGACAGAAACGGCCAAATGATTCAGTTATTTGCGCCTGTTGAGTATACGAAGCGACCCACTTTGGACGTCTGTTTTCAAGCAACCGTGGTTGCAGACAGCAATTTAGTGGTTAGAGGCAATGAAATGGTTTTATCAAGTTGCAGGATTTTTAAATTTTTGTAATGCTGTAGTAATATTCTTGAGCTCCTTTTTTCTTCTGTCGTGAATCGACGGCCTTTAGCATTTTTATTTGTTTCCTTGAACTGCATTAGGGTAAATATGTTTGCTAATAAAGTCATTTTATTTGTTGCAGTTTCCAATGACTTACTTTACTGTTACTAATTTTTGATGCATTAGCCAATCTTCTTTTTAATGTTTGCCCCCTTTTTCGGTGTCTGAATGTTTCTCATTTCAGATAATTTTCCATGAAGTGTCCTGTATTCGTTCAAGTTCAGGCGACCAGTCTTGTTCTTATGCCTTTCGGATCTGTAAATTATAATATTATTTTATTACTAGCACCCATGGCTTCACCCGCGTTAGCTTGTTATATATAATGGCCAAATTACATGAAATCTATATAAATTGTAGCCCATGTATTATTCTAATACATAAACTGTATTACTGTAAAGTTTCATCCAAATCTGTTCAGCTGTTGTTGCGTGAAAGAGTAACAAACACACATACATACTCACTTTCGCATTTATAATATCAGTAAGATAATAATATTATTTAAGTTAAGTAACATTATTATTCAATGAAAATACAATTTTGCATATGTATGTGGATAATTAGTACAAGGATAGATCTTGTGATATATCTACTTATTATCCAGGCAATGTATTTTTATGCGGCCCATAGCTTGAATATAGATTATCAGATTTATTTTGTTTTTCTGTGGTCAGGACTTAAAACTACAAAAAAGTAGTCCGAAAATGCAAATAAAATAATTCTTTCCAACGCTTGTGTTACCCATCATTATCTTGGTGCACAAATTGAGCTAACTCCATTGAAACTGGTGGACGACGAATTTCATTTCATCGGAGAGTAAAGACATCTTTGAATCTTTGTGGGAAAAAAAAAAGTTTTATTATTTCCAAATCTAATACAATTTTATGTTGATGAGTCTTCCCGTTGAGTACCTAGTCATAAACACTCGTTATGGGAATGGCTCGCTACTTCCCTGAGTACAGTGATCCAGAAATTTAATAAAAGAAAAGAAACAAAATATTTAAACAATTATTGTAATACAGATATTGTCTCCACGTGCGTGTGTGTGTGCGTACGTGAAAGCTTGGAATGTTGCATCCGGATATTTACTAATTTAAGTGTGTTAGAAGCAAAAGACACAGCGTTGACTTACCCGTTGTGACACAGCCAAACACACATCGCTTATTAGATGAATTCATTTATTACTATTCACAAGCAGCAAAATTTACACACGTTTTCCAATGAACTTAAAAACATTTTAAAAGTAAAGCTACAGTTACACATGCTCATGCTAGTGCACGAAAGCTTGCTACTTAGTAGCACGTGTGTCGAAGCCTTGCTAGTTATGAGCATGCTACTTTCGAGTATGCTCAAAAATCGACAGCCGTGCGATTTTCGAGCATGCTACCTGCAGCGCGGGTGGAAGGGGGCGTGCTTTTAGCACGTGTGAACAGGTTTGCTTATTGAGCATGCTACTAGGCTAGTATCTATTGAGAACTGGTATAGAGATATCAGTCTCGGTCTCTTTAGTTGTCAGTCTCTTTAATTATATAGCAAGGTTGTAGTTTATCTATACATATTTTAAAGAGAAAAGATTTGCTTGTTTGTATTACATGGGCTCCGAATCTACTGGATTGATTTTAAAAATTCTATCACCATTAGAAAGCTACAGCTACAGCACAGCTACACTATCAGGGGCCGTATTAAAGTCGATGCTATCGATACTATTTATAACTATCGACACCTAACGATACTATAGATAGTTTTTCTTTAGTAACTATCGAGGTATTTTCGATACTATCGACTGGAAATAAAACGAAACCTTGTATGAGCTTGCAATATTAACGTAAAATGTTCGACTTTCGATAGGGCAAAACTATCGATAGTATCGATACAGTCGACACGCATCCTATTGATAGTTTTGATACTATCGAATTCATAGCATATAGCCTAAATTAAAAAGAAACATAGCCTATGTCACTACCTGGGGCCGTATTACCATTTCATATAGCCAGTCAAGTTGATTTCCTAAGCTGAGCATAGCGAGCGATTTCTTACATTTTCAGCCAGTCAGCGGTTACCTGTCAATAAAAATGCATCCTTTAAGCACTAGTTTAGGAAAAAGCATGTGAGTTCAATCCTTTGCTTTGAGCACGGTCATTTAGTAGCAGGCTTAAAAAAAGCATGCTAATAAAAAGCAAGTTTGTCAGTAGATGAGCGTAATTAGCGTGCTAATAAGCATGCTACAAATGAGCATGTGTAACTGTAGCTTTAGGTATCAAGATAAACAGATGGCACTGCACTAAAACTATTTGACAGCGTTCAAGTTTCCTCTCTCTGAAGATTATGCAAAAGCTTTTTTCTATAATCTGTGAAGAAAAGTAAATAGAAAATTGCGGTTATTCCTGAAAACTTTATTAGATGTAAACTAGAAATAAACAATATATTTTTTCCGTATTTTCTTTTATTGTAATCTTAAATTCTGATCTGTGTCCAGTGTAAGTCTGGCGTGGCGTCATCTTACTTATACAAAGAACTACCAAAGACAGAAAAAATGTTTCGCAAGTTACAAGTAAGTTGCGTATTTTACGCTTATTCTTTATAATATAATAACCAAGAACCCAGTCCTTTTCAATGCCTGGAATTTCCAATACGAAATGTTTCTAAAATCCTTGACTAAAAAACTCTGCTTTCCGCTAACACCTTAACCTCAAAATCTTGTTGGAGTTTACTGAATACGGTTCTTTTTAAATAATCATCATCTTGTCTGTCAATCAATCATTAATCGAGGGTGAAAATCACTCAGCTAAAGCGATTTGGAACGAGCCCCTGACATTCTGGTCTCATCAGTGGCATAGATGGCAGGATTGCTACTGTACCTGCAAACAAGTCAATAAACTTTATCTTTGCTGTTACTTTGTAGATACCAAGAGCATTATTAGGACTGCTGAGAGTGCCACAATCTGGAATCAGTACAACTTCAATAGCCCTTGACAGTCAGAAGACTGAGAAAAGTGAGTCAATTTAGTTTTTCATTCAATTATTTGGGTTTATGTAATAAGGGCCTGCACATAGCAGGCCCTTATTACATTCTCATAATCTAGTTTGATTAATTCCTTAAATTGAGAGTCAAGGCCATCAGTTGACACCTAGCACCCATGCAGCTTCTAGAACTGATATTTACTGTTGCAAGCCATAATACATCTGGTGAAATTAAATCTTTGGTTTTTACCATTGTAATAAGACTTCATACTGGTGGGTCATCAATTGGGCATGGGAACAATTTTTTTTCACTTTCTTTATAATTTTTTTTAAATACCTTTTCCTAGTATAAGAAACTAAATTGAATATTTTGTTGATCTAGCCGGTAGATATATTTTATTCATTTTTAAACATTGTGAACTCATGACGTCACAAATTTGCTTAGTGTTCCCACATGTGTTTTTTCCCCGATTTGTGATAAATAAATAATGAGAAGAAAATTACTGATTTACTGCACTTACGGCTGAAACAGAGCTTGTCATTCATCATGTAGTATCTCACAAGAATGTGAGAAGTAGACTTCAGATACAATTTATTTTGCCAAGTTCTTGGTTGGGATTATAGCAAATGGCTATTATAAGTCCTACCTACCCGTCTGGGCAATGGGCGTATAATAATGTATGTATTATTAAAAATAACTTTCTAGAAAAATATTTTACACCTGGGGGAATTTAAAATCTGCTATCTGGAACCACCATTAATACCATGCAGTAGAATCACTTAGCTAAGAATCTCACGTATGATACAGATATGTATGATTATCAACCAATCATGTGAAAGGACGTTTATGGGACCCAATAAGGTTCAATCGTGAGATGTCAATTTGATTACCGTCAAGAGTCCAATAAGAACCTTAATGTACTCTTTGTAGACGTTGGCTTATTTGTTGGTTGTTTATTGCCAACATATTTATTTGAAATATCCTAGATCCTTTGCATTTAAAAATGTTTAATATTTTAAATAAGGTATAAGATACAAATACCTCAAAATAGTTTTCGATTTAGGACATGTTTGATTTTTTTTCCCATACCCAATTGCTTGTAAGACAAAATGATGTGAAAAAAATAGCATTTTTATGTAAAGCAAAGAATATTGCTGTTAGTGTATAAGTTTGCCTGATAATTTGCCCACAAAATGCTAAACTGTAGGGTTGAGGGTCAGGGCTATATCATAATTTGAAATGATAACATTGTTGCAGCTATAAACCAAGTTACTCTATTAGGTAGAGTGGGGGCAGATCCACAAAAGCGTGGTAATGAAGAACACCCTGTTGTCAATTTTCCTCTTGCAACTCACTTTAGCTATAAATATGAATCTGGTGATGTTTTACAAAGAACTGACTGGCATAGAATTAGCATATTCAAACCTGGGCTAAGGGACACTGTCTACAAATACTTGAAGAAAGGCCAAAGAGTTTATGTTACTGGGAAACTGTCATACGGAGAAGTTAAACTTGATGATGGACAAGTTAGAACTGCGTCAACTATCATAGCAGATGATATTATATTCTTCCAGGTCCAGCCAACTGATAATAATTAGGCTTATAACTCATTTGTAAATTTTTCTGGTGATAAGTTTAACTTTGTAGATTACAACTATTAATGATCTAAGTAAATAAGTTTGAATACATTTTTTCTTTTTATGTTTACCATTCTGCTTAAGAAATATTTATTAGCTGGTTCGACACTAAGTCATTATCTAATTGTGAAGCTAATAAACATATTCTCTCCTTTTACTGGTACGTTATATAACCTATTAGTGATAGGCTATTACAAATTACTGCACCTGAATCAACTAGCTAAAGGTCATAGCACATTATCACGGCGCGGCGGCGCAGCAACGGCACCGCTCCAACCCGGCATTTCACTTGCCATTCATTAGAGCATTGAATTGTGTGTACTATAATATATTTTACAATGTCAATGTAACAAGCGAACCGCGAGCTAACGGCGCGCCGACCTGTGCCCGGACTGCTAGCTTGCACTTCGCGGCCGGCGCGTGGACTGCGAGTTTGCGCCTCGCGGACGGCGCGTAGTACCTAAGCCCGCTGGCGCCTTAATACGTACGAGGTGATGCCGGGTTGGAGCGATGCCGTTGCGGCGCCGTGAAAAGATGCTATGACCTTAAAGCTACACACTTTGTTTTTTACAATAAGCGTTCAAGTGACATTCTATCTGGTAACCACTGCCGCGCATATATTTGACGTCTTTAAAGGCACACGCACCGACACTCTTACTTTAAAAGTCACTGCTAAGTAGAATCAGCCAGCTCAAGCAGAATAAGGATAATAATAACGCCATTTGAGGCGACGCATTACTAATTTATTTAATGGGTTTATCAACATTTAAGCAAGACCCATTGTTTTTCTCTCCTTTTGATAGGTTGACTACGGAAGAACTTGGGTAGTTCAACTATTCGTCGGTAGATGGCAGCAAATCCATGAATGCAGTTTAACCAAAATCTGTAACGAATCTTTAACAAAGAAGATTAAATCTTTAACAAAGAAAATTAATTTAAAGATTCGTTAAAATTTTAAAAGCTAAAAGTGAATAAAAACGTGTTATGATTTATGGCTTAGAATCTCAAATAAACTTTATGTATGATTTTAAACACCCGACGACTACGCTTACGTTGCTACTGCTTCATGAGGAACGAAACGAATATTTCTTTGATATAAATGTATAACAAACACAAAACCAGCGGAAAAACAAAAGATAACACCAAAATAGTGTAAATACCACCTATCTATTCGGACAAACATGAAGACAGCGATAGGCTAAGAACTGACGTAGCGGTTTTCTCCCGCGCCCGCAGCTTCTATAGAATGCAGAAATATATGAAAAAATAAAATCAGATTTCACTACGCATTTAATTCCTGCGGCGTGCGCGATTCCCGTTCGGGCGGCACACAGTATGGATTTTGACGTCAAAAACGGTCATCCTCAGTTTATGACTTCATTTGATGTAATTATTTACTATAAATTCACGAGTAGAACTCCCGAGTGTCAGTTTTACATATTTCGGAAGTAATGTTTTTTTTTCTAAATTTCTATGGATTTCAGAAATATCATAGAAATTGCTGTATGCCGAAAATAACTCAGTTTCGTATAATAATTTGCAAGACTTCAAATAAAACTATTGTCCAGGATAATTTAGAAATAACAAACTGAATTTAATTGTGAATAGTATCTGAGAAATGGCTAATTTTGTCTATTTCGGTTTTCATTTTTTTATGGTCAAATACATGGAAATTAGGATTCCAATACAACATCATATGTTTAATAGGGATACTGTTGATCTCTTCCCTAAAAATTAAACACTAATCTCAGAGGACCTTCGAGATTTTAGAGTTTTAAAATTACAACTCAGGGTTGTCACTTACTATAATTTATTACAATCGAAGTATTTAATTATTAAAATTTATCGAGTTCTAATATTAGCGGCGTAGTATTTATATGTTTATCTATTCCCATCATTCATCTACAAACGATTCCGAAACTGTTAGCTCATGACCAAAATTAAAAAAACTGACTGTCATAGTATCATTTATCATAAAAACGAGTGTTATAATAATGTACTTAATTTCTTAGTGAGTCTTATCTTCTGAGCCAGGGGGTCTTGGGTTCGATCCCCATCCGGAACAAACACTTTGTGATGTACTTTATGTTTGTTTTGTATCTGGGTGTTATATATCAGTATATTATTAATCTATATTTGTAATATCTTCGTTGATTCTGATTTCCGTAACACAAGTAGCTGCTATTTAACTCGGGATCAGATCTATGTGTGTGATGTTGTCTGATATTTATTTTGTATTGAGTCCGTAATATAGTAATAAGCTAAAACATGAATTTCAAGTTACTCTGAATAATATAAGGTACAGATTCTTAACGACATATGGGTAATATAATGTGTTTGAAATATTTTCCAATGAAGGGTGTTATGTGGTACAGGGAAGGGGTCCGCCCTCGTTAGGCTTATGCTGAAACCCTGTATCAATACATAATATACATAAAAAAATATAAAATAATTAACTGTGGATTACCTATTGACAGTGAAAAATTCGGTGAATACTGCAAAACTATAGCCTTTAACTATGTAAATGAGTACGCGTGGTATCCCATGACGGTAACGTTACATAAAATTTTAGTGCACGGTAAAGACATTATACATAGCTCAGCGTTACCTATCGGCTTATTATCTGAACAGGCAGGAGAAGCGCGGAACAAATTTTGGCGCTACGATAGAGAGCACCACAGCCGCAAATCTGACCGCCTAAAAACCATGTTGGACTTATTTCACAGGGCTCTAGAATCTTCCGATCCCTTTGTTTCCAACGTACGGTTGCAGCACAGGCTAAAGAGGTTAAAGTCTCTACCTTTGCCTCCCATGGTTTTGAATTTATTAAAACCATATCAAGTTAGTGAAGATGGTGATTATGTCCCTGATGCAGATGATCAAAATTCGCAAATTATAGAGGGATATGACGCTGATAACACAGAAATATTAGTTAACGAAGATTCATAATGGTAAAAGAAACGTCCAATCACAACCTAAAATTTAATTTAAAAAAATTCATAGTAAAAGCAAATAATCTACTTGCTAGTGATAACCCTATAATCAGAATTTTCAGAAAAAACTTAGAAAGCTTCTTTTTCAGAGGTCCTCTGACATAATACTTGGATTTTTTTTATAGTTTAAAGTATAGCAAAAACAATAAGTTTGTGTTTAAAAGGAATCCTAATACCTATACGTTTCGTGAAAAATAAATAAAAAAGAAATCATGAAAAAAATAAGAAAACTCGTTCCAATTAAGGCCTAGAGTTGTGCTATTTTATTAAATATAAGATTTTTAGCTACCCCTTTTTGATTTTACTAAAAGTAACCATTATAATTAAACAGAAAACAAGAAAATGTCATATTAATGATTGTCGTAATTTTGCATAAAATATTGTTTTTCTCAAAATCTATGCAAAATTGGCACTCGGGAGTTCTACTCGTGAATTTATAATAAATAATTACATCAAATGAAGTCATAAACTGACGATGACCGTTTTTGAGGTCAAAATCCATACTGTGCGGCAGTCGATTGGCCTTACGACAGTCGAGAAGTTTGCGGGCGAAAATAGCAACCGCGGCCGCCGGCTGCGGGATCACACAAAACTCCAGTCCCGTGTGTTTGGGTAAAAATACGCCGCGTTGAAAACCGCTCCGTGAGTTCCTAGCCTTAGCGTTATGTAGATATTTTATTTACGGTATAGGATACCTGTTTCCTAATTGGGACCTAAATATTTGAGAGTTCAAGCGTCACACATGCAAGCGTCATATTAAAACAATGGCATCGGAGTTTGGATCCGCTGGTGGGCTTTGTGATATCATTATTTTAGTAGCCAAAGGTTTTGGCGCTAACTCGTTTCAATCCTATGCTTCATTGTTAGGAAAGCCTAGGTGGTTACAAGAACAAAGTTATCGCAACCATTGACGAATACAGCTTTGCTTAAAAGCTCAAGAAATAAATCGTGGACATCTCGCCTCAAAGAAGGACCAGAAATAAATTTGACTGGCCTGTTGGTGCAATGGCAGCGATCCTGCAGTTAGCACCGGAGGTCGTGGGTTTGATCCCCACACATGACAAACATTCATGTGACGAACATTTGTGTTTGTTGTGTGTCTCGAGTGTTATCATCTATATAAGTGCATATTCAAAAATATTAACACGTCGCCTGCCATAGTAGATTTGCTAAGTCTTGGCATAATATGATTTGGCATGAGTCGGCGCAGGCGTTTGCCGAGAAGCGGTTTTCACTCAAAAAGCCTCCTACTTTATAGGTTATCTTTTCTGACGGTCAATTTGGAAAGGCAACTTGAGAGCTATTTCAATAATCGTGGTTTTTGTTGGACAATCTGGCTGCGGATTTTACACTTTAGCTGGAGGAAGCTTTTTCTCTTGCTTTTCACGCGACTTTTAAATAATGAAATACCTGCACCTCAAGATCCTCGAGTGTCTCAATTTCGACTTCGTGTCGCATAACAGGAAGAACTCATTGTACGAAACCTTTGGTATTCAAGCATTGTGGTTTGAACGGCGAGAAAACTTCAAAGTTATCCTATGTTGCTCAGTCTAGCCAAATCCTCATCTTGGCCTATAGCCATATCTAGGGAAATCCAGCTGGTTGAAATTCAAATTGTCGTCTGAAATGCGTTGGTGTATTGACGAAGGTTTACAGCCATCACTGGCTGCACCCTCACGGGTTACCGAAATCTCTGTTTCCTTCTTCTGGGTCTCATAAAAAAGCACAAGGTCACTCATAGAGTTGCGGAGGAGAAGGGGTTGCTTAGTATATTCTCTACGAGATCGCATCGGAGGGGGGACAAATTTATCTAAAAGTGACAGTTGTAACTTAGCGTAAGTTGATGTGGAAGTAGGCAACTAATCGATCGTTGACCTGCAAATTTGTTGACAATCTGATAAAAGTCATAGATAGGCCGCCTGCCTATGGCAAAAATCTCTTGACGGAGATCTGTGTACTAGCTAATTAAAATCTTTTTAGGTACCTACATACATACAGGTTGGTCGAAACATCAACAATATTTTTTTTTCAGCTTCCTTACACTTAGGGGTATCCAAAAATACCCCACCTATTACAGGTTGGGAAAAAAGTTTTTTCGCATTTTTAAGAAAATTCATTACATTTTTTTATAGTTTATTTACATTTAACTAAAGTATAGGTGCCATTTTGTTTGATTACTTTTTGCCATCTTGTAGGTAGGGACATGATTTGAGGCTTCTGATCAAAATACCGCGACAAGTGGTTTTGGCAGTCCTCTCGTGGTTTTGCTGAGTGGGTAAAGATGTGTGAGGTCTAGCGTTATCATGATGAAAAACCATACCCTTTCTGTTGATTAATTCCGGCCGCTTTCTCTCAACTTCTTGCTTTAATCTCATCAGTTGTTCGCAGTAGAGTTCAGAATCGATGGTCCTGCCTGGTGGTAACAGCTTATAATGAATAAATGTCCTTTCAATCCCACCACACACACAGCATTACCTTGTTGCGAGTTAACCCGGGTTGCGCCACAGTCTGTGAAGCCTGACCGGCCTTTGACCAAGACCTTTTTCGCACGTTCTTGTCGTACGTGATCCACTTTACATCACCAGTTATCAGCTTCTTCAAAAATGGTTCGGTTTCATTACGTCGTAATAATCACAAATGAGTACACGGTTCATTAGGTTTCTTGGGTTAGGTGGGGTACCCAAATATCGAGCTTTTTTGTGTAAGTACCCAGTTTTTTTCAAATACGTCAAAACTGTTTTTTGGTCAATTCTCAGTTCTTCAGCTACGTCGTAACTACTGATAAGCCGATCTTGCTCCACTTTTTAAAAAATGGCATCCGTTTTATCCGTAATAAGGCGACCAGAGCGACGTGCATCTTTGACATCAAAATTTCCGGATTGAAAATGCTTAAACCAAATTTGTGCTACTCTCACAGAGTACGCGGCCTGCGTTGCAATTTTACCTTTTTTGTAGTAAAATTTTAAAAGTTATCGAATATCTTCATTAGATTCATCTGGACAGTAAGAAAAACAAATGAAAATCACACATTTTCCTAATTTGAATTTGGAATTATATCTTCTTTAAAATTTAAACTTTTAATGATACCAAAACCAGCCACATACAAATATATAGCCAAAGAGATTTGATTAAAAGTTCATACATACTATATGCGAAAATACTTTTTCCCCAACCTAAATGTTAGCCGATTTTTTTTTGTAGTTTTTGAGTTATTAATTTTTTTATGAATTTTTGAAAATTGCTGGTTGAGTTACTTTTTCGGTCACTGTGCCCGAGATAAATGCCTGATTTTTTTTATTCTTTTAGATTCAAACTAGTTTGAGTGGATTTATAAGCATTTACATCCATAGCGCTTATCAAAACTCTAGAAATTGAAAAAGTTTTAAATTATGTATTTTCCCTAAGTTTTGAAAGCTATTTAAAAAAATATTTTTAAAATTTTACTATTTTATTAACTTTCTATCATGTACATTTTTATTGAGTTACTTAAATGGCATCATACTCAAATTATCATTCAAAATGTCAGAAGTGTTAAATTAAAGTAATCAGTATATCAAAAACATGATCAATAAAGTCTATATCAAGACAATATTGAATGTGATGGGAATTTGTCCACCTTTCAAGCTGAACCCCTTATTTTAGGATACTGTACGTCTACCACGAGTTGCTACTTTAAAATTACGGTATCGTTCGCCAAAAAAATCTCATTGGGATTTGATATTGTCATGTATTTCAAATCCCAATACAATTTTTTACGCGAACGTTACCGTAAATGTGAAGTGGCAGCTCGTGGTGGGCGTACTGTAGTGATAAAAGAAATTAAATCACAGGATAACGTTATTTCCATTTATTTTAAGTTATAATAAATCTGACACAATATTTAATATGAAAAATGTTTAAATATATTGTGTACAACAAGTTGGAAATTATGGCATGCACTTGCCGAAATAGAGATAATTGTAAAAATACAAACTCAGTTGTAATCTTACACATATACTAGGTACTTTAATAAAGCTCCACTTTTGTTTTACAAATCATACATACACTCTCTTTACAGTCTGTTTTTTAATCCTAGCTTATTGTTAACCTTATATATAATATTTACAAAACACAGTTTTACTCTATGACATTTACCTATATTGATAAAAGAGATCACAGAAAATTGTAGCTGGAAATCTTTGAGTAAAAGCCCTAGCATACTTTATGTCTACCACTTTAAAATTTTATCACAGTGGACGTTTTTAGTGTAGATTTAAAGGCATTTTTAGGTAGTAAATTGTTCGATTATTGTCTTAATGTCCCAACTACCTATACAGCTTAGTCCATATTATTTTAGCTGCAAACGGCTCGATAACAATATACGGTTCGGCTTTTGATATTTAAAAACTTAGGTACGTACTAAATGTGGTAGATTGTATTGTATGTCTTGTTTCATTCATGCTACAATTGAAATGTTCGCCAAATAGACCATGGAAGACTATTTTTAATTCTTTATTTTAATGTTAATTATTCTCTTCTAGCGCTATGCAATTGTTTTTTTTAACAACTGTAAACTCTAGATTTTTTAAACAAGAATATAAACAAAGGTATAAACTAATTAAATTACAAAATGCATTAATGTGCGCGCAGGCACTACGCACACATAGAGGCTTTTGGCAACATAGTTATCTTTCACTGCGAGATCTCGGCAGTCATGTTAATGGTTCATTGCACAAATATTAAAATAGTCTTTATTACATTAACACACGTAAACTCTTGTCCGTTTTTTAACTATTTAGGTAATTGACACTATTATATAAAAATCACTTGGCACAAAGGCATTTAAGGTCCATACCCTGTTTAACTCCAGTATCCATGCTAATTCTGTCAAAGTTCTCTCAGTTTTTTAAAAACTTAAAGGTAAATAAAATTGGGATGCTGAGATTATCAACCATATTTTTTTAAGGAAGACTATATTATTCTGAGAGTAAATTGACAAGAAAGTTGATGGTGGAGCCTTTTGCACAAATTGGATAATAATCGCATTGCACTGCAAATGTTTAGCGTCTATATTTCTGATGTTAATCACTGTTCACAGTTTTCACTTCTGAGATTGAGTGCATAATTTTCAACACTGTAATCAGGTTCACGTTTTGACATCAGGTTATCCCCAATGAGGGCACTGATACGGTGTTTGTCAGGTTGCGACGGGATCGACACGGGGTCAGGTCGCGCGCGTTTTAGCCAGGGCGCAGACGCTGTTATACTCAGGTCTGTAGGCATATCTTCATCAATATTCTCTTCTTCGCACCGCTCCTCCTTCATTTCTGTCTTCACCACCGCTTGTGATACTGTGACCCTCGTAGGGCTCATTTGTTGTCTTAAGAGTGAAATATTCTTGATATTTTTTAGTTCAGTCGGGTTCCTTAAGAACCTGGAAAGATACAAAATATAAAGTAAGTCTTTGTTTATATAATTTCGTAATTTAAAGTCAGCTGATTCTAAAGTAGGTCAAGATGCTTACTGGTAACAGTGTCGTTCACCCTGCACTTTGCGAAGAATGTTGACACGGTAGTAGTATCTTAGAGCACGTGACATCTTGTCATAGTTCATCGAAAGGTGGTTCTTCTGTATCCCCCAGAGTTTGGCAAGTCCAGCTGGGTCTACGATTTTGAAAACACCAGTTTCTCGGTTCTTCCATGCTATGTAATTTGTGTAGCGCTGCGTAGGGTCATTAAGTAGTTGTTGAAGAAAGTCCCACAAAAGTCTACCGTCTGAAATAGATTAAAAATATTGATTAAGTAACAATAAAAATAACAACAAAAGTATGATCAATAATTTTTAAAGCTTGAAATCCATCCATCCATTCATCTCCTTATTGTTTTCTATGTAATTTGTCTCTTTGTGTACGAAATAATGAATAAATAATAAAATTCAAGTTTGTGAAACTTACTTGTATTCGATTCAGGCATGTCATTTGGAAAGAATTCCCTATGCTGAGTTCGATAATGGGAATGTTGTGCGGTGTGCGTTTGCGGCGTTGGGTTCGCCATTGGAAGCTCTTTGGGTGATCTCGGTGGTGGTGCGAATTGCGTGTCTTCGTCTGAATCCGAGTGGTTGCTTCCAGAGCTTGCCGCTTGGACTTGAACTGGGACAGAAGGTGCGTAAGTAGGAGCGTAATTGACTGTTTCGCCACGCTGTGGGCTTCCTGAACTGTCCACGGAAGGAGCAGGACTTAAAGTTACTGAATTAGGTTGAGCTGCAGCTGCTGCTGCGCTATGGAAATGGTGGAAACCATCTACGGTCCAGGTGGGAGTTGGCGGATGAGAGTGGGGGGAAGGTGGGTAAGGAGCGGCTCGCGCAGTTGGAGTTACTGGTGACGATGGCACTCTTCCCAAAAGCGCAGCATCACGCACTAACATCTGAAGAACATTGTGTAAAACGTCACCAGCGCCAGGGCAACGTTCTCCCAAGTCTGTCTTCGTTAAAAGGCATAATGCTTTACCTGTTGACAAGAATAATGTATTGTTAATAAGATAGACGTGAAAACATCATTCAAAAAATTCGTATTCATGTGAATTTGCTCTTTATTTACCATTCATTTGGAAGAGGTCCATGTCGAAGTTTGGTAAGTCGAATTCCCTTTCGCACCACTTTAGGAAGACGACAACGTCATCTCTAGTCCAAAGTCTTGGTTCTGGGGGCAAACCGGCGGGCAGTTGAGCCTTGGTGTCACCGAGCGGTGAGGGTGGCGGAGGAGCCCATGGCAGGGGATACCGCCACAAAAGCTCCGTAGGGCTGAATGGCAGCGGTAGCCGCTCCATACTGGGCCCAGACGGCAGTTGCAAACTAACTACTTTCATAACTACAATCTGTAACAAAGAAATACCTAAATTAAATAAAGTTAAGGTAAACGTTCAACAAGGTTAGTTATACCTATTTAGGTCGCAAACCTAAATGAATGTAAAAATATTATATTACTTCTTCTATGACAATAGAAAAAGATAAGTTGTTTATTTTAAGTTATGCTTCTTTTCGCTAGATGGCGCCTCAATGTTGTGAGTTTTTCGTTACTTACATAATCTAGCAGTAGGTATGATCAAAAAAATTCAAAATAATATATAAATAAAAACAAAAAATACATCCGTTGGATTATGTTTACGTGTTTGAGATAAACTATATTGCAATGGATATTTTCTTATAAAAAATCTACCTACACAAACCATTTTATTGATCAACATTTCATGGTTAGTTGTATTTTATGGTTCGATACAATAGCAACTAACGTGGTTATATATTTTATAAAGGTAAATAACATGTTTCACATTATGTACCTACGTAAAAGTTTACTCAGTGGAGAACTCCTGACTGGATCGTAAACAAGTGTGAAACAGGAAGTTTCCTAGTTTGGTAGAGTTATTATTTTATTTCGGTCAAACTTATAAAATAAGTTTTTTTGGGCAATATGTATTTTTTTATGTTTCATGATGTTTGTTTGTACTGCTGAAAGCAATAAACGTATTTTTTTTAATGTTTAATAACAGCAATAAAATATATTTAATAAATCGTTGTTCCCAATCTTTCAATAACAGGCAGGATAAGTCCACTGAGAGGTAGGGTTCATAAAGAGCCGTTGTTATTTCTCATTTCATAAACAAATCCTATACAACATCCCTACTGGGATTATCCCTGTTTTAAATGAAGGAAACCACCATAAAATAGCGGTTCATTTGTTTCTAGAATGGCATTTGTTACTGCTAACAGAGGAAAACAAAAAGTGCTCGCGGGGTTACTTGCTTTTAAGATGACAAAATTAAACTTTGTTTCATGGCTTTGTTTCAGAATTGAACTTTAAAGTCTGCATCATCATCATTTTGTAATTGATTAATTAACTAATAATATGCACTCATGAGGGCATGCTACAAGTAAATGAAGTAGACAATAGACATGGAGTTTCTGATTTCATCTAAATAAAATAACAAGTATTTCTGTTTTCTTCATGGAAAATCATCTAAAAATGTTAACTTATATCCATATAGTCACGTTCACTATATTTATGTATTAATTATTGTTAAAATAAATGATCATTACATTGTTTTACTAGCGGTTTTTTAAATTATGTGCAAAGCGTAACACAAAGACTAAGACTCAAACCCATTTTTCAAGCAATAAATTTAGGGTTGTCAGCTGATGGTTGCAATTTAGAAGGCATGAATGGGACAAGCTACAATGTAGGGGAGAGTAGTATTATTATTATGCGATCATTCTAATCCGAGGGGGATCGTCAAAGGAGAAAAAAAATAATTAAAGGGAGCATGTGCACGCGCCGTTCATATTATTAGCACCATTGTCCCTGCTCAACAAAAAAAACACTTGCTTTGATTCTTTTTATCATCTTGGTATCCGGAGAACTTTGATAGTAACTTTCACTAAGTGTTAAATTTTAATAGAATGCAAAAAGCAACTGATAAGTAAATACTTAGGGTAAAAATGAATTATTTTGTATTATCGCGACAAATGTATTTGTTGTTCTACACCGGATTTTAACTTCGTATCACGAGGCAGTACACCGTCCTTATCGGGTGCGGTCGGAAATGCGTGAGTCTGCGATATCGCGGTGTGCGATAAGCACCGCTACTTACCGGCTGAGCTGATCCGGAACTGGTTGCGTCGTCAAAAATCCTAAAGAAGTCTGATATGCCGGCGAATTCAGCACACATACATTGTCACAACACTAGTACACAATATCCAAAGTTCACAGAGCACCAGACACACGCGTAGCAGCGGCAGTCCCTCCAAACGTGTCGTGTTACGGCACGCCGTAAACCAGCAGCGTATCTGAGGGATCGAGCTCGCAGACAAGCGTCGCGGGCGGCTCTCTGAGGTGGACTGATGATGCGGTGGCGGCGCGGGCGGACGGACGCGAGCCCGCCGGCGCCCCCCGGCCGCCCCCTCCCCCTCACCGCCTCACATATTGCCGAGATAAAACTTCGGGAGCGAGACCAAGACCCATTTTTGAGAATGTACGGTATGGCCAATATTTCCGCAAACCGTTACCAAGGAAGTTCGGCGTAAACCCACAACCACAAACGGTGGTGAGTTGTCTTTTGACGTATCTTCAAGAAGTCAGATAGCTGATAGCTTTAAAACAAATTCTTAGGGCACGCGGAAGTGCTAGCTGTACGATAGGATTACGTCAGCGCGCCAGTTTTTAATAACTCGCATTATTTCCTTGTTTGTAAAGTAATCGCGAGTGTGACACGATCACACGACTTGTTTTTTCAGTACATTTGTGTTCATTTAGATCAATAGCTCTAAAATTAACTAATTTTCTGCAATTGTTTAAATGAATCATGCAAATAGCGCCGCAAGATGTACTAGCGCCGCCGTTCTAATTATTTAAATTTAAAAAATACCACAGTATGATTAGTATTATTAATAATAAGTGAGTTTCTTTATTAGTGTGTATTGCATTGATTTAGATCTGAACTAATTAGCAGCAATGCTGACGCCGGCGTCATCTCATCACAGCAGCATTGCTAGATAGTGGAAAGCTCATGATGGCGTGGCAGTATTGAGTCTGAGACTAAGCACAGGAAACGTCTGAGCTGCCGGACGGCAGTTTCCTGGTGCAGAGTGAGGCAATATGATCGCCAACCGGTTTGACCTGAGCTCATTCGGTCCAGCCAAGTTTGTATTCGTGTTCACAGTTCTTGTAAATCACATCATTATATTTATGGAGGAAAAACCTAAATGTTCTTGATAACCTTTTTAGACTGATAAATTTGGTGATTCCAAATACTAACAATAACAAAGTGAAAAACATCAAATACGAACAAACGAAATCATTAAGTAAATTTAACACAGGATTATACATTAATCATAATAAACATAGTTCGAACTAGGTAGGTATTTCTATTTGATATATCAGGTTGTTCAAGCGCTGAAAGGAATTTAGGTCTGCTAATAAGACTGTTCGTGAAAAATAGACACGTCTACGTTTCAGCGTTGAGTCATTGCAATGATATTTGTCCAGGTATTGGTTGGGCAGTGTTCCTTGTTTTGAACTCCGCTGGCTCCGGGCGTCAGTAGCCAACGTTTCGTATGTGTTGGAGTATGCGTGTCGGTCGGGTTATCTTGTGTGTGCCCTGGCCGCCGTCCCACTACCGGTTCGAGACAGAAATATTCGGCAGCCAAGACGGAAGTGGCCTCGGAATCTTTACCTGTTGCTCCCTTCGCCCGCTCCACGTTCCCTCCATCGTTCTGTCTCGTTTTCTCACTCGGGTGTTAGCGTTTGTTTGTGCGCGGCGCGGCGGCACGCAGCCGACCGTCGTGGAGTTATGTGCAGTAATTTGGAGAATAAAAGACTATGATGTTCGTCCATACGTGACCGTGACCGCAGTTCCCGCTGCTACTTTCTTTGTCAACATTATGATGTTACGCGTTCACGTAACATGTTTGCTGCACTTATCCGTTACGTTTCCTTCTTATGTTTAGGGTTTCCTAATTTTATATTTTACAATGAGATGAATGCCATCTAGAGGTTCAATGCGAGTTGTTTGCTGTATTACGCTGCTTACCTAAAAAGTGTTTGGTCAACCAGCATATCACAATTCGTACAACTCTGCTTCTGCTATCATGTTAAATTGAGAGGTTCGGGTGTTAGGAGCGGAGGTTTAAAGACAAGCCTTTCTTGTTTTAATACAGATAGTTAACAAAATATCGAAAACAACAACACTTAGAAAGATTCGGAGCCCCATGTAATACTTAACAGGATATCTTCAAAGCAATGATGGTCATCAGATAGTTAATTCAGTACCCAAACAAGTCTTGATGCGATGACTTTATAAATATATGTGCACTACAAGGGTTTTCCTCTAAATAAATGGTAAATCTACCAATTATTTTTGAAGACTGCAAGTAGAAACTTTTTAAAAATCTTAAGATAAAGTTGTCCAACACGAGTGAGACGTAAAAATGCTGTTGACTAGAAAGGCGACAAGTGGCATTTGACCACAGGATATTACACCAACTTAATTGTTTCAAACATATAGGATTGTAAATATTGCAATCACTATTACATGTTGAACTATGAAATAATTCGACATCGGTAAGTCCAATAGTTTATTATCACTGTTATCAGCTATGTATTGTATGTATGAAACATGTAGTTCAAAATGGGTCATAAGATCCCTGCCTATCTTTTTCTGCGGCCGAAGGCGCCGAAGTTTCTCTCTGTTGTTGATCTGTCTGCCTATTTGTCTCGCCATGCGCCAAAACAAAGTAACCTTAAAATATTTACATCAAACTCTTCAGACAGTGTGAAGAGTTACAGACCTAAAAAAACTCGTGCAGACCAAGCAACCACAGAAGCACGCACGACGATACAGGTAACTAATAAAAGATATGCCGCGGTAGGAGCTGAAATACTTATTATTTCGAGATGACAGCGGTGGTGGCTCCGCCGGAATGCGACGAGCGGCCGGACTCGAATCCCGAACACATGCGGAAGTGCTCGAAATAAGTCTATTGCGTGTGCGCATACTTTCAGCTAACAAGTGTGGGTACTCCGTTACTTTTGCATAAACATAATTATCGACTTGATAAGCTTTTTTGATACCAGTTTGTATTTGGAGGCAACGGCGTTTTTCTATCACGAATTATATATAATTCGAATGCTGTTCAAAATAAATATGCGCAAAACCTCTTGCTTTTTGTGGTTATTACAACTGAAGAATAGGTACAAGAACTAGGAACTGTTAACATCATTATCAAGGCGGTTAAAAACGAATAAACGAATTCATAAATTAGGACTATGAAAATTATAATATAATATAGTATAGGAAAAAGAACCGGCAAAAATAGTGATGCACAACCCTAATCATTTATTAAAAATCAAAATAAATCATATTTATTCAACAAGATACTAGTCATAATAGATACAAGATGCATTTGCAGCCATCGGGAAAGCAGGATTATTCATACTTGCATCAAAAATATATGCAATCTGGTAATCGCATTAAAAGATTTTTATTGCCTAAATTTGCAACGTACGTATAGGAAATGAAAGACTTCGAATAGTTTATGCCGGAAATTAATACACGCGGGAAGAGGAAATTAGGCAGCAGCGGGCTGCGGGGGGAGGACGTGTGAGGGTCGTGGGTGGGAGGGGGGCGCGAATCTGAACCAACTTCCGATGATGGCCGCGTCGCGGTACGGAAAAGGAACGGCCCCGGAGCGGAAGCATGGATCTGGCTCTTCCGTTTATGTATCTACTTTTACTATGTCCCTATCTACTTTGCTGAGAGACCGTCAAAATGTTTTATTCAGTCAATAATGACTTTTCCTACAAAAAAATGTTCTTTATTTTCATTACTTGTTCAGTAGTTGAACGAAAATAAATCAACGTATATATAACCAAATGAAAGTGGGAAAAGCGTTGCAAATTTAACGGAAGTCTACGCCGGATGCCGAACCATTTTAAATTGCAATCATATGGAAATGCCGCTACTTCCTGTGTAGTGACCTGCATCGAACTTGCTTTATTTCATTAAGTCAGTGGATAACAATAGGCACTGTATTAATTAGGTGTATAATTAAAGTAACACGGGTTACATATTTTGATGAAAATGATTTTATTGACTAGAAATGCTGGAGTCGGGGAACTATCCTGTGTTGCCTGTGTTGTCGTTTGCTTAGTTGGAGAAATAGTAATCGCATTGATTTAGTAGATCCGCTGGATATAACCTACTTATTTATAAAGAAGCTGTCAAGAGCTGTAAGAAATCTTTAGTTGATTGCAACAACAATGAGGGGTGTCGCAACGTCTCGAGTTCTCGACGCACTTCCGAGCGGCGGCCGCGCGGTTCGCAAACGCGGCCTCGTTTCGTCTGTAATGTTGTGTTCGTTACATAACGAGGTGCCACTCAGAACTAGGCAATGATGTCACTCCAAAAATTGCGCCACTTACGCTGTTCTTATTGGGAAACTAAGAAGGAAGAGTTAATTGCTTAACTTTGCTGTCTAGAATATTATTACCAGAAGCCAGAATTTGACTTTGATACTGGATGTATTTGACTTCTTAATGCACTAAGTTTTAGCAGGACTGTTACCTTCCAGATCCAAGTGCCTGAGGGAGTATTAAGGCACTGTCTTTTATTACGGATTTTTAAATCTAGTGTAAATATGACATCACGATAACTGAGCACAACGGTTAATGTGAATGTATTAAGTTTAAAATATTATATTTTGACTAACCTAACCATACGTCGTAACAAAGGTCCTCAATTAAAAAGAAAAAAATAGTTGAACATGATTAAATTTAGATATAGATTGGCTGTAATGGGCAAATGTTCGCATGCGACCTTTTCCTCCACGAAGCTCGTAATTATAGTTGGCAAAGAAATCGTCTACTTCCGTCGACCTCAGGCGACGCGCGTCCACTTGTGGTCACGCAAGCCACTAAGTAAACTATTATGCTTACAAATTAAGCCTTCGAGAAAAATGGAACTTAAACATGGCACAGGGCCCGTCTGCAAGACAATCGGATATTGTTGAAGAAAATATTGTGCACTGTGTTGTTAATTGGATAGTGAGAGGAACTTATTTAGAGGTGCGGCTTCGAGGAAATGGCTGAACTATGTGAAGTTATTGCTTTAACCTGCATATAACACAGATGGAATTTTGAATTGGTCAAATTAGGCTCCGAAAATCAATATTCAGCCAACTGCACTGGCTGAATAGACAATTAATCCACATTTTAACGAGTAACCCCCTGGGCGAGATTCGAGCGCACAAGTGTCACATGACAAAGCGAGCGACCCCTCGGATGGCGGGATCGACGATGGGATCAAAAAACCGGGTTGGGAA
This sequence comes from Udea olivalis, assembly GCA_947369235.1. Classification (NCBI taxonomy): domain Eukaryota; kingdom Metazoa; phylum Arthropoda; class Insecta; order Lepidoptera; family Crambidae; genus Udea; species Udea olivalis. The sequence goes on along the minus strand of OX376346.1, from coordinate 9,446,501 downwards.
TGCACCCGTAGATATTATGGAGGGTTCAAACACACACGCTTGCCATGTTCTACAGTTTGTTATGATGTTGTCGTGCTGAGTAATAGTAATAATAAGTAAATAACCAATCTTAAAAAATTATAAAAATTTCATCATTGCATTTTTATCTTCTTAATTGGTCTAAGCAATGTCGTCTTCCAATAATTAAATTTAATCGTAGGTATAGTTATTTTATTTTTACGTTCAAGTCATACTAACACAATTACTAACTTTTTACCTTTCCTACCAACCCCTTAAAAATGTCCAATACCTAACTTCGAAAATGAAGTAATGTGTACGTAAGTTGATTGTTTACCTTCTAAGTCAAATAACTGAATTCTGCAACAATAATAGTCTTTATTTCAATATTTTTTAGGTGTATGCACGTGATGATCATTTGTCAGTAGCCTATAAATATTTTGTGACACGTTGTATATCGTCATAAAAAGTGAATCGTCTGGGGGCTCACTTGGTATGTCCCAATCGGGCCATGTGCGCGCGCTCCCACGCGTAGCCGACGCACAAGTGTGCGCCAGCGCCGCACGAAATACCTACTAACTCAACTCGTATCGCACTTCCCTTCCCATGTGTGAGTAAGTGAGCTGCTACTTCCTGGTACAAAGCGAGAGACGCTTTATTTAAGTTCTTCCTTGTGTGCGTGCGCAATATTATTTGTATTCAGTTACCTCTACTACGGCCTATAATTGTACACGAATATTATTATATTAATCGCATCTGTGTGTGTGTGTCAAGTCTTTAATCTCCATTGTACTTCCTGATTACTTCGCCGTGTGTGTGAGCCACTTGTTTGAATGCTAGGGCGACTTTATCTCAGTGAGGGACAGAGTGCAGCGTCCGATTACTTTAGGGTAGCGAGACACTTGTGTTATATCGACAATGCTCGCAGACTACATAATGGCTATGATAATGATTTATGAGTGCCTGTTGAATTCGATGTCTCTAGGATTGTTGCATAATCATCGCAATGGTTATATGCATTTGAATCATCATAACCTCACGGTATTGTGTACGCTGCTCGCCACAACCAAACAAAGAGCCGATGTTTACTTTCTCATTGGAAACAGGAAGCATAAAGTCCGTTGCAGTATGTCTTAAACTCATACCGTTCTTGGTATGAAACAATACAAGTTCCGTTTTGTTTGCAAAACTGTACCGTTTTCAGGAAGTGATCGCTCTTCGATTAATTTACTTCAACTTAGCTTGAGAGTTAGAAGGACTGAAGTGTTGTGTGGGTATATAAACACAGTAATTAATTGATGCTGATAAGAAGAATTATCGATTTTGTTTGTTGTTGAGACATGAATGTTTTGGTTACCAGTTACCACCAGCAAGACCGTCGATATCGATAGTAAGTAATCCAAAGCTTCACTAATGCCAGTCAGTAGGTATTGAACTGCAAGTGGACAGATGCGGTTCTCTTTAGCAGTTTGCACAATTCGGGAGGGTCTGGCTCGGAGGGAGTTCCATGAATTTGCCGTTAAAGCACTGTCGCTCACATCTGTCGCCTCTATCTGATGAGGATTATGTAGTATGTGTTATTTATTGATTTTGGACGAAACGAAGGGTTGGGGATTATGGCCAAAACGTATATATGCACTTGCAATAAATATATATTTATTTTAATTAACATCGTGTCTCTATACAATAAAATTGTTAACGCCATTAATTGAGTTGGTTTCAATTCTTTATGTAGGGTGGTGCGGCGAAGTAGGTAATATGAACTATGAGTAATTCAGAACTAACTAAAAATAGATTTTAACAACTTCCGATTACCTTTATTAATGATCCTGCCGCTTAGTAATGAAATGATACTAAAGCGAGTTTACGAGGAAGGAAGTTGGCAATGTTACTACACTTAGTGGCATTTGTTGAAACTTATTATACCCTAGTGAACTTCCGAGACTAAGCCTGAGCTGCCATCAAAAATAAAAGTTTTTGTTTCCCGTGATCACGACTGCTGCAAAGGAGTCGAAACATCGAATTAGGAAATGTAAAAATATAAATTCCTCGACTTATATCCGTAAAGTGCTTTATTGGTTTTAATAGGAAGTAGTTTTTGTTAGGTATATCACGGCAATGTTACCTATAAACATAACCGTGATTTTATGGTAGGTAAGCGTGGGCTTTGTCGGGATAGGGGTATCAATTGCTGACCCTTTTTGCGGAAACGTTAGGCTTTTATTTTGTCTTTAGATAGTTAAAATCTTTGTTAATTTTTGCCTCAGCTTCCGAGTATTGCTGATTCCGCACGTTATTCATTGCCGCATAGTGACGAGGTTACGTGGTACCTAGTAATGTAATTAAATATGCACCAGTAGGCGTGCTTCTGTTCTCGAAGGAGGATGCAGCGAGGGACACTTGTTGGGCTTCGATTTGACGTAACTCGCTCTGTGCCCTTGCCTCGCCATGGACAAAGAAAGCAATACAGTCTACTATGTTATCTAACATTTTATCATGTAGTGTTTCTTACTGGTGCTAAGAATGCCATAATAGAGATCTATTGCAAAAGTAAACTTGGTCTTCGTAAAATGCAGTAGCGTTTAATTTTTTATGACTAATTACTTCCTCTCATTTTAGGTATTGTCTCTTGTGTCCTTCATACTAGATTGTAAGATGTCGTCAGGAAAATCCGTTGGGTTATCAGTTTAGCATACATTTTTCTTCCAGGAAGGAAAAGTTGTAATTAAATGCATTGGTAGGTTATACAATTGGCCTTTACCCTACCTTACCCACATTTTACCACATTTTACCCTCTACTTGTAAACATGATGTTTACGGTTTATCTATTCCCATGTTTTTTTAGTTTGTCTTACGTTCTCTCCGTCCTATGTTACAATTTGTGTATAATAATCTCCTTCTTCTCATTTTCAAAATTGACTCCATCGATGTCTATGTACTATCATTTACCAACACCCTTACTTACTTTGAATCCTGTAGGTTCAGTGGCGGCTTTCGGAATGCATGCAGGTGTTTAACCCCGATTTTATGAAATAAAATACTTGTAGTCCAGAGTGAGTCTTTTGAGAGTATCTGTTTTCATCGGGCGGTTTATATCTTAATCATACAAAGTGTATCTTTCGCTATTCGACTTTTTAATCGATACTTTAATAATCAGTGATATTAGCTATCAAACTCACTCGTATAGTATTTCAAAAGGATCATAAGGTGAGATCTATAGAACGTGCTTTCCCTAACTTCAACTTTTGTTTGGACTTGCGCTTTTGAGTATTCAAAGTTCGTAAAAAATGGATATACAATTATGTCAAATAAATTGTGTCATATTGGAGCTTTCCTCTTATACGGAAAATCAGTATTGGATCTACATTCATACTGCTAGCAATATGGGAATATAAGACTATTTTTTAGTACCCTTGTCTGTACTGTACTACTTGTATTGGAGGTACTAGTATTAAAATTATTTATAAGGATTTATGTAATAATGAGTATCCTATCGATTTGGCCCTTTTGTCTTTCATAGGCAAAGGTATATCGTGCTTATATTTTCCACCTTATAATATCTATGATATAGGAACAAAAATGTAAGGAACATTTTGTTTTTGTTCTGTGTTTGCGTGTTTTCATCTGTTGATGTGTGTTTTTAGAAATATTTAAATTAATTAAGCGGATATTTATTATTTTATTATTTATGTACTAATTACATATTATTATTCTTTGAAGATACCAACTCGAAAAGCTCCCACGCTCTCAACACACAGGTGTAAGTAAGTTCTGATTTGGCCACGCCTTTTAACCTTTGCAGCAGGTAGTCACTATCGTTCAATAATAGTTCAAAAATGTGTTTTATTATTATTAGCTTTGAGATATGTAGGTACTCGTAGAGCTAAAACCAAGAGCTAAAAGTTTAGTTCCTGCATAGTTTCCAAAATAACAACAGCATTGCTAATAACTACGCGCCCTGTAACGAGATTTCTTTTTAGGCTCTAGGTTTTGTATAAACTACCTGCGACACACAAATAAAATTTGCAATGCATATTAAACGCATATAATATCTAACACATTGTCTAAATGGTTCACTCTATTAGACTGAGTACTCTTGACTGTTTTCTTCTCTGTCTAACATTTGTTGCGTTTGTATTTGTCTCTCTTTCCATTCGGCTTCCTATTTCGCGCACTCGGCATATTGCGCCTGCACACTAGGCGCAGCTCACATCCTTAGTATTACATCAATGCTTACTTACTAGTGATGCAACTATTATGTCAGTCGGCGATTTATTCACGTATGCTCACGATACTTGTTTAACTGACTTAGGATTTTCGCGCATCCTTTATTATTAACAGTTTAAAATGAACCTACTTTTCATAGGCCTTATTGTTTGACTAATCCGCTGCCTGTTAGACCCTGCTTTGGTACTCGTAATACCTATTTCTGGAGCGAAAAACGTTTCTTTGTGCTAACTTTAACCTTACCTACTCTGTAAAGATAAGTGCTAATTGATTATAAGCATTTGTGTGTGTTTGTACCTTCTTAATATTTTAATTAGAGGTAGATAGATTTTTTCTGCGCATTACATAAAGTAACCTACAGAAGTATCAATGCACAATTTAGGCGCCATTTTCAATAACAACGATTGCTTTCACGCAATCTACAGGTAGAGAAAAAGCCAAAGAAGGGGCAAATATGAAAAGTGCTTCGATAATAGGTTTAAAAATAATACTTTTGCTCATATTTTTTACCCTGTCTAACAAAAGGTCTAGCTTGAAACTGTTTAATATTATGAAATGCCGTTCTTAATTAAAACAGCCATTAAAAACTAATTATATCCAATAATGAGTCGCCAAAGGATAGAACAAGCAGGTATTAATTGTTTTTTCTATTAGGATGAATTTTCCGTTTACGTAGTCAATAACACTTAATTATTACTTCCTCAGAAAATATTAGTATAGTCGGCGAATAGTGGAACTAAATGATATAATGGCACCCAATATTCAACGATTTTTAATCAAAGAAGTACCATAAATACCATGGGGTTTCGCGTAAAACTAATCACCACTACATCGATGACAGACACCAACAATAATCGTATGATGATTTCCAATACAGTCTTCGAAATCCAATTGGCCCGTTTTGACATCTAGCAAAGACCGTAGAATTTAACTCTGCAATACTCAGCATAAAAACTTTAAAAAAATTCAAAATAATCATTTAGTTTTTGCGTTGAAATAAACACTTCATTGAAGGGCGCGTAAATGATATGACAAAATATATTTTGAGTTTTTTATATTTTCACGTCATCCTATAGAAATATGATTACTTTGAATCATTCATTCATTCATTTCAAAACGACTTTAAAACAGTTACGTTCTCAGTCCTCTACCGGTCGTCTGTCGATGCACCGTCCGACGGTAAATTGTATCGTTTTTCTATTGTGTCTAGCACATACGACATACCTACTATAGGTTAATAATAGTGATGTAACCAACTCTTTCCTAAAACCGGAAAGTTCGTTCAACGGTTAAAATGTGAGTAAAGAAATCATTAACACTATCAATACAACAATACTTTTAACATTTACGCAATTTACGCATCATTACGTACCTTTTACTTATTAAAATTTTTGCTACACCTTAATACACAATTATAGCAACTTTTATGGGAAAATGAGGCCTTAGGACAGAAATCTACAGCAAGCCTGTCCGGTAATCGGTAATCAGGTTACCGAACGGTGGGGTTCACTCACATCCCTAATTGCGCCACGATGACAGGTGTCAAAACGGGCCTAATAACTAGATTTCTCCGACTGTAGTAATTAGAGAATTTGAATAATTTTTAATAACCAGTATTTAATCGATAATTGGACTTAACAAACACCGATGTACTAGCCTATAAATATTTATACGGTTTTGTTGAGTTTAGAAAAAAATACGTAAATGGTTCATAAATGCGTCATCATGCGTACTATTTATTTAAAAGTAGTATAACACAAAGCCGGCTACACTACATTGTTTTATTTCAACTAAAGCGTATTCCAAGCGAAATATCTATCCTAAACGAAGAATAGGACAAAAGAAGGCTGCACTGTTTTATTTCACCTACACCGTATGAGGTGAAAAACTCATTTCAGCCGGGATTAACAAGGGACGGGACCGTGAATACATGTCACATCACCCGTGAAACCTCAGCTTTGTGCAGAGTGTGAAAGGGCTCACTCATTAGGAAGATTGCGAGGGGAAAGTGAAGCAGCATTGTCTCGGGCCGCGCTCGCGTAGTCGCGTCTCCTGCGCACATTGTCTCGCAGTCGTGATCCCCGATTCTGTTGCCAACACTATTCTACTGCTTGCTCTTAGGAAGTCTATGATTTCTTGCATAAAGGAACGAGGCCGTGCATGCCATAAAGAAAGTGCATTTGGGTCGGGTGAGACAACGCAACTGTTACTCTAACGTAAAACAGATGAGGGACGGGGGCGGCTATGCTAGCCGTCGAACCGTTATCATGTTAGTGAGTAGGTGAGCTTATAGGGACAAATCACATCATGGACTCACGTTAATGTTAATAATAATAATACCTCAATGTTATAAACATCACTTCAAATGTTTATGGCAGATTTTTTTTTAATTACTCAACTCTTTCAAAGTTTACCATTTCTTTTTATGTTCCGGTTATTGTAACTATTGTAAGTCAACTAGGTTGGCTTCTTGTTTACAATAATATATGACTATCTCGGACTAGGCATGGGCTTCGATAATTGAAGACTTAATTAGAAGGAACTACCAGCAGTTTATCGTTTCCTATAACTCATTAGGAACTAGTACCTACACAAACTAAAATCCGGTATATCTGTCATTATAATGCTATAATGAATAAGACACAATTCATTTTGAATAGGTACCTATTAAAGAGTTGGCTGTTGTTTTCGAGTTTTTTCCTAAGACGCGCCGGTCGCGTCTGTATTCAAGTTAGCTCGAGCTAGCTAAGATGGCAACAAGCAGGAAGTGAAGTAGGAAAACGTACGAGCGTCATCCAAGGTCGACCACGCGACGATCTCCCAGCTCGCATGCCATTACACGGTATGTCGTCACATCGCGACAAACATTGTTTTACAATTGGTAACGTTTCGGTGGATCTTAGTTCGTACTAGAAACACTTCCTCAAAATTCAAGGTCATCATTTATCATTCGCATTTCTGTCCAATAACGTATAGGTATCATCGCATTATAGGGAAAGGCAAAAAAACCTTTTCCGTGAAGATCAATAACATTGCCCAGCCCTCTTATAAAACGCACTTTACATTAGGTGTATTATCTGATCTGTTCGTGGATATTTGCACTATTTATAAAGTTGGTTCCATAATAAGTGTGCAATCCGCATGCTTTTTCTTTTCAACCTCAGGTAACGTTCGGGACAACAAAAGAGGCGAAATTCGTTCGGCTAAAATATTAACTTTCGTACAAAAGGAAGCATTATATTTCCAAGTATGGAGCACTTCTTCACTTCCGAACAATAGATTGTATAGGAAACGAAGTGGTAAACAGTGGTTCTTTTGCAGTTCCCAAATCTTTGGGAGGTGCTAGGGTTTTGTGTTGACCGTGGCTTGTTTTCAGTGGGTTATATGAAACGGACTAAGAAATCACGTATGTATTGTGTTTTGGTGTATCTACTAGCGGGAACAAAAACAAGGAATGCCCAGGAATCAATAAAATAGTGCAGGCAACTACTACTACGTGGCTCAAATGAATGTTTTGCTGCAAAATATGAATTACTTACTTACGACTAATATACAGCTGGCTATATTTATAACGAACTTGCCCTCATTATATTAGCATTTATCACATAAATTAGATCGCTGAACTGCAACTTACAAAGAAGGTAAAATAAATTTGACCACAAAATACCTAGTAATGACGCCATGGCGCTTGGTCTGCTATTTTCTTGGATAGGTAAACGTGAAATCGGGAACCAGCAAGATCGTTAATTTATTAAGTTTTATTAAGTAAAAAACGTAGAACTACGCGCGTTCAAAACCCACGACCATAAGTGCACTGGTTGTGTTTTTAAAAAAAATACTCAGAAAAGAGAGAGAGAGCTACTGGCAAGCGATTTTCGTCCTATGAAGAATTCCACGCCGCTGTTACCGATTATCTTAAGTTTGCTTTTAAACTAATTTTTATTTAGGATCGTACAACTTTATCACCGTTAGAATCCTCTTCTTCCTCCTTACGTTGCAAGTAGTACACCTGATATTCAATCACTTTCTGTGTTAGGCCCTATGTGATATTCATTCAGAGTCTGACTGTCTGCTCTGTGTACTTGCTCGAATTTAAATTTAATTTTAAACACGATTAGTCTGAGATCGTTGCCATTGTATCGCCTTTTCGAGTATCTACTACAGATCGTCGCAGTACGGAAAAAAAACACTGAAATAATAAAATTTTATGGCAAAAATGATCATCGACGGACTTCTGTATTTGTAAACAAACTTTCATTCTTATTTTTTCTACGCCAAAGAATCTAGGCTATTATACCGAGGTATTCTATTGAGGGGTTATTTCGTAGAAAGAGGGCAAAACTAAACTTTGATAGGATATTGAACATTCACATTACAGTACCATGGAAGAAGTGAGGAAATAAAAGGTTCGAGAGCTTTATGAGAATTTCATTATTTGTAGAAACACAAAAGAATGCGGATGATGGAAGAGAGGCGTCTCCGACCAGACACATTGTCTCTTAGACGCCGGCGTTTTCATAAATACGCTTTGAGGTGCTGGCTGGTGCTTAAATTCCTTTTTTTATGCACATTGAAAGAGACATACAACAAGGCGAACACAACAGAAAATCTAAAGAAAGTTATTCTTGGTTCTGAAAATGCAACCCCGTTCGACGCCGTAGGTAGGTGTAGGTAAGGTAAGTTAAATAAATATTTGCAAAAAAAATATTCACATAACTATAAGTAATTATCTGTGATGTTCGTTATCAGAAAGTTGATCAAATATTAGGTTAGAACCTCTATTTATCTACCTACTTCAAAGGCGTACCTTGCGCCGTCGTATTGTCTGCTCGCTCCATCAAATCCCAAAGGATTCCTGATCATTATAATTCCGGCAAGCATTTCCATAAAAATCATTTCTGATCGTTATCTACGTGAACAGGTCGGTAACTTTTTTCTTTAGGCCATCATTTATTTTTAAGGGTACAAAAAATGGTAAGGCCTCTAAAGCGCCGCAGTGTCCCTTCTAGGAAACGTTTGGATTTATTTGACACCCGTCTGTGACATATAGAGCGGCCATTGCAGTGGACTGGACGGCCCTCTTTGCTTCGCTCGTTCCAGAGACAAAGAGGTGTGAATTTACAATTTTGCGTTTAGCGATCCATCACCAGATCATAACCATCACCAGATAAAACGCCGTTTTGTTTTGGTACATTCGCTGTTGGACTTCAGATAAGCGATGGTCACAATGGCCGGAACCAGACATAAAAGAAACTACTAGTTTTACCGCTTACCTGTTTACTTTAAGCTATACAGTACTCTACATACGTAAAACATATACATCTATATAAGTAGAATTCTTAGTACGAATTGATCAAATTAATTCCTACCAGTATGTCTACAAGCTAATGTTAGGATATTGTATCTCAAAAATACGTTTGTTTCCGTACATATTTAATCAACTTATTAAGTTCCTTCACAACGTATCTTATCATGAAGATTATTTACTTTTTGCGAACCACCTAGGTAGCTACGAACGTTTTTTATTACCTTCCCTGCCGTCTTCGATGTTGTCACGTTAAAAAGGCTCTTTGTCGATAGTTTTAATGTTCAGCATGCCGTGTATTAACTGTTTTTCTTATCTCAGATTATCCTTCAGGTAATGATCAAAAGGGTTTAGTAAAAAAGGCTTTACTCGAATAACAAGGCATTCGGGTTCATCATCGGACATGATACGGCTTTGGATAACGTGACGGTTCACGGAGTTCTTATAGCGTAGAACGGTCGTTGTGCAATTTCCCACAGGGTATTAAAAGCGAATACCTTCCTTAGAATCAAAACACAATGGTGGGGCAAGAGTCAGGTAGAGCGCCTCGCCGCAGGGTTCCATCGCAGAAGTTTTATATTTCCGCTTCTTTGTTATGAGTTTCGGGCCAATTAATAATTTCTCTAGATGACCGGAGTCATTGTCGCGTCGCCCCCGCGCCCGGCCGCAGTCATCGGGGAAGATTGATGAACTCCCTGCGATTGTCGCGTTTTTACCTTGATAGACTTCTTTATGCGTTGTTCTGAATAGCGTTACGAGTTTACTTATTGTGTGATCGGTTGACAAGAACTTGAAATTCTTTGTAAGTGTCGTATAAGAAACTGCCTTGTGATGTATAGGTTTAATATTACACTCAATGGTAAATGCGAAGTCGGTACAAAATAAACTAAAGTATTTACTTAATAATTTAATAAGCCAAAGTCGTAAATGAATAGCTTTTCTGGTATTAAGATTTAGCATTAATAACTAAGTATCTACACTTATATAAACCAAGCCATTTTTTTAAAACATAACTTCATATTTTATCAACTTGTGTGTGTGTATGTGCGACTGACGTCAACAGTGATTCTACAAATACTTATCTAAGTAGGCATTTATATCTACACGTAGGCAGATAAATTATGCAAGTGACAATTATAATGACTTTAGGTGGAATTCACTTCCTATATCAGAAGCTTATCACGTATTCTTTATTAAATATAAGTAAAAACATCAAATGAGAAAAGGATTCTTTAGATGGATTAGAGAAGGCAGCACAAATTTAAAAAAAACCTAATTAAGGATTCAAATCGGGACAGATACAAACCTGTCGTCACTGTGAATCTTCATTTATCTCTGAGTAACAGCCCTACTTGATGTAATAGCCTATACCTTCTATTATGTCCAAATTCTGAACCGAAGCAGAGGTACAAATTATGATAATATGTTCATAGTTTTTATGATGCTCTAACGGTCTGTGCCGCGACCGGTAGAGACCAGAAACTGCGACCGAAACTTGTCACAATGGCTTTGTTTATATGGGCGACAGCTCTTGCACGCGACCGAGACAAGAGACTGTGCCGGTCGAGGTCTCCTGTCTCGGTCTCGGAATTCTATGATCGCGGTTGCGCGTGCTAACCGCCATCATAAGAGATTGTGGATCTCTTATTTAATGGTCGTGAAACTCTAACTTAATGCGGTACATGTTTGTTTTTTTTTATATTGCCCGTCAAGATGACCTCACTCCACCTGATGGAAAGCGGTCGTGAGGTCCAGATATGAGGTTGACAAGCCCAGTCATTCAACGAATCACTGGGCTGGCCATCCTCACCTTGAAGGCCTGCAGAAATGCCTTTTCACGCCCCGCTTGAAGAACCCGGGACTATACGAGGAAGGAAACACATGTGCTGGAAGAGCGTTCCACGTCTGGATGGTACGACAAAGAAACGAGTCACCGAACCTTTTAGTTCGGGCCAACAAATGTTGAATTGTGTGTGGGTGCCGCCGTAGTCCAGCACGCGTGGTACGGGAGTGGAAAGGTGAGGGTGGAATAAGCTGGAATAACTCGTCAGAGCATTCCCCATTGTAGAAGCGATAGAGAACACTTAGCCTGGCAATGTCTCTACGCAATTGGAGAGGCTCAAGGCTCAAAGTTGCCTCTGGGTTTCCAATAATACGGATAGCACGCCGCTGCAACCTGTCAAGAGCTTCGAGTAGGTACTTGGCGGAACCGTCCTAGAGATGAGAGCAGTATTCCATACACGAGCGAACTTGTGAATATTTGACCGTCAAAATATAACCTAAATTAAAAAAATATAGCCTATGTCACTCCTTGATAATTAGGCTTTGTATTGGTGTAAGAATTCTTAAAATCGGTCCAGCAGTTTCGGAGCCTTTACAATACAAAAAAAAAACAAAATAACAAATCTTTATAATATTAGTAAAGATAAGCATCTTTTAATTACACCTATTTGTTCTTAATGGTTTCTATTTACATTTATGTTCACATTCATAAAATTCATATTATTGAAGCTAGAAGTGCTAATTATTCGTAGGTTGTATTTAGTTGTTATTATAAGACATCGTTACATAGAACGAAGATACATTTTAAATTTCTGGCAAAAAAAAATAACCTGAAGCATTTAATATTATTAACTACGAATTACCCAGCTCGGTCCTTCATCGTGATGGATTACCTTTTACTTAATTCGTTGTTAGTTTTGACATTTATGAGTGGACGTTATAATACTAATGATTACTTACCTATATAGCAGGTAGATATCGTTAGTAATCTCTCCGTAGTTCCCTTGCTATGACAATGATACCTATTATGTGTAATTCCGGTTAGATAACGCCGGGTTAAAAAGTACCTTCTCATTGCCACAATGATTAAAAAACCCCATTTTAACGATTTTCGCGGATAGTAGATACCTACTTATTTATATCTGGATTACGCAAAATATAATTCGTGAGTGTGCCATTTTATAATAATATTATGTCATATCTATAAATATAGGTACTATATTAAACTTCGTTCATACTTTTATTTTCATTTTTACTTTTGTTTAGTTTTTAGTTTTTAATTTCATTCCGCATGTAATGTTGACACTCAAGCATGCCGTCGTCACCAATAATTAAGTTGACATTTACGCATGAAACATAAGTGTGTAAGCCATTTACCTTGTTGGTGATTTAATAAATATACTAACAAATACATACATATAGCTACCGGACAATTTTTAAAATGTTGTATTTTATTTCAACGCGCGCGAGTGATGCCTGCCTGGTGTTGCACGCGTTCATACGCGTAAGCTGCGGTAGCCGCTTACCATCAACCGGCCGACATGCTTGTTTGCAACTGACGTAGTATAAAAAATATAATTTGCTATCATGCCAAGACCCGCAAGGATTGCCTTCTTTTGTTTTGAAATAGGTATTATGTATGTACGTGGATACTATCGGGTGTTATTTCGTTATCAAAATTTGTAAATCCCTATATCTATAATCCATAATTAATATTATTGGGAAGTACTATGTAGATGTTTTCAGAAATTACTTTTACCATCACGACTTTATCCCATACGGGGTAGTCAGAGGCAAGTGACTGTGTCGTCATGGTGAACGAAACACTCAGAAGCCCACTTTTCACCAATGATATTAGAAGCCAACGTGGTAGGTGGTGAGCCTTCCGCTGTTATACCGGTTGATTTGCTTTTTTATCGATATTTTTCATCACCGGAGAGTAAGTCGGGTATTTAATAATGAACACAAAGATTTTGGTTCTGGCCAGATTTGAACTCGGCACCACACGATCCACGATCTGAGTTCGGGTTCGCTGACGGACAGCTATTTGTATAATAAACTAAAAGGAGGCGTTCAGGTAAGCAGGAGTGCTTAACTAGGTCACGACTCAACGCTATAACATTCATGACTACGTTTTCAAACGTACCATATTTTTTAATTCCGATCATTTGCCCACCAGGCCTTGACTTCACGGTGTGCGCAGCCTTCAGTCTGCTTGCTAAGTGTCACTGTCGCCCTAGCGGGCTAGCGGTGCACCTGCACTACTTGCGGTTTTAATTGCTCCTGCAACTTCGTGGCCGCACTCGACCGGCTGGAATGGCATGATTATGGGTTGAGGCCAGGGTTGACAGGGTTGGCAGAGTGTTGAGAATGCCCCAAGCACATTGAGAGTAAATTTTCCTTTCAAGATACCTCATCGCGATCAAACGCGTTAATTAGTTAATCCAGAAAGAAAAAAAATGTTCTTATAAATTTCCTAGTTTCTTAAATATTATGGAAAACCGTGTTGCTTTTGTGTGGGCCGTTTGGTAAGTAAAAATATTCAATTATGTTTAGGTGGCTCTGACACCTATAGTAAAAGCTCTGCTTACTTAGCGTTGGTAATCTTGGTGTTATTGTCCCAGATATTTGTTTATTTTATTTTGGCAGACGCCAGACGTAGGAATGGTTGGATTTCTTGGTTCAATAAGTCTCGGGACTAAATACTAAAAAAACGATTTTTTGATAAAAATATTTTTTATTCATCAACGTAGTTCAGCTGCGATACATTCCCTCCAACGGTTCTCTAACTTTTCTATCCCATGAGTGTAGAACGATTTTTCTTTAGCTGTAAAATAAGCCTCCGTTGCTGCGATTACTGCACCATTTGTGTCAAATTTCTTACCTCGAAGCATTTTTTTCAAGTCTGCAAAGAGCCAGTAATCACTGGGGGCTAGATCTGGCGAATATGGCGGATGTGGAAGTAATTCGAAGTGCAATTCGTTTAGTTTGGCCATCGTTACCATTTATTTGTGATACGGCGCATTGTCCTGGTGAAAAATTACTTCTTTTTTCTTCAATTGGGGCCGTTTTTCCGCAATTTCGTACTTTAATCGCTCCAATAACCCCATGTAGTATTCGCTATTTATTCTCTGTCCTTTATCAAGGTAGTCGATTAAGATTATTCCATGCACATCCCAAAATACAGAGGCCATAACCTTGCCAGCTGATTTTTGTGTCTTAGGCCGCTTCGGGCGGCTTTCACCGGGTGCTCTCCACTCTGCTGACTGCCGATTGGATTCCGGAGTGTAATAGTGAATCCATGTTTCATCCATTGTCACGTACCGACGTAAAAATCCTTTTTATTCCTGTCAAACATAGCCAAACAGCGCTCTGAAGCATCAATACGCTGTTGCTTTTGATCAATCGTGAGCAAACGCGGCACCCATTTGGAAAAAAGCTTTTTCATGGACAAATGTTTATGTAAAATGGTGAAGACACTACCAGTTGAAATCTTCACTATCTCAGCTATCTCACGCAATTTTACTTTTCTATCTTACTTCACGATTTTCAGGACTTGGTTGATGTTTTGTTGAGTCACTGCTTCATTTGGACGACCAGAACGTTCAGCATCATTTGTATCCATACGACCGCGTTTGAATTACGTATACCGCCGACAAATTGTTGTTTTAGACGGAGCAGATTCTAAATAACACTTTTTAAGCCACTGCTGCGCTTGAACGGTGGTTTTTCCCATTAAAAAACAATGTTTTATCAACACGCGAAACTCGTTGTTATCCATTTTTTACCAATGTACTGAACTAGTCTCACTAAAAAGTGTGTAGCTCAATATTTTATCGTTCGATTTTCAAAAAAAATTACACATATAATTTTGATGGCCAGTGCTTTCGAAAAAAAAAAGTTTTTAATATAAGCCGCCATGTCTATGTTAGTCCCGGGACTTACTGAACGATCTAATAAATGCACAAATTTTGACACAGGCGTGGACAAACCTCTTCAATTGCAGCTTCATTAACTTGATTTAAATGATGGAGGCCTTTGGGACGTCATGTCCAAGAGGGCATCTTGCGCTTGTTTACTTTACAGTATTATTCTTCAGTCTGCCTTTTGCGAAGCATATGAATATTGTTATCACATGCAGCACCCATGAAAGTATTTAGTCTACTTTATACGAATGTAGCTTGCTGAATATATGCAACTTGCTTTCAAATTATCTTTTGTTTATATCGAGCCGTTTTAAGTGACGCATCAATTAGGGCGCCAGCCCTGACCATGTCCCAACCAGAACCGCCTTGAGATAGACCGGGATCGATCATGAAGCCGCAGATAATCGCGACCTACTCGTATGTGCCAATTAGATGACTCTAGGAATAATAAAATTCTGGAAATTTATTTATTGTTAGGTAGTGCATGTCTGCTAATAATTGCCACCGACAACTACTGTTGGGCGGGACGAATGCTATTCTTGTCCAATCGGTTTATTCTAGTTTGTTTTCATCAAAGTCTTCGGTGCTCGAGTATTCTTGATACTATTGACCTTTTAGCGCAATTCTAAATGTGGAACATTCTTTCTGCAAGTTGCAATGCAATTTGTGCCCTATCAAAGAAGAGAGTGGCCAAATTCATACATGCCTTACAAGAACCCCTTGAATGTACTGTAATATCCTGTGTATCAATTTGGATCAACAAAAGCTACGTAAACACTAAGACAGTAAAAATCGCTGGCAAATGTCATCTAAATCTGTAAGTGAGTTTGCTTATTGATTGCCCTTCGCAATTACGCGTTCTTAATCTCAAAAAGGCAAGATTTCTTATCATAGGTGAACCTAAATTGTTCTGCTGCCGTTTATTTTAAACGTTTAAAGTAGATGGTATCCGGCAGCGAAGTCGGACGGTGGCTCGTAACTGGGAGATTCTCGGCAATTAGCAACCATCCCTTCGTCATCAGGCGGCGCGTTTGCGCACCGGGAATGCGACAGTTATTGGTGTTTTTGTCGCCAAGCATTAGGCGTTGTCCACACCTTTGAGCCAATTCTGCTGTCCATCATTCCCGCAGTTGATTTGTATCTTTATGTTGTCATTAAAGGCTAGTTCTTTTCCCCACGGCGTAAACAAAGCGCCCTTGGCTTTGACATAATATCATGCTGCACGCTGGTACGAGCTAACGTAGCTGTTACGCTGGAATTGTGTTGTCTGCACTTACTCTCGTTCGGTTAATTTCGCATTGATGGTGATGTAGTTTTTTAAAGGAGGGTCGTTCATAAGGTACGTTCTAGCACAGTTCAAGCATAACATTTCGAATTTGAATATCACCCTAAACCATTGCACTAGAGGTCATTTCATAATTCGTATGATACACCTGATGTACCTACCTAGTTAAAATAAGGTAGTTTTAAAATAACTTAGTGTAAAAAGTTTAGGTCTTTGCAATAAATCAAAATCTGCTGTGTTAGTTTACTTTGCATGAATATCTGAAAACCATTTTAGTTAGTATTACTTGATTGTTTAAAATTATTTTTTATACTACTTTACTAGCGGAATAACTATTGCGCTCTCATTCTTCTGCAAATGAAATAGCTCTAAGCTCACGCGCTAAATCCACTTCTGAATGAAAATGATAGAAGGAAGTTGTTTGTAAAAACGTTTAAACTCAATTTGTTAGGGCACCTCTTGCTACCTCAAAATCCCCACCATGCTTCAATTCTGGACTATTTTACTAACATCTACAAAACCTACTGTGACCACCACTATGTGTATCAGGCTTTACATAAGATGGGCATGGCTCGTGCAGTGCTGCGCCCGCGCCGGTGCGCGTCGGATCCGGGTCACGCGCGTCACGTAACGGGCTCGGCGCTAACGGAGGCTCGGCCTAGGCCGCGCAGCGGGATGATGCACGCGGAAGTGGAAACGCGGACGACGATTAAACCCCTTTAGGGCTGCCGACCCTGAAAGCCTTAACGCTAGAAACAAAGACTTTTTAAGAAGTAGACAAACTCTTAAATTATTAACGTCGATTGTTTCCTTTTTCTGCAGCAGGTGCTAAAGCTCTGACGCCTCACACTTTCTTGGTTACTTTGATAACAATGTCGGACATAAATACAAACATTTGTTAACTTTTTGGAACTGGTCTTGCTACTTTTTAAGCGTCCTTCAATCTAAAGTAGGTACCAATTCTTCACACAAGTTGTGTGAGTTAAAGTTAAGATGCGCTAATGTTTGAACGCAACAAAGCATTAAAAACTGCAGAGAGAGAGCAGTGAATATTGTTCTCAAAGCCAAATGCGTCCATTGAACTTGTGAGTATCATCAGACTGAAAGTCAGGTCTTGCCTCATCAAGAAGGTCTTCGCATTAGCCAAAAACTTACGCAAACGAGCGTCCGTAAATCAAATTTCATTGCTAGAAAAATGCACCCACGATTATGATCAAGGTATGTCTGTCTACATAATAAAGATTTAACTGAAAATCTAACTTAGGCTACAAGGCAGCCCTATTTATAGCGTCGGTTGTCTGTATGCGTCTTTGTACTTTGGTGTCGTAGTTCCTATCTACTTGACTGGTGAGCCTCATGTTTTGCAAGATACATTAGGTTGTAGATAGTGTTATCAATATTACATAAGTTACTAGCAAATATTACGTAACTTTATCAGCATATAACAACCTTATTCTGAGAAGAAGGTTGGTAAACTATTTTTACTGCTCCTATACCTACCATAATTTTAAAAGTTGACAAGGATTTTTTCAAAGGATGTTCCTCTTGGCGCCTTGCCAGACACAACTCATAAGATATAATGGAAGCAAATATCAAGGCAGCGTTGACAAACTAATTACCAGTAAAATTAGTAGAAGTGGGGTGAAACATGACTTCATTGGTGTATCATTCATTATAGGTACCTATTTGTTTTGTCAAGCTTAACCATAAATATTGTACTCTCTATAATTATAAAAAGGTGACTAATTAGTCGACTTACTGATACTTTCTGCGATACTGACACCGTGTCGCTCTAGGCTCTGATGAAAAGCTTAAAAACATACTGCAAGTAGGTAAGAAACGGAATTACATCAAGTGACATGATTTTATTACCTAACCGCTATCTCTTAGTATTATCTAAGGTGAACGGTTCGAAGGTGTCGCGCGCTCGCTGTACTCGTAGAAAGCAAGTTCAGTGTCACGGCCGCCGGTGCGACAACCTTGCTTGCGCGCTCGCGCCTCCGACGTCTGCTGCCAAAATGCTTGAATTATTACACAACGCCCACCTCATGTAATGAGCTTATCATTGACATCATTATCCATGATATAGATAGGAGAATGGTCTGTCGAGCAAAATAAGAAGTCACTTACATAAAAGACGATGTTTCCTAAAGTAGTATAGTTTGACTCTGTGAATTCTTTAAGTGATCTAAAACTCTTTTCACATTCATTTTATTTTTTGAGAAGCTCTCTCTCCTTACTATTCAGTTATACTAGTTTTTGTGACCGTCAGTATAGTTAGACTTAGCACTTATCAGTCAGGTTATAGGTACCTATCTCTTCTGTTACTCAAATTGTTGTGTTACTGATATTATGCATGTCGGTGTTGTAATATTCTGAAGGCGCACATATCTTATTTCTAAATAAGAGAATACCCTCATTGCACCTTTGGATTGAATGCCCTATTAATAATAAATAAATGACAAATATCCAGGACAAATAACACCAAGATCATCTGACCCCAAACTAAGCAGAGCTTGTACTATGGGTGTCAGAGACTGATAAACAAACTTGAATATTTCTAAATACACACTTTAATAGATAATAACACTCAGACACACAACAAACACAAATGTTCGTCACATAAATGTTTGTCATGGGTGGGGATCGAACCTACGACCTCCGGTGCTAAAGGCAGGATCGCTGCCATTGCACCAACAGGTCAGTCAAACTATTCGAACAACAAAATATTCGAAATTATATGTTCACTAAGGGGTGATATAATTTGATTTAGTGCGTTTTGTGTCTGCTTTGGCACATAACTAAGATGCGATTGAATAGTAGTTCTACTCAAATTTACAATTTAACGTGTTTTTGTGTGAATGACTAGGCGAAATGTATCGTGTTGATGGGCATTATGGAAAACTCGCAGCGCGTCGCATTTAGCTGGGGTGGCAGTAAGCTGGGCCACTGCACCGTTGGTTGGCGGAATGTCCGAGTATCCGGTTCGTCCCCGGCACAGCAGGCACATACAAGTGTCCCGTTACGAGGAAAAACCTTGTCAACTTGCTCTGGTTTTTTCAACTATGTTGCATAAATAATTTATACTTATAGTAACTTAAGTTGGCTGTTATTTTAATTAAAAGGGCGGGCTGTCAAAGGTGGATTTATATTTTTCACTTTAGGACTAATACTTCTCTTATTAAATCAAACTTGCGTTCTTAAAACAATGTGATTGGTGCCTGTTTCAGTTAGAGTACACTCAAAAAGCTTCGTAACCCAATGCTATAAAATTCAAAGAAAGAAACTAGAAAAAATCGACCTGATCCTAGGGACTCAAGCGGGTTTCGAACCCACGACTTTCCGCTTCGGCTTGAGTCCTTAGGATCAGGTCGAATTTTTCGAGTTTCTATCTTTGTGTAGAAAATAGTGCATTGTTGAATGCTAAAAACAAATATTCACTCATGCTATAAAATTGTTTTGGCAAATATTTTCCTAAAGTTCCAAAGGACAGTTTAAAGCATTTTGCCAATAACTTTTACCAGAACGAAGTCTGTCTGGGCAGCTAGCTATGAATCAATATTCGTTTAATCGCACTTCACAGGTTGTGAATTAAAAAAAATACCAAAGTAATGACCCCATCAGGCTAGTTAGAAAATACACTCACTACATACACACAAATATTATACTTTCAGGTAGGTTTTCCAAAAGAGGTAGGTATCTGCTTAATATTTATTTCATGTATCGCAAATTTTGTAAGGTTAGTTCAAAGCATTGAAGTACCTATTATGTTTTACTAGTTCATAATACTTCAATGGTTCAAAGTGTAGGTTTTGCAATATGTAAAGCTGGCTGTGCGCTAAAACAGTGCGATAATGTAAAGCTATCATAACACACATCATGTGGAACATAGATGCTTCATGTATGTTTCTATAACTTGAGGATTTTAAAGCATTCCAAACATTTTAGTGAAAAAAACAAGTTTTGGACTGTTTTCAAACGCAGATAAAAATACCCCACGGAAAGTATCGCAAGATATTTCTATGCAAAATTATTCATGCTATTCTTGTTCGTATGGTCAACATCAAATAGACAGACTAGAGAATCAGCACCGGCCTTGAGTATTTGCGTATGCCAGACAGCAAATTCGCAAACACCTTAGATTGCGGACTCCCACGTGTTGCGTAAGTCTGAATCACAATTCAGAAATGCAGTGAGCAACTCAAGAGTTAGTCGCATCATACGTGATTCAGCGCGACCGGAAATAACGCCATGTTAGTCCGACGCTGCGCCGCCATGTTTATCGGCGCTCCGGAAGTTGCGCGCGCGCCGACCGTCTTTATACTCAACACCTACGAGCGCAGCGGAATATGAGTCGGAAATATTCAGCGACTATTTCGGGTGCCGACGTTTTTCCGTTTCAGAGACGTCCAGCAGTGTTAATCATTTGAGAGAGTATGGTGCCCGTTGTATTTATAGTGAATATTGCTTTGCGACGTATTTAGAAACTCGTAATTTCGTCTGGGCGGTTCTTCGTGGCGGGCAAGGTACGAGTATGTTCACTCCTACTCGCTCACACGTTATACTGAAATGTAAAAATTGGATAAGTTCTTGATTAGTTCTTCAAAATAGATGCACTAAAACTAGGTATTCTAAATCTGCTTCGTGGCGGAATTTGCGAACCTATACCTATCTTTAATGTTAGATCCGGGTGCGAAGTTTACTCTTAATAGCCGTGTTTGACCGATTGGTTATGAAGGTGAATGAAGAATCACCTGACGCTGATGCTCAACCTGTGTGATGTACAGTTCCTGTTTGCCTTCTCTATTGCTACTCTATACATTTAGTTAATTTTAGCAGAGTACCTAGTAGTTGGTTTAAATTTAACCGCTGGCAAAGTCCTTAGATTGTTCAACATATTCCTATTTATAACTGGTAGGAAATTATTAGGGTTTTTTGCTTACCCACGACTTCGTCTGAGAACCGTCTAACGAATTTTAAAATCGCGATAAATAACGCGTAGAATGGAAAAGAAATAAATGTATTTGACATTATATTACATACAGGTTATACCTGGGATTAAGACAGCAAGAGTAGTCGGATAGGCTCAGCAGATGCCGTAAACACTAATTCAGCACCACGACGCTGGTTTTCAGTATTCCTACCCTAAAAAAGAGGAATAACAACACAATTCTTATTACTTATTAACTTACTATAAATTTTAACTAAAAAATGAAAGATCAAACACGTATAAAAAAAGGACACAAAATGCACTGATGCCGTTTTGCAGAATTAGCAATTAGAACTTGATGTAACTACGTAGGTCCGAGTCTACCTGAAAATCCTGTTGACGGATCTCTACTACTACCTACTGAAGAACATCTGGCCACGTTTTTTTTTTTTAAATAAAATGTATTATTACTACACAAAAAAATGTGCAAAACTTCCTTGCTGCAAGACACGTGTAAACAATTGTTAAAAATTAAGATAGCGAATTATTGCCCCCCGTAGCACATGTGTTGGTAAGGAGTATGGGTAAAAGAATAATAGGTTTGTGTGTTCATTTAACATTTGTTTTTTACGTTGCTGATTTATCGTATAAGCTTTTGAATGTGAAATGCAGACAAAAAGATTTCAAAGTGAGTCTTGTTTGCTGAAAAACTATTTATATTGCGCACGAGCAATTAAGTAAATCATGTCAAATGTGAGTCACGGTTATTATCAGGCATGAGTATTTACTATTACAATTAACGCTCATCATAACTATTAACACATACAGGGTGTCCCTGGAAGTAAGGATCAAATCGAAATAGCTGACCTTTTTAATCCCATCAATATTGCCAACCGTTAAAAAGTTATGATCAATTTTAGTTTTTTTTCAAAAAATCCCCTAAGGCCATACAAAAATAATTATTAAAAAAAATTTTACAAAGGTACAAACTACATTTTTTGTGGCAAAAGAATAGCAAGTATAAGTATATCTTACTTTAAATAGTTATTTATTGAGCTAAAATATCCATGTCAATTTAAAAGTTGAAATATTGCAAGAAAAAATCTTATTTCTGCTAATCTTTTGGCACAAAAAATAAGTTTGTACCTTTGATACATTTTTTTAAATAATTATTTTTGTATGGCCTTGGGGGATTTTCTGGAAAAAACTTAAATCAATCATTACTTTGTAACGGTTGTAAATCGGACCAATATCGATGGGGTTAAAAAGGTCAGAAAAGACCCCAGCTATGCGCTATTTCGATCTGATCCTTACTTCCAGGGAACCCTGTACAAACGTTGTATTAAAAACTGGGGCCGTATTACTATCTCTTATAAACTGAGCGTCGCGAGCTTGTTCCTAATATTATGATCTTTAATTTTCAGCCAGTCAGCGGTTACCTGTCAATAATGCATCCTCTAGGCCATATATTTATTGATGAAATTGCTCGCTACCCTCCGTTTAGGTAATTAACTTGACTGGCTATTAGTTATGGTAAAACGGCACCTGTTTATTTTAAATATTGTGGTGCTCTCGTCTAAATAACAGTTATCAGCAAATACTGTTAAAGTTTGTTAATAGTTCCCAAAGATGATTCCTAGACCTTGCCAAATTATTTTCAGGCAGCCATTCGTTACGTCAAATTATTACAGGAATCGTCGTGGCCTAGAGGTAAAGTACGTCGGCGCGGAAAAAACAAAAGACCCACAACAATTATCTGCATACTTTACGAGAGTAGTAAGTTATTTGAAAATTGTTTTTAAAACTCGAATAAGCATCCCCAAGAATTTATCAGAGAAATAAGCTTTCGTTATTTCCCTTTTTTTTGTTTTTCGGGTGGACGGGCGAACCGCCGTCTTCTTCAGAGGATCATCCTCTCGGGCCCTCTCCGCGGTCTCCTTCTGCGTCATCACCTCCTCGCAGAAGGAGATCATTGCCATCCAGGCCTCCTCACTCCCCAACATGGCCTGAACTACGGCCGGGAGTGAGAGGTCCCCTCCAATGGCAGCCACAAGGGTACGGCGCTGCTCGGCCCATGCTGTGCACACTTGCAGAGTGTGCAGGGCCGATTTCGTTATTTCCCTACAATTTGTTATTGCTTGTACGCCTTTATTTTGATATCGTGATTTTCTTTTTATCATCTACTAGCTTTCCGCCCGTGGCTTCGCCCGCGTGAACTTCATTTTTATGACATAAAACCTGTCTTATTGAGCACCTATGTCCTAAAAAGAACCACCATGCATTTTTTTAACTCCTAGCACTTGTAGTTGCACCTTTCTCTTTTATAAATTTTAATAATTTTGCGTGCATATTTTTTAATTTCACGAATAACAGATCCTATTAATCCAATTAAAGTGTTGCAAGGGAAAAAATGTATTACCGTTTAATTCTCTTGATTATGAAATAACTTTTAATCATAAGGATTGATATGCTTGTGTAGTAATAATTTTCAAAATCCACCTTTTAATTTACATTATTTTTTAACACTAAATGTATTGTGTCGCGGACTTTTTTATGGATCTACTATAAATCTACATTTTTGTAGTACATTGTATGCATGTATAATCAAAAGATGTACGGTGGCGCTTTTTTTCCGGATTACTTAATAAGTGTTGATTGATCTGGCTGAAAACTAATTATTTCAAAACAAATATATGCCTATAGCAATCAGGGATAATGTAGCTTTTTAATAGTGTGAGAATTTTTGAAATCGGTTCGTTAGTTTCGGATATTACCTGTCCCAAAAATACAAACTCACAAACTCACAAGCGCTTACCTCTTTATAATATTATTTGTATATTATTTTATTATATATCTATATATAGTAATATAGTATAGATTACAATTGCCTATACAATTCTCGTGATTAGCGTTGACACCATAAATCGTTTAGTTAGGGAAAAAAGAGAGATAAGTACATCTTGAAAGTAAAATACTCTATCGCAAACGCAAAAGTCGTATGTACCTGTGGGACTACATTGACATTTGTAAGCCTCAGACGCGACCCAAGCATGTTAACATTAAATTATGTAGTATACCAACTAAGAAAGATTTAAAAATAATGAAGGCTTAACGCGCACTCGCACGAAGGGTGCGCGGGCGCACGAAGGCTACGCAGGAATGTGGTCGGGCGGGCGCAAGAAGGGACCGCGCGGAGGCCGGGAGGGACAAAGCCTGAGACTGGTTCTGCTTCCTGTACGTGTCGGATGTCCTGCGGCTTCCTGCCCCCTCCCTGCGCGTACAGCCACTCACTGGGATAGCTCCCAGGGCTGTTAGATAAACATATTTCAGATTTATTTAAGTTTTTCTTCAAACTCCCCGGCATTTCCTTTTGGTAAGATTGGGTAAAATTATTAAAAAAATATGCACAAAGGATCATCACAGCAAAAAAGGCGGTCTTAATACCACAAAGCGACTCTTTTGGTTTTTAATGCGAGATGTTCCGGACCGTTTACATCTGCTTAAATTGGCTGTAAGGTTTCCGGCTATTGTGACATTTTTCATTGTAATCCCTCGATTAGATTTTCAGATTTATCATTGCGTATCAGCATTTTACTAGTTGTACTGGTTTTTTTATCAAAGATACTTAAGTCAGTACATCTGTACCTGGTTCCTAGATAGTGAAATATATTTTTAACACTGTGTCTTAACCTGATAATATGAATGGAAAAACCAAGATTAATTATTTTGATCAAAGGTTACTCCCGTATCTACGTACTTTGATATATGTATTTCCAGTCGGAAGCAGTACTTAACCAAGAACCTGTTGCTAAATTATGCTTAATTTGATTTACATTAAATTATTTAAAAATTACTTATATGAATGTCATTAAAGTACTTGTTAAATCAATGGCCACCCTTGATCATCATAAGCCTGTTTTGGTCCACAGCTGAGCAAAGATCTTCCCCAATACACTCCACAACGCCCTATGTTCATGCATTCACTTTCTGCCAGCAATCTTTCACTCCACCAGTGCAGGTGGTATCTCACACTACGTTTTCCGATACGCGGTCTCTACTACTTCTCTCTTCTTAGTCCAGCACTCTTGACAGAGTGGTAGTCGTCTCATCTAGGTCGATTATTACGCCACCGCTTTCCCGATGCTTCGCCTTGTAGCTGTCCGAACATGGCGGCAGAGAAGGAACATTCGTTTATGATGAAGTGCGTCACAAATTTAATAAAGTCTGTCCACCGTGTCAAAGAGCGCCTACGAGAATTTCTGCTCTCAACTTGCCCACTACCAGTCATTCCATGGACCTCAGGAATCTCTCTTTGATGTCAACTACTTCCTACCACTTAGTATTATTATTTTTACAAATATTGCATCGTGATGGTGAGCTCAACCGGCCTGCAGCAGCCCTGCGTGTGAGTGCGGGCGCTGGAGTGCGGGACACGCACGATTGAGGACATTCTCTCGGTTTGTTTTTGTTGCGCTGCGGTCGCCGTAACATAATACGAGCTCCAGGAGTAATCGCGGACAACGACTTCAACTTAAAGAACGCTCCGTTGGCTCTCGTTACAATCATTTTATTGCAGTACACTTCTAATCAGTATCGAGCTAGACTTACAAAGTTGCAAAGTGGGCTGTCGTAGAAAGAAAATAATTAAAGCATTTTTGCATAAAATCAGTGTGACTGGGTATTTATTGAAGATAAATAATTATTCTGCTGTACCATAAGCTTAATGTGCTAAAGTGTGCCTTACCATAGTCAGTAACATAACAGTTGAATATTCCCTAAACAACAATGTCTTAGTTTAGGTTTGTTTTATTAAGATAGGTAAAATTATTCACAATGCAAAACTTCTTCTGTAATATGGGGAGGACTCATTTCTACCGTCAGCATGGCATAGGGATCTGCTTGGTGTCGTGTTTTTGTTGCCGTCATTTGATAAATAATTTTTCAATTAGTTTTCCAGAGGTAGAGCAAACTAAGGTCAGTTCTTGATTGTCAAGCCTGCTGGGGCTGGGGCGTTTGTGAACCTACGTTGAAGGTCATGACTTCTACTCGAACCCGAGACACACATAAGTTCAAAATTGGTGCTACTTTTAAATGAAGCCTTTTCTATTCGTCTCTTCTAACTACTAGCCCACTCAACGAAGGAAGAGGGGAAAATGATTCGTGTCAGAGCGAATTTTGCCACAAATGTAGGGAATGGTATCTAAAGCAACATACTCAAAGTACTGATGGATGGGGGTGGAGCTAACGGGTAGGGGGGCGGTGGGGTTTTCGTAAAGGTACTTTTTCAAATGGTAAGTTTTTAAACAACTCATAAACGGTGGCTCATAGCAAAAAAATCTTTTACTCAAGTAGGTAATCTACTTAAAATTTCCTACAAAAAAGGTTCCATTTAACTTTTTCTCCGGGATCAATATCTAGTGAGTGAGGACAATTATAAAATAACCGTATTTATTAAAACATTATAGTTATACATTTATAACTATCTTCTAAATCTTAAAATATCATTACTGTCAAAATCATCGTGGATGGTGTTTTCGATGGGGGCTTCGTTAGTGCATGAGCTGAAGCATACTACGCAGACACTGGAGCAGGCGATGCCTACTTTCCGGCAGCCGCATCGCGCCACACACCCCCAATGTCTGAGATTTTTGTGTCAAATTCTGGTTTAACCGTGAACAGCTTAGCAATTCCCACTTTGCTTTTTTTCCGTAGATCGCACAGGTTGTGGTGGAGTCGCATCCGGAAAAGCTGTGGAGGAGCAGGATTGTCTTGGCAAATGGACGCTGTTGAAGTTTTCGCAATGAAAACCATTTGGTCTCCACCTTTCCACGACCTGGTTTCATAAAGAACACGTTGATATATTTGGTGGAGATAATCGCATATGGAGAACTATCAAGTCGACATCCTCTCCAACTTTTCTGCTTCAATATGTCGTTAAATCTGGATCCAAGCGAAAAAGTGAAGAGAACCCTTTTTGTAACAAACAAACTTAATGTAGATTACTTAGGTATAAGTTTTTTTTGCTATGAGCCACCGTTTTTACGTGTAAAAAATCGTGTAACGTGTGAGAGTGTGCCAATTTGTTTTGACTCCATCATGATATGATGAATATTGTTGTTATAAACTCGATTTGTAAATGTGAAATTAATAATCAATATCCTTTAGACTATCGTAAACAAAATTTCCATACAATAATGTTTTGTAATTTTAACCTGTTTGCGATATTTGCATACCTACACATGTTTGTTGCTCGAATAAGAATTACTTATCATAAAAAATTTATGTTATAGATTTTTTGGTAAAATCAATGGTTTTTATTATTATGAATTATTTTTTTGACATTTTGAATTTGAAATTAAGAAAAGTTTTCATAATTCGCTATCTTTTGTAAAAATATAAAAATCTTCTGATTTATGGCATTACGTACACCATGATCTTTCGCTGACGATAGACGCTAGCGTCTGTTTGTGAAGTAACTATGCAATTTCGTTCAAGCAACTGCTGAGTTCTCGCAAGGTTCCTATCATGAAACAACTCCGACGCAGTGTGGTAGAGTCGCATTATGTCTATTTTGTATATTTATATAATAGTATTATTCATATTGATATAGTCCTTATGTTTATTATTTAGTATATAAGTACCTACTTCCTTTTGTTCTTACAAGTCTTATGTACTTTTACAGTCTAATTAAGATATTTTGAGTTGAGTTTTTTTAAGTTTATTTTAGCTGTGCAGAAAGCTTTCTGGAGTTTTCCTTACTTAAGACTCTCCGTGGAAAGAGTAAATAGGCATTTGCTATGCTGGCATGAAGACACCTTAAACAACATCATCACTTAAAATCCGGTGATATTTTGGTGTAATGGATGCCATTTTTGAAAAAGTGGAGCAAGATCGGCATATTAGTAGTTATGACGTAGCTGAAAAACTGGGAATTGAAAACAAAACAGTTTAGGCGCATTGGAAAAAAACTGGGTACACAAAAAAACTCGATTTTTGGGTACCTCACGAGCTCACTGGAAGAAACCTAATGAACCGTGTATTCATTTGTGATTCTTTATTACGATGTAATGAAACCGAACCATATTTGAAGAACGTGCGAAAAAGGTCGTGGTCAAAGGCCAGTTTGCCACAGTCTGTGGCGAAACCCGGGTTAACTCGCAACAAGGTGATGCTGTGTGTGTGGTGGGATTGGAAGGGCATTATTCATCATGAGCTGTTACCACCAGGTAGGACCATCGATTCTGAACTCTACGAACAACTGATGAGATTAAAGCAAGAAGTTGGGAGAAAGCGGCCGGAATTAATCAACAGAAGGGGTGTGGTTTTTCATCAGGATAACGCTAGACCTCACACATCTTTAGCCACTTTAGCAAAAATTAAAAGAGCTTGGCTGCAGTAGGTGTTAATGCATCCGCCGTTATAGTCCTGACCTTGTACCTTCAGATTTCCACCTGTTTCGGTCTCTTCAGAATTCTTTAGGCAGTGTCAGGTTAACATCACGAGAGGACTGCCAAAACTACTTGTCGCGGTATTTTGATCAGAAGCCTCAAAATTCCTATAGCAATGGGATCATGTCCCTACCTACAAGATGGCAAAAAGTAATCGAACAAAATGGCACCGACATACTTTAGTTAAATGTAAATAAACTATATTAAAAAATGTTATGAATTTTCTCAAAAAATGCGAAGAAACTTTTTCCCCAACCTACATCGCTGTAACAAAGAACGTGAGGTAAGAACCAGACTTGACTGGAAAGCAATCGGAGTCACGTATGTAGAATGATGCGTCAGAATTGTGTTTTGAAAGACTGTAGGCAGGCAAGTCCTTAGGTGACTACCGTATCGGTAAATTCAGCGTAGGGAAAATTATGAGCCTTTATTGAAGTAAATAAGAGTAGTTCAATATTACATAAAAAGTTATGCTTTCTTGTTAAAAAAATTAATTTTATAAATTTTAATTTTATAGTAATTTTAAGAAATGTTACTATAAAAAAATAAGAAATAACTTTCTTTCTTTACCTTAAATTGGCGCTCCGTATTCGTAAAATTCAAGTAAGTAAAGTCGGCGGCAACAACTAGTCATGCGTGCATTGCAGTGCGGCATAGGATAAAGGGAAATAATTTCCCACCATAAAAAACAAACATAAATAGGTGTAGGGAAATAATTTCCCACCGAAACGAACTTTTTATTTTTGATTATATACACTTTAAAAGTATAACTAAATGTAAACGAAATCCGTTTCGAGATTTTCGATAAGTCTTCTGTACCGCCACGTTTGTCAGACAGGTGTATCGTATCCTTCCATTTCAAAAACTTATTAAATCATTTTAGCATTCGTTAAACATTAACTTTAGGTTTTTATGCGATAAGTCTATGTTTAGCCAAGTACACACAAGCCCGAGCTGTGATTGACTGTACCAACGCAACGTTTAAACTGTATTCACTGTGAAACAGAGATCTATATTAAAACTGAAGTCCAGCTACTACGGATTACGTTGTGCCTAATAGGTAAACTAGTTAATGTACCTACTAACTGAGCAGATAAAAAAAAGTAAACGTTCAAGTAATTAACCGTCTAGTTTGCTTATAAATGTGTACTATTTTCTGTTTACAGAAAAGGACGTGTTTTCGTATCTTCCTATTTACCTAATTCCGTTTGATAATATAACTTATTAGCAAGTCGGGTCGTTGTGCGTTGCGCCGCCATGGACGTACGTAATCCACCGCAGAACAATGCGCTTCCGCGTCTTCATTCGGTTTCCACGCGCAAGGCCATGGCCAAGGTCTCGGCTTTCTACAAGCCTCTACTCAAGAAGAAGGAAGAACAAAAAACTAATTACGAGTACTCCAATTGGATTTCAGATCTTCCAGCCAGGCCCGGTACACCTACGTCTCATAATAAATTTGCTATTTAATTACTATTCTTCACATGATAGCAGTAAGATTGAAATGGTGGTAAAGTATCAGCCTGTTTGACAGTAAAAAAAATGTACAAGCTTTAAAAAGCTTTTAGTTAGAGATTTTTTTCAGCGCCTAAGACTTCAAGAGATTTAGGGTATTTTGCAGGATCTGTCCGAGTATCTGTATCAGTGTTCCTAGAGTTGTTTTAGTGACGACCGGATAAGAATATAATACAATTAACACAAATAAAGCATAAGAAAACAAACGCAAGTTATACATTCTCATTCATAATATAGATTTAAATAAAGCTTTTAAAGAAGTAGAGAACTGTTATCAAGTTATCACTATAACAATGTTGATAATCTTATTTAAGTAGATACAGTGAGACTTAAATAAGGTCCCGAGCACATGTTGTGCATATAAAGGGCCCAAGAGGTCTACTACGAAAAAATCCGTTAGGTCGATATTCCTCTTTAGAAATTTCTACTTGTCGATACTTACATGAACTTTAAACGGGATATCGTGTTGAGAGATTTATATTATATTAGAAGACGTGTTACCCAACCTGCCACGTCGCAATTTTACTTACAAATTATGTAATCTGTTATGCATAATTCGTTACGTAGATTGGCGAGAAACCTACGTTAGCTCTTACACGTGTTCCTATAGTTTTATCTTGAAACACAGTCTAAGGATTCTTTACCTACGTAGGAAGTCACAGGACAACCATGTGGCTCAACTATGCTAACCAATTACTATCACTAAATTAAGCCAACTTAAGTATTATATATACACAGTCAGTTCATAAGTATTGTCACACAGTAAAAACTTTTCTTTTAGAATGCTGGTCACAAAAAAGTTTATTGAATTCGAATTTCGAATTGTTCATGAAAATAAAAATGTATACTTTTTAGAATTTTACTCATTTTTAAATATGGAGTGGACGCTTAAAGAAGACCGTGTTGCAGTTATTGCGTTGCATCGTTGTGGTTACGCACCAATTCAAATTTTTGACATATCTACTGAAAAATTTGAATATAACCAAAAGATTCGTTTATCGTACCATCAAACGATACAATGAAGACTCTAGTGTAGATGACAGGTCAAGAAGTGGTCGCCCTCGGTCTGTTAGGACTCCAGCAGTGATAAAAGCTGTGAAGGCGCGAATTCAAAGAAATCCCAAACGTAAGCAGAAACTGTTGGCCCTGCAGATGGGGTTAAGCAGAACCACGGTGAAAAGGGTGTTAAATGGAGACTTAGGGCTTCGGGCATATCGAAGAAAAACAGGACATCGTTTGAATGCTCGTCTAATGGACCTGAGACTGAAGAGATGCCGCGCTTTGTTGAAGCGGTACGCGGGAAAAAAATTACGGGAAATTCTTTTTTCGGATGAAAAATTTTTTACCGTAGAAGAGAGCTACAACAAACAAATGATAAGGTGTACGCACACAGTAGTGAAGAAGCGAGCAACCGTATTCCGCGTGTCCAACGAGGTCATTTTCCATCCTCGCTCATGGTATGGTTGGGAGTTTCTTATTGGGGCTTAACAGAGGTACATTTTTGTGAGAAAGGTGTAAAAACGAATCCAGTTGTGTATCAAGATACAGTCCTGACGAAACTTGTGGAACCTGTTTCTCATACCATGTTCAATAACAGGCAATGGGTATTCCAACAAGATTCGGCGCCAGCTCATAGAGCGAAGAGCACACAAGACTGGCTGGCGGCGCGTGAAATCGACTTCATCCGGCACGATCACTGGCCCTCCTCCAGTCCAGATTTGAATCCGTTAGATTACAAGATATGGCAACCCTTGGAGGATAAGGCGTGCTCAAAGCCTCATCCCAATTTGGAGTCACTCAAGATATCTTTGATTAAGGCAGCCGCCGATATTGACATGGACCTCGTTCGTGCTGCGATAGACGACTGGCCGCGCAGATTGAAGGCCTGTATTCAAAATCACGGAGGTCATTTTGAATAAACTTTAGTGTCATAAGAATCTATGTTTTGTTAAGTTCATTTTGGTATATGAATGGTTACATAATGAATAAACTTTTCAATTATTTTATATTAAACATGTGACAGAATTTATGACCTGACTAGGTTTATATCTGAGCTACTGTTCTTCTTAGTAATTAAAGTGAGGCAAGTCAGTCTATTAAATGTCGGTTGGTTTTTATTTTCGCTATGTTGCAGTCGTGACAAAATTGTCTAATGTGGTCTGTAAATGGTATGTCTAAAGAAGTTTCCCTTTGATTTTTTTTCCTAAGGAGAGGCAGAGATATTTAGTTTAGTTGGGATACTGGTATGCAAAATGATGCCCTTGATATTCGGGAGAATGAAACTCGAAAATGTTCTTATCTTTATTTATTCATCTGCAAATTAATCTGATACTTGTTTGGTCACTATGCGATAATGAGCAGCTAAACACTATTAAATATAATAAGCATTTGCAACATCCGCAATTGCGTCACGCGACGAGAAAAACTCCAAGACCGAGGAAAATGAATAGGGCAGAACTACTGAAGCCGGATGTCGCGGTTCACACGAGCAATTAGATGCGCAGGCGCTGCCCGGCCCTTGCACTTCCTTGTCGTGCAGGACACAAACGAGATGGGCTAATTGTCCATTGGACCAGTTTGTTCAGGATGTGCAAACAGGAGGACCACTAGTAAAACTGATTATTTAATAAGCCGTAAACTACTCACTCACAATTTCAGAGTTAATGAGGTCTTGTAGTGCAAATCGGTTATTCCACAGAAAAGACCCGAAGCTTATCTGTGGAGGTTGTGCATACGCGTGTAGACGGACCCAAGTTTTGTTGGATGTAAAGTTGCCTACAAATAGCGTTAAATTGTTGAGTGGGTCTGGCTTTTAGGCAGCGTTTCGGAAAGGGTTGTTTCATTCCCTACAGTAGTCGTGATGTGGTTGAGTGGAATGGTTGATGTCTAGCTCACACATCGACTTGTGGAGATATCTGCTTTTGGAGGGTAGCTGTTCACTTTATTGTTTACTCAACAAATATTTGTTAAAAAGAACCTTTCTTGCAGGGTCTTCTTAGTAGAAACAGCTCTTCAACGACGAATGTAGGATAAAAATGTGATGAAGACGATTTTATTATTCATAAGTGTAAAGTTTATAGTTTTGTCTATAGTTTGTTCAGAGTAAAATGACTATAAGTTAAACCAGAAACCTTAAGCTACAAATATCAGTACATTATCTTAAATAAAATAGTTGCTCTTTAAATAAGAAAACTAAACAGCTTTTTAATTTATATTTCAGTTCTGTACAGGTAGAAATTCTATTCTAATTTCAGCCGAATAAGTTAATGCTCATATCAAACTACAATCGCACACGAAACGTCACATCTTACGTGTGAATTTGTTAGTCTTTATGAACATTATCTATATCTCGAACCTTATCTGATTATGATTCGCAATAACTTGACTCAGAATTCGGCTTACTTTTTCCGAGTAATGTGTGTATTTGTACTAAGTTTCTAGTTTCAAGCCAAACCAGCTACGCATTTAGTAAATTCACTGAAGCCAATTCATGATGTTCAATGAGTAGGATTGCCTACCAATTAGGTCCCACTAACTAAGCAACACCACTGCTGGGCGAAGACCTCTATCGCTACAATAATTATTGATGCAGATTGCTATTATGTAGGTGCTTATACAGGGTGACCGGGAAAATATACCTACCTATCCCTAGAAAAAGGTGATAGAAGACGTTATTTGCAACAAATTAACTCTCATCAACTAGGGGTCTAAAATTAATATTTAACAAGATATTGGCGTTGATGTTGAGTTGATGGGAAGTTAATTGGATGCAAATAACGTCTACTATCTTTTACAAGGAATAGGTATATTTTCTTTGTCACCATGTAGATATAATAATTTGAAAAAGTTTTAAGAGCCGGCTTTCTTTTGAGCGCATGATCCAACTTTTCAAACGCCTAATTCACTTAGGGAAAAAAATGTACTGTTCAATATTATATGCAAAACATATTCCAACCTTGATTGACACATAATGAAACACTTGTAAATAAAATCTTTTTTTTTAAATGATCAATTCGATTTAGGAAAAAGCCTTATCGTGTGAACTTCAAGGAGCTCAAATATCTGATTTAAGCTTACTATAGTTGCCTTAGAGACAGTTGCTGAAAAAAGTAACCAAAACGTCAGACATGCTGACGCAATGGACCAGAATTTGCATAATTTGCATTTTTCCCGAAAAATAGCTCAATTTTACGACTTGAATAGGTATTATAATTACGTGTTGAATAAAGCATAAAATAACTATTAAAAATTAATGTCAGTATACCTATGATCTTTATTTAATCGAAATATAAAGTTTTATTCACAATCCAATCAGTTAATTAGACCTCAAAACGTAATTAGAATACCCCAAAATTTGTAATA
This sequence comes from Udea olivalis, assembly GCA_947369235.1. NCBI lineage: Eukaryota > Metazoa > Arthropoda > Insecta > Lepidoptera > Crambidae > Udea > Udea olivalis. The sequence goes on along the minus strand of OX376346.1, from coordinate 9,411,727 downwards.
AATCACGATGCACACACGAGCGCTAAGGCCGTGCGTAATTTTGGTGAGGGACGGCCCTCAGCTTGTCAGTTAAGTATACTGAAAATATGTAGTTGGACGTGAAGCAGTTAACACATTTAATAACACTAATAACATTCAATAAGTCAGTAACACATGATACAATGCAACAATATTTTTTCCTAGCAAGAACCCTACCGAGCAGACGTACGAGTAAACTAGGGAGCGCAATTTTTGGTAAGGATAATGAAATAAAGTCAAGGAATACGATGCTCATGTACGCAGAACGAAAGTTCAACCTATAGAAAACCTTTGGAAAATGGGTATTATGTTAAGGTGCCCCCATGTAACGCTTGATGTGATCTCGTGTAGAAGAAACGGAGATGTTATCTCATGAGTGCTCGTATTAGCACAGTGACACAGGTACGCGAGAACTAATCTCTCTGTTGACGGCGGGTTCATTGCCGCCGGTTTCGCAAGATCAGCACATGCTCATGTGGAATATCTGCAACTCAGAAAGTGGAATGCTTCATGAACGCACGCGAACGAAACGGTGAGAGTGACAATTGCTCGTGTGTAATCATTTTCTTTGTTCACCTTTTTAATAAGTCATCTATTGTTACTGATACTCCGCGCGGTGATAAAAAAACCTTACATCGGGCTAGCTTTCGTAATTAAGATTAAAATATTGCCAAATGCGTGTTCTATCAGGCTATGAAAAAAGCAAGTTATCATATACCTAATCGAATATATTTACACAAAATCTCCTCACGTCAGCCATTCAAATAAATATCGGGTCTTGGGCACTGTTCATCTATACCATCAAAACAATGCTTAAAACCACTATTTATGAAATAACGATGATGTTTCACTTCTACGTGGTGGAGACCATATATTTCCATAGTGGTGGGTTCCATGGGTGTTAGGTAGCTTGCATGCCCCAAAATCCTGATACCTTTATCTGCTGATGGCCACCAACGCTGCGTTTGCTATCATAAGTATCCAAACCAGAAGCCGTAGCCATGAGCAATGCACTACCATCATTTCTACATGTCAAATTTTCAAATTTTTCATTCCCTTAAATTTTAATTCATGTTGCACCGTGTTGGTTGACCTCAGGTACGGCCCCTGATCGATTCTACCCACCATCCACTAACAGCTATCATTTTTTCGTGATGTTTATAAGCCTTGCCCAACCAATGTTTCTATGCTTTATTGAATGTGCTGGAAGTAAATTTATTATAATAGAATAGAATAGAAAATATTATATTAAACCAACAAATGCACAAAGGACAAAAATATTACAAAACTAAAAGAAGACAATTTTATCAAACAATTAAAAAATAACAATACCGAAGCGGGTTAATCAGGTCCCCTCAGCACATGCCGCTGCAGTGCAGGACTGCAGAGACGCTGGTGTTCTGGCAGGGCTTGTAGTGTGTTCGTCTTAGTTACGTGCAAGAAAAAAGCACAAGTACAAAACAAGAAAAAAAAACAGAAAATGACAAATTGGACGTTCTTCTTTGTTTCAGATTTTGTTCAATTGGGTACTTCGTTGGTAGCCGAGTTATGATGATCATACACATTGAGGCCCGTATTCTAGAATCATACTCAAGCATTGATCTGTACTTGAGTAGAGATTAGAAGACGTCAGTTCATACAAAAACGTCACTCAGATCTACTCGTATACTCTGGTACAGATTTTGTTTCAGAATACGGGCCTGAGAGTTTTAGATCTGGTAACCCCATCGAGTTCAGCCCGTGCTCTATGCTCTGTTTAGAGTCACCTTTGGCACGTTACTTGCTTAAACTTTCAGGTTTCTGAGTGTCATGATACCGCCGTTTTCTTGGTATATCGAATAGTAATAAAATAATTAGCTCTAAAAACGGATAAATTTTCATTCGAAGAGCACGTTCGTAGCATAGGCTTAGGTCATGTTACGTTGAGCGATTATGCTTTTAAAATTAAAATCGCGATATGAATAAAATTGGTCACGCACGCTGCGCTTAGAAACTGGGGGCGTCGTCCGCCAGCGGCGCACGCTACGCCACTGTCACTCTCTTCTGCTGAGAAGAAAACAATGTGATTTCTTCGATGCACCAACAAAAACTCGACGTCATGCGAACCAAATTACCATAACGTCTAAGCACTTATTTGCGAGACTATATCTGTTTCGCGTTTAATCGCACATGTATATTTGAAGATGTTATTAGTGTTGAGATCTTCCGTCTCAAGTGTTCCGCGTTAAATATTTGTGTAGATTTATAAGATTAGTGTCGAGGCACTGTATAAATATGTCGCAATTTTATTTCCTTGACTTTCATTTTGCAGAAATAGTAGGTATTCGCATATCTTACTATGGTTTTCTTTTTTTGTTTTATTATAATATGTAACAAGAAAACCAAATTTGGGACTTGATTCAGCACACATAATCAAAAATGTATGAATAAATTATTAAAAATATCTATCGCTAGCGACAATAGGAAAGTTGAAACGCCACGGAAAGCGTTCTAGCTCAACACCTACCTGTGTGCTACCTAATAACTAGGTGTTTTTTTTGCTAATCACAATGAGTTTTTCTATATTATTACGATGCCTAATGGCGCATAATATACTCCTCGTTGACTGAGTTCTTTTCCATCACACTCGTAAACATGGATTTGCATTAACGTTAAGGTGCCAACAGAGACGCCACCCTGTGCTATGGCATACAAATTCACGTTCTCCGGTTGGTGATTTTGGTAGAATATAAATCGCATTAGTTACTGTGTTTCAAGAGCCTAACTGTAATTAACCTTTTTTTTTTTTATTATCGTGGGGAAATCCTCATGGATACCTCGTCGCTCGGGGGAACGACGAGGTTATGTCGGACTTCTACCGACTAAAACCCCACGGTACTCGACCTCAACACTTCAGCGGCGAGGCGGGGTCCCTAAAAAGTTTCACAACGCCCCGCCGCCAGTGTTTCCCCGTATTGGGGCCCCCTCCAGCCGACCCCCCAATGAAGGGGGGAGGCCACGGAAGTACCTGGAGCACGCAGGTACTTCCGCCGTCGGGGTGAAAGCCGTGCATTGCGGGCAAAAGCACCCCCGTACTCAAGCCCGCTGGCTCCCACCGTACGCGGACCCTACTAGGTCCGCAACCACGATCCACCTAAAAGGTGGATCCGCTGCCACATCTGGCGGTGCGGCCCCGCCGAGCCGCAGTGCACAGGGGGGGCCAGCCGCGGATCACTGACCCCCTCCAAACGGTTGTGCACCGCGGCTCCCACCTCGCGCCCTAAGGCGCCGCGCCCGTGGGCGCCCCTTTGGGCGGGCAGTGGTAGCACCATACCACCACCACGCCCGGCGGCAGGCAATGGGTGGGTGGGAAGTCCACCGCACTGCCATGCCTGAGCCCTCTTAGCTTCCCGGTGGTTCCACCTACCACCAGTACTAAGCCCCCCCGCCACGACAAGGCGAAGGCTCATGGGGGGGAACTGTAATTAACCTTTTTTTTTTTTTTTTTGCGTCAGGAAATGCATTTAGGCATTCCCAAGGCCCTGGGTTCGGGACACCTGGGATATGTGGGACTCGGAACTCCTGGGAAAACAGAGACCCCTACCCACTAAAACCTGACGGTGGTCATCTTCGGCGCAGAATGGAAGGGACCCGGGATCCCCAACGAGGGAGAGACTCCTCGCAGGACCCTTCGGCGCGCAAGGCCGCCTGGCAGCCAGCCTCGGGAGGAGCAAGCTCAACTCCAGTGCACGATAACACAGACCACTGTGTCCGAAGACACGCGTTACCGTCTTCCTCGGGATCGCAAACCGAAACACACGCAGGCCCCCCCGCGTGCGCTTCGCGACCCCAAGGGCCCTTTTAGTCGCCTCTTACGACAGGCAGGGATACCTCGGTAGTATTCTTGTCCCCTAACCGCAGGGAACAACTGTAATTAACCTTTTTTTTTTTTTTTTTTTTTATTAGCGTGGGGAAATCCTCATGGATACCTCGTCGCTCGGGGGAACGACGAGGTTATGTCGGACTTCTACCGACTAAAACCCCACGGTACTCGACCTCAACACTTCAGCGGCGAAGCGGGGTCCCTAAAAAGTTTCACAACGCCCCGCCGCCAGTGTTTCCCCGTATTGGGGCCCCCTCCAGCCGACCCCCCAATGAAGGGGGGAGGCCACGGAAGTACCTGGAGCACGCAAGTACTTCCGCCGTCGGGGTGAAAGCCGTGCATTGCGGGCAAAAGCACCCCCGTACTCAAGCCCGCTGGCTCCCACCGTACGCGGACCCTACTAGGTCCGCAACCACGATCCACCTAAAAGGTGGATCCGCTGCCACATCTGGCGGTGCGGCCCCGCCGAGCCGCAGTGCACAGGGGGGGCCAGCCGCGGATCACTGACCCCCTCCAAACGGTTGTGCACCGCGGCTCCTACCTCGCGCCCTAAGGCGCTGCGCCCGTGGGCGCCCCTTTGGGCGGGCAGTGGTAGCACCATACCACCACCACGCCCGGCGGCAGGCAATGGGTGGGTGGGAAGTCCACCGCATTGCCATGCCTGAGCCCTCTTAGCTTCCCGGTGGTTCCACCTACCACCAGTACTAAGCCCCCCCGCCACGACAAGGCGAAGGCTCATGGGGGGGAACTGTAATTAACCTAACCTAACCTATCACAACTAATTAAAGGGCTTTGAAAAAAATGTTTTTTTAAATTTCAGTCAAATATCTTTTTTCCACATTCCCTTTCGTTTTTATTCCATTCTGATGAAGAGATGTAGTTTTGTTTAGTTTATAAGTTATACTCATAGATAATGAACTCCAGCCAACCCTTAAACTTGAACTTGTTTAGTAAGCGGCACCTAAGCAAACAACACAAAACATGTTCAGCGCTGATAACGGAACTAGTTCATGTACCTTATTATTTTGCAATTTTTGTTATCTACGAGTAAGCAGCCGCTTGTGCGCTTGCGTCGGATCAGTCGCAAAAACACTCGTTAAAAGTCGCTTGAACTTTGTTATATTGTTTTTATCCTGACCTCTTGACCACCATCGGATCTTTTAATCACGGGGTCCTTTATTTAATTAATCTACTCTTCATATGTTGACATGTAAATATGAGTAATATTAGATACATTACTATAAGTATAAACATACCTTATCTGACAACGGAGTTCTTGTTATTATTGTCGCAAAATAATTAGTCTGACTCTGTAGCCTTTATAAAGTCGCCACGTGCGCAGCTGCTGGCAGGTCACGCAAGTCACAATAGGAGATGATATAAGTATCTATGCTCCAAAGGGTTTCTCACGGATAATCCAGTGCCATCAAGACCCAGTGTACTTGCATTCCACCTTCTTCCTCTCTACAGCTCCTGACCGCTAAGGCATTTTGAGGAGAGAACAGAGAATTAATAAAGTTTATTAAATTACAGACAAAACCCTAAACTCCAATGAATGCGAAGAAATTGTTCAACTAATTGATTGCCACAAAGCACTAACAAGTTCTGTAGTGTAGTCTGTTAGATCATAGGTAGTGTTTGCGGGCTTCACTTAGGGAGATTTTTAAGGAAATTGATATCCTCACTGTAGCGTCACAATATATTTACAATTGCATTGTTTTGGTGAGAAAAAATATTGGTCTCTATACTAGACACAGTGACATACATTGCAAAAATACTAGGAATGAGGATAAAATTGCACTTCCACTCTTTAGGTTACAAAAAGTTTTAGGATCCTTTATGGGGCAAGGTATACATCATTACAACAAAATTCCAAAAACCATTTGTGAGTTACCTTTACATAGATTCAAAAATCACATCAAAACAGCTTTATTAAAAAAGGGCTATTATACTACAAAAGACTACCTTATAGATAAAAATGCCTGGGTGTAAGCGCTCTGCTCGAAGCGGGATTAAATAGCTCCATTGTAACAGATGTTTTATTGTAATAGTTAATAGGTACCTAGTATATACTGACTAACAATTTTTCTTTTTGAATTGTATAAATGAACTTTTGTTTTATATTCTTTTTTTTTCTTTTTGTTTTATATTCTTTTAGGTTTATTTGTATCAAAATGACACACTGCATGTACTTTACTAACGCCTGTTGTAAACCCAAAACAAGTTCATAAGAGCAACTGCTGAGTTTCTCGCCGGGTCTTCTTAGCAAGAAACAACTCCGACGCGGTGCTAGAGTCGCATTATGTCTGTATAGTGTGAATTTATATATCCACATTATTATGGTATTTATGTCTATTATTTAGTATATTTTGCTGTAAATTTGACGATTTGAAGGTACTGATACAGTCTATTTGAATAAAGTTATTTGAGTTTTAGTTTGAAAAACCCTAAGCTCGACGAGTCCCCCGCAATCGCATTTTTCCTATCTAAAAATGGGATTGCGGGGCTCGTCTAGTGCGTCTAGCGCCGCTGAACAAGGACTAAAACCAAAGCTGAAACTGTTTTGTACAAGTGGTTTTTGTTTGTAAAACGAGGGCCAGAATTAGTGGCTCTAAAAAGTACCCTGCTATTCCGTGAACAGTGAACTTGCGGCGCTCAAACGAGGGCCTCTAGTAGTGTTAGGTACTTATGATCGAGACTATGTTGCATATAAGCGTGCGATATATCGATCATCCACCTCGCTGACAGCGCTGATAGCTGTTATCTCGCTCGCAGCTGGCCCGGAAACTGCCCAGTAACGACATCGACTATCAGCGTGACGTCACGCTATTCGCCAATGGAGGAAATCATTTAGCATTATGAAGATACAATTCCTAAATTAGACTATTGTATTTTCGCACTAGACATAATCTTTAGTTTTGCACTCACAGCAAAAGGAAGTAGGAACTGAGTGACTTTTCCTGAACTCTATAATTTATAATATAATTTGAATATTATTAACAATTCTTCTCTGTGATGTAAAAGTGATAGCGCATGTGATATCTAATATTCAAAGTAAGAAGTTAGTAATTACCTATTTACTGCTACCAGGCAACGGTCTCCATCATTGAATGAGATCAAGTCTTCGCTACAATCGATCGGTATTGGCTCAATCACCACGCTTGCTAAATGCTGGTTAGTGATCACAACCCTCACGGGCTCTGTTACAAAAAATCTAAAAACACCATTTTTAAGATACTAATTTAAAAATAAACTATGCTATATTTTGAGTTATTAAAAGAAATTGTTTACAGTTACCAACAAGATGTACTAGTTAACAAGATGAACAACCAAAAATTGTATTGACAGCTAAAAGTTTATTATTTTGCATGATCAGAATGATATTCATATTTCCGAGATAAATTAACAGATATCGGGAAAACCTAGATTGTTTATCAAATGTTTCATTTTTGAGTTCGTAATATATTAAGTACATAATATAATCTGTTATTTTACCTAATTCAAAATGACATAAACATACTCATAGATCTGACCGTACAACTTATGAATCAATGTTCTTATTTACATAATTTCATTGTTATGAACCAATTCTGTAGCAGATGTTTAAGAGAATTCAAACCAGCAGCACGTTTAATATCAAAATTTGATGGCAGGCTTGTTATAATATGGTTCTGCTAATTAATATATCAGCATCGTACAACGTTCTAAGTACACATATTCGAATCGATCGGAATCCTTTGGCCTTGAGGCACACACAGTGACAATCCTAACTCTTGATCAGGGTAAAGTGAAATTGGCTTTCAAGGCCTTTTTATTTATTTTTCTTAAGGGGATGAGCGGATTTTTGTACAAAGTTTGAATGCTCAAGAGGCGCCATTTTTAGGACAATTATTATTACATTTGTTTTTTGGCGCCCCTTAAGATCAGGCGCCGAAAGCGACTGCACCTTCCGCTCTCCCTACAACTCTAGGTCGTTGTAACGAGTCTAGCTCTTGATGTTGTCAAACTGTTCCTCTAAAGGGTTCTAAGAGTTTTTTCCCGAATATAGGAATTAACGCTTTGCTCTTTGCAGGTAGTTGTGTGACGTAAAGCAGTTGTTTACAAGCTAAACATAATTATACAATAGGTAGGTACGTAGATATAAACGTGTCGATAAACACGGAAACAAGTGACATTGCGAAGCATGTGGAGTCGCCGACTGCTACCTATCTATCGGGGCGGACGTAAAAATGAATATTTATGCGCGGCTATTGTTACGTGCCTAAAGATTATGGTAATGCTGAAATATATTCGACAACAATTCCAATAATCTATTCTAATAGTGACCTTCATTTTTTATGCATCAACAAAAACTTCAACAGCACTCGATCTTTGGAAGTTTTCAGCCAAAAAGATGAACTGTGATTGTATCTCAATTGTTAAATAACGTAAAAAGTGCAAAATAAAACCATTGTAATATACCTCAATTGTTAAATATGGTAAAAAGTGCAAAATAAAACCATTGTAATATACCTTAATAATATTAGACTCTGAGGAAAATTTTTCAAATCAACTGCCATCTATGAAATTTGACCAGCTTGAGAATCAGTGAAATACCTTCTCCAGCCCAGGGAACAATACAATCAATTTCAGAAACTCACAAATTATTCAAAAAAAATAGCTACCAACCTTAGGAACGTTAAAAAAATATTCCTATTTGACATTTAACATGAATGTCCTCCCATGAACACGACTGCTGTAAAATCACCTGTAAAACAGCCGAAGCGTCGTAAAAATAAAAATAAAACCGTACAAACGGATTTAACGTAACGATGAGGTTCTATTTCGCAGATATAACCACTTACAGACGTTGTTGTCTTCTTACTTTCTGTCTTCTTCATCCAGGTCATCAGTCAACCGAGTGGGAGACCTGCCTACGCTGCGTTGGTTACGTTCAGTTTGTGATCGCTAACAATCGAATACCTACCATTAATCCATGTGGCCTGCCCATTGCCACTGTAGCGGTTTATCCTATTTCATTTAGATAAAAGTACAGTAATTTACAAACTCCATGTTTACATTTTATAATAATTGTATGTGAGTGTGTGGAAAGTATTCACCATGTACTAATGCAACGAACTAAGTGTGTGACCATATCGGTATAAGTACTAGGTTCAGATGTCATCTCGAAAGCGGAAGGGTGACCGGCAGTTTTGATCAATTGAACCAATTGCTGGGACCAAGAAATCTAGACTATTGCACGTAACACGACTGGCTGAAGAATTCTCAATCCTATCTCCGGTATTTTAAAGGTCTCTAACCAGTAAAGTTCTTACTCTTAGACCACAGATTGGTGCTTCAGTTAATGGGTTGATTAGTAAGACTGGATAGCAGCCAAATTTAAAAGTGTTTCTTTGCCTTTATTGCAGTAAATTTGCTTGAGTACGCCCATTACACGTGACATGTGTCTAACGTTCGTTGTTCATTCAATAATCGTTTTCAGTGTTTCAATTCACCTGAATTCTTGATTTCTATATTTGGTAAAAGTATCGGAGTTCAACTTTTCTAAATACCCCTGAGTATATGAATATCATATTTTTTAAGTGTGCGTTCCTACTTGGTGGACAATTAATAAAGACCCAAAACTCTGACAAAGTGAGTGAGCTTTTAACTACTGGACCGATTTAAAAAGTTCTTTCACCAATATTAAGCTACATTATCAGCGACTAACATAGGTTAGATTTTTCATAATTGAGGCTATAATTTGACGGGATTAATAGTCTACGCGGGCGAAACCGCTGACGGACAGCTAGTTAAGTATATGCTTTTAGTCTTGGTATTTATGTTTTTTAAGTTTAGTTGATCGAGGAAGGAATTTAACTGCGAAGTTCCTTTTCCTCGATCTTTTCCTCATTATTATCATGTATCTGACGTCAATCGAATCGATTCCTTTGTATTTATTATAAGCAAATATGGCTAAGTCATTAGCATCTTGTAATCTTCGATCTGATTCATTTAGAACCACCTGAACACTAAGCCTCCGATAGGCAGAAAAATTGGGATAGTAAATTTATCCACGAATTTATAAATGTTGCTGCGTCGACTAATCCTATTAAAAAGAATGACGGTAAAATTTGTAGTGACAGTAAGTAACTATCGAGTCGAGTTCATTTAGACTCAAAAGACTTCTGATAGAGTTTTTTTGTAGACAGTTTAGTCAAAAAATATAGCTGACGCTGTTAAGATAGTAGCAAGCTCTTGAAAATATTTTGGACTAATGTTTTTACATGAACTACCCTTGTTACACCTTTTTCAAGGAATGATAATAGTTTACGTAACTTTTATTTATGGCATCTATTCCTAAAACGATTTTTCTTCAGAGTGTTCTTCAAAGGCAAATGTTTCATTGATATCAGGCATCAGTCTAACTCCTCATGAGTTTGAACTCAAAGGACAAAATACCTAAGGATTGTCTAAGCATTGCCATATTTAACTAAAAGACATCCTCTTCGCTTATACTCGTAGCATTGTAAAATGCTAAAAAACAAAATAGTTACATAGTTTATCTTTATCAACAATTCAATAGTTCAAAGTGAAATAACTCTTTCGGATGATATGCAGTAAAATAAGTCACACTCGATACCTAGGACTGAAGATTTTTTCTAGTTTTCTAATTCTAAAACACACGATGTGACCATATATTTGCCTGTTATAAAAGCGCAGATGTTCAACTAGTTTCGTGGATGAGTCGCGGGCCCGATAGAAAGCGGAAGGGTGGCAGTGCCTTCAATTGGCACAATTGGCTGTAATTGTGGGCGGTATGTCCGGGCGCCGCGACCCAGCCGCGCGCCCGCAGCGTCACACATGCCAACATACTTGCAGTGGCACAACTCCGCACACACATCACCTACACCAGCACTTAGAAAAGAATTTATATACAGGTTGTTCTCCTGTTCGAAATTCTTTACGAAGGTAATCCGGAAAGAATGTGGTTTTGTAGCGAAAAGGTTGTTCTAATTAAACATATACACATATTTGTACTTCTTTCCGTTACATACGTGTTAATCATATGTTTGCTGCAAGAATAATAAACATTAATCATTTTGAGCTCATGCTTAGTAGGTAACTATGTGAGCAAATGTTTTATGCCTTTAAGACATCATGACGCTCATGCAGAAAACCGGCTTTGACTACGTATGTAGAAACATTTTGTGACAGCCAACTGAATTACTTCAGTAACCCTTTCTATTTACTGTCTAAATGTATAAGCGGGAAACAGGTGTCTGGCTGGCTCCAATGTTTTTATGGCCACTCCAGTCATCACGCTGCTGAAGGAGATAGTCCGATTCTGCTGGCTATATTTTGAAACCAGAGACCTAACCAGGTCTGTGGATTATTGTCACCTTCTACCACGACGCGACTTTGACCTTCAGTTCGAAGCCCTTGTTATTTTCGAACAATGCCATTGAGATAAATATGTGCCAAATTCCTACTGTTACTCTTTATACTGTGGTCAATTATTGTCGCATCGCATGATTCTGTTCTGACTGCACACAATCAACTAATAGGTATTATCATGTATTGTTACCACGCATTATGTTGTGGTCGTTATGCTGTAGACCAAAAAAAGGTTAAGTATTAGAGTTGTCGTCATAGTTAAACTATAGAGTCTACGTAACTAAGAACACATACCTACATACTAATGAAGCTATGTGCCAGCTTGTAAAATTTACATGAGCAAAATTCTTAAGGATGAAATTAATTACTTTCACTGGTGACCCAAGAACTGGTACATTCCTCGCGCAACGTGTGAGCCTAGCCATCCAACGGGGGAATGCTGCCAGCATCTTGGGCACCTTACCGCAGGGGCAAAATTTTCTAAGTAGTTTTTATTTTTATTATTTAAATTTAGGTTTTTCTTTTTAATTTTTACTGAACTGTGTATATAAATATCATTTAGTCTACCTACCCTTATAAATTGTAATGATTAGAATTGATTACTACACAGACTACAGGCTGATGCAATTTGTAAGACATGTCATCGGACATCGGTTATTTTTACTTAGTACTTTTTGAATAAGTTGGTACATACACAAATTGTAATTACAAGCAACGGGCGTAGGTATAAGGCACACGCACAATCACTACTGACTGAGCCAACGAGTCAGTCGGATTATGTTCACATAATAAACGTAATGAATGCTTCAGCATAAACAATTACATTTTCATTAAACAGACCTTTTAGGCCCACAAGAAACTCTATATTTAAATTTTAAATATTACTTAAGACAATTAACAATTATAGGATAGATAGATATAGGACCACAAAGTATGTTGTTAATACTCATTTGATAAAAATATGTATAATTGCACTTGCAGAGGAATGCATTATAAATATGTACCACGATCTCAATTAAATTAAATTCTAGTCATAAGTTTGAGAACTTGAGTGCACTGCTTCTCAAGCAATAACGATCTGTACGTCTACCACGAGTTGCCAATTTAAATTTACGTTATCGTTCGCGTAAAAAACTTGTATTAGGATGACACATGACATGACAGTGTCAAATCCCAATACATTTTTTTACGCGAACGATGATGTAAATTTAAATTGGCAACTCGTGGTAGACATAAGTTTCTTAAACTAACACAGTAACCAATTGCGAGAAACTGTTAAAAATGCGAGAGTTCTAAGTTGCTAATAAGTTTAGACGCTGATATCCGTACACAATCATTGTTTAATTTATACTTGTGTTAACAACGGCAACACCTCCATGTAGGCTTCGCAATTATATGCTCTTTTCGCAGTGGACGACCATAAAGACAAGTCATCAATACATATCCTCCCTGACAGTGAACATAAGGCTGCACACGTTTATCTTAATTAATTTCTAACTTGTAATTTTATCTCTTTATTATATTATTCAAGAAGTACCTTATTCTCTCATTTTACTGCTAAATATCTTCTGTGACGGATCTACGGATTCAGTAACATAAGCAGATCAAAGACAGACAAGTATCATTGCGAATCCAATTAGCCACACAACAAAATCGTCTTTTCTTAGTTTTACTGAAGGCAGATAATGTAGTCTCGATAAACCTTACAGTTTAATTAAGAATTAATGTCGTTAAATGTTTAAATAATTGTCTGGCGGCGGTTTTAATAATGCATGTGGCACATGACGCGCTCCACGCGGCGCGGGCGCAGGGCAACGCGGAAGTGTAGCGACTTCCGCGTGCCGCCATCTTGGCTGACACCTCGAGACGAGCCTCTGATCTCGCTACATTTATTACAACTTTACCTATTGCGATATCAAATTATAGTAATAATACTTCTTTATTTGACGTTATGGCTACGAACATATGTTTTCGAGGCCTGCGGCCTAACTATGGGTTAGTTACAACCATGGACGTTATTTTTTCCGCGCGGTCACGGGAATTTTATTTATTCAGAATTAATTAATTATCATATATTATAACTACAAAAGTCATCAATGGTACTTTATACTTCGTATGTTATAATATCTGAAGTTATAGAAAATCTTTTTTTATAATTATGTTAATGATATTTTGTGAAGTAAGTAGTACTTACCCATTTTATGTCATATTTTTTTTGAAGTCTTGTTTCGAATTGTTATAATTGTTAATTGATATTAGAGGGTGGCGATTTCGATCATGGCAGTATAAATATCTTTTGAGATAATAAGACACTGTTATTGTGTTTCTGATGGCTTAGATAAAACCTTTTCCTTTAAACAGGTAAATTTTTATGATTTCAATATTATTTACTCATTCATCTTAGTTCAAATTGTGCATCAGAAATAATCAATTTTAACAATTTTTATTGGATTCCATTTCCGGTAGATTTTTTTTTAAATATTATTTGGTAACCTCAATGCATAATTATGAAAATCTCAGTGCTGTAACAAGGAAAAGGTACTTACAGCAATTAGCATAGATATTAGTAAACGTTCACGTAATGTGAGCATATTCAAATAGCATAGCATGAGAACTACAATCATAAGTGCACTCACCCCCTCTTCTAATTACGGAATAACGTGGTGGAACAAAAAGAGATGACCTACTTTCGGGACCGGTCGTGCGAGATCGGGCGCGCACCGTTGCGCATTACTTACGTGTTAGAAGATGGGGTTATGCATCGAGCGAATTAACCGTCTAACTAACGGAATACACTCATGTGAATTTTCTCGCCCTGCATAGTTTTTGCAGGTTTTTTCCCCCTGATTTTGTAACCGCGCGACGGTCTTGTGCAACGCGCTACAATTCCACACGACTTCGTCTGCGATCTGCGTGACTCCTTTTTGTTTAGCAACTAGTTACTTATGTGAATCGCGTTCCAGCAGTCTGTAAACATTATTTCATCCTCGTGGAGACGTTTTAAATCTTGTAATAACTTTGTTTTTCAAAAAGAACATACCAACGCTAGTTCATGCACCTAATTCATTATTTTCAGTTCTCATACTGACTGCAGCGTTTTTATTAGTTGTAAAGTAACTTTTTATTAGTTGAAAAACGCTTGTTACGTACATACATGAATCAAAATAAACTTAACCGTTCGTGACAGTGAAAAGACATCGCATAAACATGTACTGGCGTCAAGACACTTCGACACGGTCTTCCGAGACTAGATTTTTTAAGCAACGTTTTCAGGAAAATCTAACCTATTCTGAACCTTGCGAAACGGGTCAGCAGTAGAATGCCCGAGGGAGAATTTGTTGAATGAAGGGAGAATCACCGAGGTACCTACTGAGTCTGTTCCCGATCCGACGACCAAAAGCAACCGATAGTGATGACCGAAGGCTTCACGCGCTCTCTTTTGGGAATGCGGAACGAATGCGAATTGTTCTTGGGACAATACTCGTATGTATTCTTAGCAGTGCCGGATTAACCCATAAGCAAATTAAGCAATTGCTTAGGGCATCACGTCTTGGGGGCACCAGAACTAGCAACAAAATTAGTATATTTGCTAGCACATTAATGGAAAGGCTGTTTGACACTTAGTTTTTTGGTCTTTTCTTAAGGATAGTATAATGATAAGGGGATTAAGGATAAGGGGGCCCCACAGCCGTGGATTGCTTTAGTCACCAAGTAGTCTTAATCCGGCACTGATTCTTAGTTACAAAAAAACATAGAACCCTTGGAGAAAACATAAGGATTTACGTTGTCAGCATTGCCTAAAGCACTGTGTAGAGGTTTTAGACTACCTGCCGTCCTGTCAAAGCGTATTATTGAGCAAGTGATGTTGCAACGAGCTTATTTCGCAATAACCATATTATAGAATGTAAGGCTAGCCTGGAGGCTTAGGTAACGCAGCATGGTTCCGAGTGAGATTATACATCCTGCATTGCGGACGAAGCCTTAAGATTTGTTTATTCATCGCTGTACGTTCACTTTACGGATTTTTTAAGTTAATATTATGAAGCTAATATGGAGCTGTTATTACTGGAACACAACGTACGATATATACCTTCTCCACTGTTGGTTTAAGGCATGTAATATAAATTAATAATATCAAATACTTACATAATTTGCTCAAAGTAGGTAATAACTTCAATATTTAATTCATACTGATTAAACACTAAGTTACAAAAAACGGATTTCCCAATCCTAATCTGGCTTCTCTTATCAAGACTTTTAATTTATAGTTTGTACTGATTGTGGCTCATTATTTTATAATCTGTTAGGAAGTAATAAATAAGTATAAAGAAATAAATATTTGTATCCAAAATTTAAAATATTTACCACTTAGAGTTTCAGTGAGTAAGTACTGCTGAAAGGGGCAACGCATTTTGTAACTGGCGTGATTTATGTCACCGGGTAGTAGTGAGGTAACGGAGCAGGCGACTCCCGCCCGTGGCTAGAGGCGCCCCTCGCGCCGTGGCCCACTAGGGGCGCCCCTCCCGCGCAGGATAGTGTCCGGGCGCGGGCGCACCACACAGCAGCTACGTAATCCCGCCGCAACGGCACTTCCTGAAAGGTGGCGCAAGCGCCGCGCGAATGTCGGCCGAGCATTTCGCGCTACTTTCGTAATTCGTTGCGTGGTGCGACCGGCCGCCTTGCCTGGCCCGCAGGAAGTAAAAGTTCGAAGGTAAGAAAGTAGGTCTCCACTGTAATTGGCAACGCGCCTGCATACTGATGTCTACACGCTAGATATAGGTTGCGTTGAGAGCACCTGCGCCTGCGACCGCTGACAGGACCCGGATACAGGCAGCGGTAGTTCATAACAAAGTCTTGCTTTGTGACGCGACATTAATTGACTGGCTTGTTGGCGTAATGGAAAGAGTTCTTACAGCGCCTAGTATGTTTTTAAAAATAGATATTACTGACACTAAGTAGACAAGCTCGTCTTAGTTGGGTCCGATGAGCTTGGTGTAGCTCCCTGCGGTTAAGGGAATAAAATACTACCCAGGTATCCCTGCCTGTCGTAAGAGGCGACTAAAAGGGCCCTCGGGGTCGCGAAGCGCACGCGGGGTCCCCGGCCTGCGTATGTTTCGGTTTGTGATCCTGAGGAAGACGGTAACGCGTGTCTTCGGACACCGTGGTCTGTGTTATCGTGCACCGGAGTTGTGCTTGCTCCTGCCGAGGCTGGCTGCCAGGTGGCCTTGCGTACCGAAGGGTCCTGCGAGGAGTCTCTCCCTTGTTGGGGATCCCGGGTCCCTTCCATTCTGCGCCGAAGATGACAGGCGTCCGGATTCAGTGGGTAGGGGTCTCTGTTTTCCTAGGAGTTAAGAGTCCCACATATCCCAGGTGTCCCGAACCCAGGGCCTTGGGAATGCCTAAATGCATTACCTGACGTAAAAAAAAGATGAGCTTGGTGTAGGTTATCCCTGATGCCTACTTAATTAACTAACTGCCTATCAAATAAATCAATTTGATAGTTTTCGGGACGGTATTATTATATCACTATGGGCTGATGGGCTAATCTTGTCGTTGCATAAATGCCATTACAATAGGTACTAAAATAAAGGGCCTGCAGCTAGAGCACGTATGTGTTACGCACTTAGTGTGTTTATGACATAACGCGTTGTGTGGACAAGCGCAAGCGCAGGCGCCGCTGACCCAATCCGGCGCGTGACGTAACGACGGCGTGCACAACACGTTGCGCCCGAACTAGGCCGAGACACGAGATGCGCCGAAACTAATCGTTTCACAACTCCATGTGAGCTCGCGACCGCATTATTTTGAGTTTCGATCAATTACATTTGTTTAGACGCACTGCAATACCAATAATAATGCTCGCAACAATGCTGAGAAGTATGACGATGCAATTCATCACGCTCAACCTTTTTTGGTAGTCTAAAATTGGTAATTACAATACGAATTTGCTAGTTTTTATTGATTTGATGCATTATTCTCATGGGGTAGGTAGGTATGCATGTTTTTATTTACAACCAACAAGCTTACATCAGAGGTGCCCATGGCTCGTAGTAGAATAGATTTCCAACACCGATCGAAATTCGGCATCTCCGTTCGGTGTCAATCAGAAGGCAAGGTAAGTAGGTTCTTCCTGACATGGATAAATGTTATTCACCCTGCCAACAACCCAGAATTCCACCCTTAACATAGACGTATCCTGCAAGGCTGTATTATTACTTGTTATTAGTTCAAATCGATCATCCGTTATTTACAAGCGAAGTACACTTTCTTGTCACGCGTTCGATGTGTGGTTTCCGAATTACTGAACCAGTTGGTCCTAATTTGCAATTACCACAGCCAGCAGTTGCATCAGCTGGCAGGAAGTTCGGGTCGGCTCACAGCCACGCGCGTGCGCAACCGAAGAAATTGGGCGGCGCGGCGCGGTCGCACGACTCGGCGCAATGGAGGAAGCGCGGATCTGATGAGCTTGCGACAGCGTTGGCGCCCGCTTGCAAAACTCAGGAAGCTTGTACATGGTGAATTCTGGGACGCGATTTGTAATCTGCTAAGCATACATTCTCCCTCTTAAGTTTCTACGCGAAGGCTTGCATGGCTCGTGAAGTTGTATGATTAAGGCAGCTTAGATAGAATTGAAATAACATTGCTCTGTGTTCTATGTTCTGATAACTAAGCTATAGTCTGGGTTTTTATGACCCGGGCTTTGTTACAGATCTAGATTTTATCACATGAACAGTCAACCACTGCTCAAGGGTGAGAATTTGTACAGCGTGCCTCTGTGGTATTCGAGGTGACAGAAATGATAGCGCTTGTCGATTGTTGACCCGTAATCACGTCGCTAAAACGTGAAGGGTTAAGTATTGGAAAACATTGTGGTTTTATTTGGTAGTAAAAATTGAAAACCAATACATTTTTATTTATGAAAATAGTAACTGAAAACCTAATAAAATACAAAAAAAAACCGGCCAAGTGCGAGTCGGACTGTATATTAGTATATTTATTAAAAAATATTTTTATCATATGATGTAACTAAAAAAGTACTGGTGGCTCATTTCCTGTTTTTCAATTGTTTTAGCGTTGGCTTATTCTGTCAATACGAGTACATAACTCTCAATCTATCATTTACTGTACCCAAAGTAGAGAGACGGAGAAGATGTAATTTGTGCACGATAATTATAATGGTAATTCCATTCATCCATCAACAAGCCCTAATATCGTGATCCTAGGTTGGGCCAACATAATTGCACCGAATCTAGAAGGTTCGGTAATTATTTCTAAAGGATTCCGTTATGCAAGCTAACTAGGTAAGTTGCTTCTGGACTTGCGCGATACATCCGTAGAAATTGCACTTTCGGTTTGGGCAATCAAGGAAGCGTCGCTTGTGAAACTGGGCTCGCGCTCGACACACACCTGTAGAATGTTCTGCTTGATTACTGGCTAAAATACTACCAATGTAATGAAATAGCAGTCACTTTTAATATTTATGTCCATCATTCGAGCACTGGTTTAATACTTCGTATTCCCGACAATTTTATCTTAGAATTTAGATGTAGGTACTTACTGAGGAGGATAGACATTAAAAGCAAATTGCGTAAAATCATATCGCAATTGGAAAATTGGTTCACTAGATTTCTTTCACATTTTCGTTCATCATTTAAAGGCCCGCTTTAGGTAGCCTGTTGTGATTACTGAAATCCTATAATTATTGTCAGGTCGTTCGTCCACCTTTCCATTTCCGCCCGCCCACTGTCATTTCAACTCGCATAATGTATATTGTTTAACTATCTCTATTTTCAAGGTACATACATACTCGTGAAACAAGTATTTGAAGCTTTCTTAACCAGCACATGAAGGTATGAAGATTATTTAAGGAAATTGGGTTGAAAAATACTTATACAAGAATGGGCGCAATGATAATAAGTCAATAAAAATTATTCTGCACGACATATTTTTAGGGAACCAAGGAAGAGCGATCTAAGGAATAAAGAAAGCGATCATTACCATCGAGTTCGCTAAATTATTGCGGCTACTGAACTGAGCAGCCTGCTCCGTAATAGGGCAGCGAAAAGGAAACTTCAAAGGCGGGCGGAAACCGGAACCTTGGTAAGGGTTAGACCGGAGACGACGCCCGTTTCCGGCGGAAGTGCGGCGCCAGGAAGGTAGATAGAAGATAAATAAACCGTCGCCATATTGCCGGAGTGGAATCGATAAATCTGTTCGGTTTTGCATGGCCGCTACTTCTACGTACGACTTCCGTCTCCTGTTTATTTTCAGCTGCGACTGCACTAGTACCACAGCACAAAGTCCGCGCACGTTGGCTAATGCGATTTGTAGGGCATAATTTATGTGTGAGTTGCAAAATCACGTAGCCACGGATTGCAAAAAACATTTTTTTTATCTGTGAATCACCATGACCTGATTATTGGCGGAAATATGAGGGCCTATTCAGAAGCAACACGGCATAATGTCATGAGCCAGACATGCCTAATCGGCGATAATTAATGTCATCCACTTAATGCGATTTTTAGACGAAAATACGTTTGTTTTCTCTAAGATCTAATGTTAAGTTTTCTTTATTTTTACAGCTGTTAAGCTGTTATTAATACTGATAACCCTCTCGCCATTGACGTCATGAGTAGGAGATAAGATTAGATAGTAACATTAAACTTATTTTATATACCTACCTAACGTAAAATAGATAAAATCTTAAATGAAAATACTATACTTCATCATATATTTTTTTATTTATATCCCGGATAGCGAAAATACATGTCCGTCCTCTTCCTTTCTGAGAAAATAATATGTATATTAGTAATTGGAAAAGACAGCAGGCAGTTATGGTAACGACATCAGGAAGTTGTTAAGCCCACGCACTAAAGTATTTAGTAAATCTAAAAAATCCTCTAATCGTGTAGGTGGTCCTAGGTAAAAAGTCTTTAGTAAGGTCTTTATATGCTTGTATTGATTTAGTGCATGTACTACTTTGAACAGAAGGTTTTATCGACCTATCGATCGTGAAATAGATATCCTGAGAAGCCTTCTTGAGTGCACAAAGCGAGGTAGTAGAAAGCAGCTTATAAGGGGCACCTTACGTTCGCCACCCGGTTGGTCAATCTGCATCTTTTTCACGAATCTGTAGGGTAAGGTTCTTTTCAACAGTGAATGTCTTATCGCTGATAATGTTGACGTACTTGTTGCCTGCAGGCTTACAGACTTTTTGTGGCAGTTGGGACTGGTTTTATTGGTGTAAAAAGAACAAAGATCGAGACGAGTGGCCCGCGCGGATGGCACCTATGGCGAGGCACGAGGAAGGAAACACGTTGATATTTGGCGTTCGGTTCGCGACCGGTTCTGCAAGTGTTATTCCGAAAACAAGACGGCTCCTCCTGGACTTTCCGATACTAGTACCACTGTTTTGTTTAACATATTTTTTAGAGTTCTGTGTTCGTGTGTACCTACACTCACAGTGATAGACAGAGCTTGGTCATATTTTTAGTAGTAAGGAACAATTATGGCATCTTCTTTCTCCTTGCTTCAGGCAAATCTGAGTATGGAAAGAAAGAGACAAGTGCATCCGCCAAATGTTTATTAGAGTCAAGAAGTAAATAAAAGTAACAGTCAATATTATTCATGATGGATTGTACAAAGTATCTACGAATCGAATCTTATCTAAAGTGTTAATTAAATGACTAACTGTTAATTAGTATTATCGCTTTGGATCTGCCCCTGATTCAGAATGTCGTTGATGGCTGATTCGGTGAATTTATTTCGATTATAATTGATACGTTGCTGACAAACGTCTTTCTTTGAATGCTATGCATTCAAATACAAGTATAAGAAAAATCCGATAAGGAGTGTCAATGTGGTAAAATTCTTTCAGAATTTCAGAGTATAGGTACGAGTAAGGTACTCGTATGCTTCTTATTTTTACGCCTGGCTACTGATCGTTTTGGTGCAGGTCAAGTCTAAGTAAGATAGGTCCTCGACTTACGGGTCCCCCTACACGTGGCCAGATCTAACTTGACGGTTTTATGTGCGTGGTATGTGTTGGTCCCCAACAGCTTTTTACAGATGAACCGGCGAAGGTCACGCGGAACTTTGTCTAGTCCGACGGGGTTTTTTGCCTCGGATCACGAAGGAAGTAATAAAAACAGACTTCGAAGAATGATACAGCATAGGTTGGCAACATGGCTGACATGTATATTTAAAGAACATCTAATTTAACGAGATGACTTACAAAAAAAAATTAATTTGCACTGCTGGCTTTTTAAACAATTAGCCGTAGCCAATAGGTTGCTATTACGCAAATACGTTTGACCTGTAGAAAGAGTGTAAGGTTTTGTAATGACATAAAATGTAAACTTAATAAAATTAGGAGAGTGCTAATGTTAAAAAAGAACAAGATTTGAGGTGAACCTAATCGTATGCTGACTTGGTGCACTTGCTTGACTACCTCTTAAAGAATTCCATACATCTTATATCTTACATATAATATTACGCAATAACTACTGAACGGATTTAGATGAAACTTTACAGTAATGCAGCTTATACATCAGATTAACACATATGAAACAATTCACAAAGATTTTATGTAATTTGGCCGTAATACATAACTATAACGCGGGCGAAGCCGCGGGCGGAAAGCTAGTGATATTATAAATGCGAAAGTTTGTGAGGATGTTTGTTACTTTGTATTTAGATGAAACTTTACAGTAATACAGCTTATACATCAGAATAACACATAGGATACCTTTTTTTAAAAAATATATGTAATTTGGCCAAAATATATAAAACAATAACGCGGGCGAAGCCGCGGGCGGAAAGCTATTTAGAAATATGTATTTTTAAGACGTCAGAATAAAACGCTTACAGGGCGAAATTGATGTTAAAGTATGAAGTGTCCATCACACACAAGATTCTAAACATCACGCTTATTTTTGTCTCTTGCTCCCCCCTCCCAATGTTTCCCAATATTTCCCATTCTAAATGGAGTAGCAACCAACTGATCCTGTCTTCAACGTGAATTGTGAATCATTGCTCCTAGATTACTTCGTGTTGCAGAGACTGATAATGACGATGATGTTTATATGTTTAGGCAAATCACGAAGTTATATGGAACTGTTACCAAAAAACGTTGTATTGTATTCATTAATTTATCGTTTATATTCGACTCCAACACCAGGTAAAACATATTTAGGTCCATATAAACACAATGTTTCTTCCACTCTTCAGTAACAGTTAAATTATTTGGTAATGGTCCTGATAAAATCAGGCATGTTACTGAAATATCAACAATGAAATTTAAGCTTTGAATACGCGCACACGTAACGTCTCAGTGCCTCATTCCCGCACCTTCATTAGTATGTAGATAACTGGTATGAATATTTATACTCACAGAGAGAAGCTCCAAGCCGGAGGTCAATGTCAGCAGAGACCCGACCACCGATACGAGAGCCGCACGGCACATTCTAACTTCTTTTCTCTCACGTAATTCACCATATTCGAAGGAAGTTCCAAGGCTCTACCTACGTTGGCTGTTACAAACTGCCGGTTCCGCTTTGTGATTAGGCATAAGTGGTATACGAAAAGTCGTCGTATATTATTTATTACCGCGTTAGGGATTGAGTTTCAGTGTCAATGTCTGATTAAATTAACGCCGCTCTATCATTATTTACTAATGTTTAGCAGGCAAATGTGGGATATGGGGTCATGTTACGAATCCTATCTATCGTTGAGTCATCGGTTATGATAAGAAGTACTTCTGTTGGTTCAAAACAAATAATATTTGAAAATCTTCATATGAACTCAAGTTAAAGTAGTGCGGGTAATACGATGTGAGGGACATAAAGGTATCACCTCATAGGACGGGTTTTCAGACGCCACGTTGGTTATGATTATGGTTTGGAAAGAACGTTTTGTTTTGGTACGGAACAAATGTTAATTATAATATCAGAGCAACCCTTTTTTTAGTCTTCGTCTGACTCTCCGTCTGAGGCAGTTGCTTATCGCAGCAATTAGGTGCATATTTATTTATATGGAGAGGATTTCAGAATTTTAATTAGATTCATGGAATCTATACCTAGATACTTTTTTACGACCTAATCTGTAGGTTCTCTCAGTAGATGCTCGTGATTTTATTTCCATTACGGAAGTACCAAAGGCGCAAGCAAAACATTTTTACAATAACAATACTTCATTATATTAATATTCCATAGATTGATATTTCCATTGAGTCGCGCGACAACGCGTACCTACACGTGTTTCGAACACATTTCCTCAAAGGTTACATTAACTGTCAGGTGCAAATCAGAATAAAACAATAGTCAAGTATTGAAATACACGGAAATTGCATCAAAGATGACTCATATCTTATTATTACACACTTCATTAGCAATTATATCTGAAAGATGAAAGAATTGAAATGATAGTAGAATAGGTACGTACGGAGACGTCATCAGTACTTACGTCTACCACGAGTTGCCACTTTATTTACATTATTGGGATTTGACATGACATCACATGACAATGTCAAATCCCAATACATTTTTTTACGCGAACGATAATGTCAATTTAAAGTGGCAACTCGTGGTAGACGTACTGGTCAACCTCAACAAAACTATTGGAATAAGAGTCTTATGTCAGAAGTAAGGTGAGCTAATGTGTGCATGTAAATTCTGATGTGATTTTGTGTATGTAGTGGGTACCTACATAGCAGCGTTAGCAAATTGGTCGTGATTGCAACTATAATAAAACGATAAGTTACCATTTTAATGCTCTAGTCACGTTAATTACAATTGCACGTTCCTCAGTTCAACTACTGTATCGATGAATCTCCTTGCAATTGGTGTAGTTTGAAGTACAATAGCCAAATTTGGTTATCATTAGACTTCACTTAAAAAATAGATACTGATACTTTCATAGGATTTTCAAAGATAGCTTTACAGGTTCACTTTATTAGGAGTTCTAACAGTGTTTTCAAACAAATCATTGAAAATCCATGAGACCTCTTCGTTATGGCAGCATAAAAACGTATCTCCATTGAATTGCATGTCAAATAGTGTATTCCTTCACACGCGTAGGAGTTTAGGAAAGTAAGTGGAGCGCACCGGCGCAGTCGCAGCATGCGCGCGCGGCGTGACAGCGCACTCGTCCAATTGGTCGAGATTGCGTATTTCCGTCGCTCCGCTTCCGCCGCCGCGATAACAGCAAGACCGGCGGACTTACAACAGCGGTCAACGGACTTACACCTACTCGCACGTTAAACGTTACTGTTAGGGGCTTAAGAAGACAGAAACACGGGCCGACGGTAAAAAGCAAGTTAGGACGAAAAAACAAAGGACTTATTGGTCATTATGATTGACCTATATTCCCATCATGAAATTGAATGACTATTTCAGGGGTCTGACACAATGTATAGTTACATTGTGTCAGACCCCTGAAACAACAAGCTGAGCATTGATTACGACGGTTGTCCGTTAATACCGTTACTTAATTGGAACAAAGGAAGAGTTACTGTACGTAGTTACTGGATATTCCTACGACCTTTTAGGTTAACCCCAGTGAAACTAAACACTTAAAATTACAAATTACTAACTCTATTGGCTACTTCCTAATAATAACTTCTGATGACAAGTAAAACCTTTCAACTAAAGCAGTGAAGTCATTTCAATAAGTGGCGTTTATCAGAAAACCAGTCAATCACACCTCAAGCGTAACAACGTTGACTAAACTTTTCTCGCTTTGAACTCTCGAACTTTGCGCGGACGCTACGAATGTTACGGCTGAACGGCGGTTGGACGAACCTAACATATCTGAATTTGAGGTTGCAAAATAACCAGGAGCTATATTTAGTATTCTTTAACCCAGTGATCCCAAGGTGACCTTTCATAATGCTTGTGACAGGCGGCGGAAAGCAGCCGGCGGCTTAGTTTCTGTTGTCTTTTAATTGTCCCTACCATTGTGTGGCGCTTAATGTATGAAGTGGAAATAAAAGCATCAACTTAGAATAAAGATCTTTAGAATTAACATTGTCCCAGTCGGCTTATTAACATTCTGTCCATACCGCTGCCTTCTCTCAACTGAATGACACACCTACGTGCATTGTTTAAGTCGATGACCCACGACACAAAAATGTCGATAGGTACTAAAGTAAATTACTAAGTGAAATACTTACATGCAGTTTTTAGAACTGATATCTAACAACAATAATAATTAATAAATTAATATCTATCCCCGCACAGTACAAACATTTGTGTGCATGAACATGTCTGTTTGTACTGGTCTGGGTGTCTCCTATGTATAATAAGTATGTATTTACAAAAGAAAATGTATTTAAGTATGTTTATCCGTTGTCTAGTATCCCATAACACAAGCTTTAATTAGCTTACTTTGGGGCTAGATGGCGCTGTGTGGAATAATGTCCAGGGATATTTATTTTATTTTATTTATTTTACTTAGTCCAAACATAAGCACTAAAACAGTTTGCCTTTCTCAAAAAGCAGTTTGCCATAAATCTTTCTGTTCTTTTCTTGTTTTAATTAGTTACATAAATATGGACAAGTAAAAGAATGAATCGGATCGATGTTACAAGTTGCTGGCAAATCATAAATATTGCAAGACGTAAGCGACTGAAGCGAGGACATTGCAACATACTCGAAACGGTCCGTTATTAGTTGTAGTGGCACCAATCTTCTACTCTTCTATTTTCATTCGAACATGCAACATGTGTATGCCGTTTTAGAATAAAACTATTCGTAGAGCCTTTTTTATAAATATCTGCCTAACAGGATCATTTTCAAGATCTAAGTTCCGTTATCATAACCAACTTTTAAGTTATTGAGAAAAAAAATACTATGCTATTTTAACACATTAAAGTATGTAACAAACAATAAAGTATCTCGTCTCTGACGCCCATATTACAAGCTCTGCTTAGTTTGGGGTCAAATGATCTTGGTGTGAATTGTCCCAGATATTTATTTATTTATTATTTCTTTATTTATTGTCTCGTTCTGCTGCGACGAATGTTAAAAGGAACATGAATTTGGTTTTGTTTGTACAGCGGATCGTTGTGGGATCGTTGTATGTTGTAGGAAGCGACACGCGTCTTATAAGGAAGTGTCCCTTACGCCTGTAATCATTAAGGGTCACCCTACATAAAGGAAATGCTGAGAGTGTCTCGGCGCACGAGCACTCCGGAGCGGAAGTGGCGACCGTTCCCACGGACATTCATCCGTTACTTCACCTCCCCTACCGCGCCCGCGCACCGCGCCGCGCTCCTCAGCCCTAGGCTAATCTTACCTGGAAACTGCACTCAGTGGTTTCCAGAATTCTTAAGACTCCAACAAGTTTAAAAGTACTTTTAGTATGAGTCGGCTTGGTTGTAATTAACAAGTCAATTAGATATGAGTGGTATACTTCCCATGTGTGACTTATCACCAAAAACTTGTGTAAACTTTACCTTCCTGTTTTGTTTGTTATTAAGGATTATTACTGAGTAGGTACGTTTTAAAAAGAAAACGATATCATTGCATCTGTATATCTATCAGGCATGAGTTTACACCAATGACAGCCGCTAGCCTTGACGTTTTTGTATGGGAATTCGGTACAGCGCCTCTAGTGATTCAAAGTAGAACCAAAAATGGCATACAAATTTCTGAACGCAACGATCGCTGTTTACGTGACGGAAACTCGTGGTAGACATACTGAGGCCACCGACACTCTTACATCAGCAGGATATTTTCTTTTTTCCAAAGACTTAACGCAAGGAGCTTTTTCGATGGAAATACATGGAAAATAATGATGAGACGTCCATGTACACTTTCTTTTATTGCGTACCTAGTACACTTGTAGTTGTTGTTGTTATGTTGTTAATATACTTTTATCATTGATTTAAAATTTCGTTATCTATATATTTCAATTTAGCTTATTTTTATTGGAAATAATGAGATCTTTATCGATTCTGCGCACGATTTACTTCTTTTTCACACAACCACATTGTTTTCTATAGGATGTTACCATTGAAGCCCTTCTGTCATCATAATGATCATTATAAAGTATAACTTACGGTTTCGTACATTTGTGTATTTGAATCAGTAGACCAACTATTTTTGGTTTACATTTTGTACAAGGTCCTTCGTTCCTGAGTACAATGGGCTTCGTTGTGTAAAAGTAAACGTCTCGTCACGTGACACCGTCTGAGCTGACTGTTTAGTCTACGCCTGATGCTGGTCACACTAATACTAACAAATCAAAATACAGCAGACTAACTGTTCGTAATTAGGTTTTTACTGTTTGTTTGGAAATTGTACGTTAGAAAAACGCAAACGCCCCCGCGAACGCTACGAAAAAAAAAAGCGACTAATGTTTAAGAAAATAGACATGAGATGAATAGAACTTAGATGTCGAGATAGTAAATAAGCAATACAGCACCAAAAAGATCCTCGCTAGCCTTCGCACAAAGTCGACAAAAGTGGAGAGACATCGCGCGACGTGCCGCTGCCATAGCAGCCAGCGGCGACGGCGAGCCGCAACCTTGTTCATCAACAGCCACGACCACTCTGCCAAGAGGGCACTCTTAGGATGAGGTTAAAAACTGAACTGGATTCTACGAGTTAAATCTAATCATCAATAGAGACTAAACTAGAACCTTAAGAATGTCTTCAGAAAGTCCATCACCATAAACAGGATACTTAGTTAATTAAATTCACTTCGATCTTTCTAAATCAAAATTGATGTTCAACTTTCCTGATTCCTTTAGATTACAATATTCTGGGTTTTGGTGAGCGACTCTCAAAGGTGTCTATCTAAATATTTCTTACACCATCTATCAAACAAACCCGATGTAAAGCTAGATGGTTCCCATAGGTTATTGTACAGAGGCGTTTACATAAACCTTTACATAGGGACACCTTACGAGGGGCATGCAAAATAGTAAGTATCTATGTTATTTACTATTTTGATTAGGTACCTACTCTGATTTCGAACCTAAACCCGAGAGCTGGCAAGGAAAATCGTTTGGTTTTTCCTTGGGTCTTTATACTTACTCAATTTACAACTAAACCCAGATCAGAGAAAATTATCCCTATCTGTGTGAGGTTGAGAGCATACCCGTGATATTTTTTTTATAATAACGATAATAAGCATATCTGTGTGTAAATTTATTTTACATGATGTGTTGCCATAAATGTAAATAGAATAGACTATAATGTATTTTCGCACATAAGTTTGTATCTTCGAGCAACGCGAGCCTTCACGTCCCGGAAGTTTGTATTTATGAACCGAACATGGCGATTCCTATCAATGTGTCGCAGATCAAATCAGTGCAACCAGTATAAACAGAGCTTCAATGCTTGTAATTACAAAACACACAAGTTTTGAATAAATCATATCGCTTTCGGTTCCACAGTGTACCAGGGCACTAACTAAAATCGTTCTAGAATAAATTCGAGATTGTGAAACGCAAGATTGCGTTCGCGGTAGGTGTAACGTCGCAACCGGATCTCCGGCCGGTGCGTCGCCGACGGAAGCGCGCAAGACTTCCGCTCCCGCGGGAGCGCCGCTACGCCTGCGTCACGCGCCGCGGCGCCCGCGCACCGTGTCTTACCGGCCGGCTTTCACGATCCGACGCCCGCACGAATATTTTAATTAGGACAATATAACCGCTCAAGATAGGGTGATACGTAACCGATGCTTATAGACGATGGGTTCACACCATCCATCAAGTGACTGCAGTTATACTTCGCGTAATCCAGATAGATTTTGATTGACTCGTTGGTTCAAATTGGTAGTTATCTTGCTACTGTCCTGCGGATCGTAGGTTCGGTTTTCACCCACGACAAACATTCGTGTCACTCACCGAGTGTAAGACTTTCACTTTATTATTCTTCCTCCTAACACCTCGTGTTGCAGAACTCTTGAAGTTTAATAACAGTGTTTCGTGATAAAACTGCAATTCTAACGTACGAGTAATACCTACTTGATTACTTAACTATGTTTGCTTAGAATGTATTAACAAAATTTAGGTCTTTCTTTTCTTTTGCTTTCACTAAAATAAGCGTCCGTAGGCGCCCCTTTAGTCAGGCAGTGGTAAACACCATACCACCACCACGCCCGGTGGCAGGGAGTGTGGGTGGGAAGTCCACCGCACCGCCACGCCTGAGCCCTCTTTACTTCCCAGTGGTTCCCCCTGCCACCAGTACTTACCTACTAAGCCCCCCTGTCACGACAAGGCGAAGGCTCATGACGAAGAAGGAAGTCCACCTGTACTACGTGATTCGCTTAGTCCCTTTATATTACTATTCCCCTTTGAGCAAATAGGATTAAAGTAAATAACTTGCAATTTCACTCACACCATGTCGAAAACTTATAATTATTGAAGTGGATAGTAAAGATAACATTTTTGGTGTTTAAATTACTAAAAGTGAACATTGAATTTTATTATCTTGAGCTATGCATAGACAAAGATAATAAGTAAAAAGCATTTGGCTTTTGATCGTTGATTGTCAAATTGAGTATTGGCAACACTTTTTTCTTTGGCTAACTCACCAGCGACATTTTATTTATGTCACTGAGGCGATGTATTTTGACCATGTTAATTTAGTTAGGATTTTATAATTTTGCTCTTTCTAGCCCAAAATTGTAAATAGTTTTGAAACAGTTTTTAAAGCTTATGGGCTGAAACATATTATGAGCTCTACAAATGATGGAGAAAATACACCATGCAAAACTGCATTGCCCCCCATGATCTGCGCAAATCAACGGGAAAGAATACTTCCTGAAGAGGTATGGAATCCATGTTTATGGCCATTAAGCACACATATCAGCATATCTTAGGTACCTAAATACTCAATACCATACCAAATTTTTAAATGTAGCATATTTTATTTGAGCGATTTAAAATAAAATATATTATACAGATATCTGCTGATGAAATAGTAAAAACTCGTAAAGGGAAACCAAATACTGATGATATGGGCAAAAGCGCACCGATAAAAAAATCTATTCCTTTGCATCCAATAAAAATTACATGGTTTCCGAAACAGTTGGAATTTGAAATCAAGGAAGAAGAGGTAGTAGTGCAACGATTATTGTAAGTAACATGTGCAATAATGTGAATTGTTTACGTCATGAGGAAATCTTAGACTGATAATCGTGTGTGAGACCTATAGGAAACTCCAGTGAATTTACAAGACCTTGAATACCGCTGGAAAGTATCTTGTCTGTCAGTGTTTGGTACTCGCACCGTGGTGCAGGAGACGAGCACTTAAAGTGGTAATTCCGATTCCTTTTCGCGCAATTATTTATTAAATTTGCGATACCTAAGCAGGCTCTGCATACTAAACATCAACTATCATTTATTCCCAGTACGTATGAGTACGAGTATATAGTATATACTTGTACTCATACGATAGATATCTGTTGTGACTGTGATGAAACAGAAAATGAAGGGAAAACCTTTACAACCTAAGTTCAAGAATTAATCAACAATGCAAATGTAAATTGTAGAGACATGTTAATTAGTTGTCTAATTAGGAAGTTACGTATTATCAGGGAGGGAAGATTTTTCTATCCGCTCCAGAATTATTAATTGCTTACATAGTTCATACCTTAAGCTACGAGTATGTCAGTTTCACAACCAAGGCTTAAACATTTTGGTTGTGATAACAAGTGAGCCTACTTAAGATTTTTTCTTTTTAAAATTTTAGGATTTGGAACAGTTGTGTGCGATCTATCTACTTGCACTGTTGCCAGCTACTTGGTGAGACTGTGTTACTTGGGGCAAGCTGGGACTGCAGCCCCAGAACCAGGTTCTTGCTAGCCCCAGGGTTGACGGCTGAGCTGTTCGTACACGCCTCGCCAAAAAAGACCTCGCCCGTGCCCTGCGCTTGTGCAAAGCTCCAGTTGGCCGCGGCGCACAAGCGGGACCATGTAAATGGATACTTCACAGTACCAGTCAATGTGAAGTTTCTGAATCATGTCCCGGATTTTGAAGAAGGTGGTTGAAGAGCATTTATTAATCGTTGGAGATTCTAGAAAATAAACAAGTGATGACTATCTTAAAAGTATAGTTTTTAATGGATAGTATTCAATGGAGCAACATACTAACCCAACCTAACCACCAAAAATACTATCTGATTCTGAGCCTCTAAATATTCTAAAATTAGTGTTTTGTGGCTGACAAATTAATTCTGGGGCGTATTTCAGTACTATTCGTTCCTCAGTGTATTATTTCTCGTTTTTTAATATGGTAGGTATGGTATAAATAAATATTGGTAGCCAAATCGCAGGGCAGACCAAGTTTGATGTATGCAGGCACAACCACCTATTTGTAAAATATATGACCCCTTATGGGTTTCCCAAATGGGGGGTTGAAGGTTGTTCACCAGTTGACATTACTTTGAGTTTCGAATATAGCTTATTGTGATAAAAATCTAAAAACCTATTTAGGAAGACACTCAACAGGTCTTAAACAATACCAAAATGTAGTGAGTATGATCAATAAAATTTAAATCAAAGAAAATATCATCGATTAGTTTTATTTATTACTTTACATACTTTTTATTATTCCTATAAAATGTATTGGAAGTAAAATTTAAAATTGAAAGCGGAACTTGTAACAAATATTTGTAAATGAAAAACCAGCATTAGCATTAGAAATTCTTTGACCAATACCGCCAATCAACTTATATGTCAGTTGTAATTTTACTATGTTATGATAATGGACGTTCTGTTATTAAAGTAGTAAGTTTCCTGGTGACATCACCGGTGCGGCTTTTCAAATACCCTGGTTGGTTCGTCGCTCGGAATAGCAATCAAGACGAATCACTCCGTCCGTTGCGTGTGCGTATTTGTGTAATATGGACCTAATAATCTCGTCGGTGAGTCAGGGCCTTTGTCCTCTACTAGGTGGGTGAAAACTATGATGCAAGATTGGAAGATGAATTGTTAAGCCAGAGCTAAAGATTAAATTTAGACGATGAGGGGTGTAGAAGATTTCATTTGGACGTACAGCTTTAGATATTGTTGTCAGCGTTCGAATTCTTGGATAAGAGTCGTGCTGCGCTGAACTAGGGGCTTAATGTCAAGACAAAAAAGTGGTAGAGCCTGAGGCCGCAAGACTGAGGATCTAAAGAGATATATTAGCTTAAATCCAGACAAAGAACAGCTGTATCTATCTATGTTAGTTACTTTTTATGGATATTAAATTATTTTCGCCTTAGCTAAATAACATCGTTAGTAGTAATAATAACAATGCTTAATAGGTAAGATAATAATGGATGCGATAATTCTGTGCTCATCTAAGTTAGGCAGGGCTAGATCTCGGTCTTAGACTTGCCACAGACCTATGGGCTTACTCTTGGATATAATTTATTTAAATCAGCTTTATCAATTGACATTTATGTGCTGGGCGGGTATTAGGCCGAACAGGACGTCTCATCCAGAAACTGTACTACTCCACGCTGAGTGATCGTCCCTCACCCTTGTTCAGTGTAGAGCGATATTGGGTTCAGACACTCCTCCCCTTTCAGGAGCTCTACATTTTGCATTTTGACCGCTGATCTCGCTCTACCGTAGGGCAGACGCTGGATGGAAGATCTGGTAAAAGTCACATTTTTGCTTACAACAATCCATCTACAATCGGTAGACAAGAGTTTTTAGTTTTCCCGTGATTGTTTAGATACAATGATTTCTCTTAATTAACACACGCTGACAAGAAGTTTGAAAAAACAATACGAACCTGATTACCCGACACAACCAATCCATTTGAAATAAGTTGCATTTAACCGCTAGAACAGCAACAATTCAACAAGCTCCAAACGATAGGTATATTATGTATTTTTGAATTGATGTTATATTTCAGAGTCTTCAGAAAAAAATATAGAGCACGGAAAGCGTGAACATCCTTAATTTCCTATTAGCTGATAATGAAATTAAAATAAAGAGCTACCTAAATCGAAAACAAACGATATTTCTCTCATTGCAGACAGGTTTCACAACAGTTACTCAATGCAGTAATAAAAATAAAATAGCGGGCGGTTCTGGGCTACAGAAGTCGACGTAAAGAGATGTTGAGAGCTCCTTATTCGATGATAGGCCGTGTGACGGTGTCGTTGCGCCTATAAAATCGTCCGGAGTGTAAACACACGTAAATATCGCGGCACACGCACTCGTAAAATCTATTTCTTGCGTCATTGCGGGCCCGGCTATCCGGACGTTAGTAAAGTGATCAATGTTATTTCAAAAAACTAATCTAAAGTTTGGAGTAACTTGCATCTGAATTAACTTCCGTGGATTAGGTAAAGACATACCCCCTTATTCATAGGAGATAAAACAGCCATATAATACTGTTTTCACTATGGGGAAGTTGTCTTGAAGCACTGTTTAAGTTTTACGAAGCTTCTTTTGTACAGTCAGAGTTCATTCTTACCTGCAACACAGAAAATATTATATTTTATCTATTCCTGCACTGAAGAATTATAATTAGTATCTTTTATCAGTCTATAACAATCTTTTAACTTACAATCAACATTGGAGCGAACATAAAAAAACCTGCTTATCAGTCAAAGTTAATTCAAAGAATGAATACTAAAACGAATAGTAAACCTTTAACTTTCGAATGAGTAAATACAATGAAGTTAGTAGGTAGGTACTCAATTAGGCAAAAAAGAACCCTTTGTTTGGGCAATAGGTATATTGAAAAAAGGAATTTCTGACTTCTTTCGCAGCGTAGCGGTCTCGCGCAGCGTCAGCGACGGTCGCGGCGACAATCAGTCGCGGCCGACGACATGGCTTCCGCGTGCTGATTGGGCCTGATTGATATTGATTCTTCTCATTACCAGCAGCCAGCTGACACTTGTATGGCCGCTGATCATTCGGGACGGGTGTGGCCGGTTAGCGTTGGTAACGACGGATTTTCAAGTGAACCTATTATGCTGATGAATACCTTCACTATTTTCTACATACATATCATCACGACTTTATCCCTAACGGGGTAGTCAGAGGCAAGGGACTTACCGTCATGGTGAACGGAACACTCAGAAGTCTACTTTTCACCAATGGTATTAGAACCCAACGGTAGGTGGTGCGGGGAACCTTCTGCCGCTATCCGGGTTGATTTGGTTTTTTATCGATGCTTTCCATCACCGGAGAGTTAGTCGGATATCTAACAATGAACACAAAGATTTTGGTTCTAGCCAGATTTGAACTCGGGACCACACGATCCGCGATCCGAGTTGAAGTCCACTAGGCCACGACGCTCTTCAACAATTTTCTGGACGTTGAAATTGTCTGATTTTAAACTTTTTAAAACTTCATAGATGTAAGTATTAAATTTTGTTGTTTTGTTACATATTGTATTTCGTGCTCAGACACAGAACGACCACAAATGTGCGACACTCTTAACATCCAGAGCTCCTACGAGTATCTAATTCCTGAAATGACAATAATCAAAACCTAAAACACAAATTTTTAGCTAGTGTAGAGGATTATCCACTTGTTTGGTATAGCCAATTTTCAAATTTGCCATGTATCTAAAAGCACTATTAGTGCAATGAATAAATTGAAGTCATTTATTATTTAGGACTAGGTGAATAGGACCTTTGACTCTTAGCATCTCAACCGACTCTTGGCTAGAAAGGTCCTCAAATAAAAGAAATTGTCGGTACACAAATTATTATTTTATCGATTTTTTTTCCTGGGGGGAATTATTTTACTTGTGGCATAATGCGGCTGTGTTTCTTTAAGTTCCAAAAGAATATTATTTCACACTTCAAATTATAAGTTATGTAAGGATACCTATAACAATGATAAACACCGTGTGTCTAGCCTGGGTGAGTCTATAGCAATATAAACATTTTGGCAATTAAAGTACATATTTGAACTGTGAAAAATGTCTTTCAAACGATATTCAACTTTTTATAAGGATGTGTTATGCATTTACTTATTTTTATAAATTTCATTGAAGTCTGCGAATACGAAATAAGTTTTTGAATGTGTGTCTGAAATTTCTACTTTTCAAAATATTTTTCATTGGACGTTGATAATCATTATTACGATTATGTCAGCGCTGTACATTTATAACCAATCAATGTTTTGCAAAAACTACATATGCCACGCACACAAAAATACTTAAAAACCTATGTTTTGTAAACTTTATTTCATTATCTGTAACCTCTTACACCAAAATCACTAAAATCCCTAAGCAGTGCTTGTACTATGGGTGTCGGGGACTAAAATGACATCAACATCACAGCTAAAAGGCGAGCACTGTTGATTCACGTTTATTAAAATAATAACAACACATTAATATGGAGACATTCCTTTTAAAATGTTCTTATTTTTTATTAGTTCTCTCGAAATAAAAATACAAAACTAATTTGATTGAATTAGTCTCAATTAAATATAGTGATCGTCCCAACATAATAGAAGGAAGAACTTGTATTTTTATTACATTCCCCAAACTAATATTTATTATATATACTAGGCGCCACAGTAGGCATCGCCTTTGAAATCCTGAACGTTCAGAAATATTCAACACGATAAATAAATATCCCCTTCCTTTTAAATAACATAAAACATTTTCAACAATTTAATTTCACCGTTCCTTGTGATGTTCTATCGAAACACAAATTATCGACTTGGTTTGATCCCACGCCCAAAATAAAATATCATATTTCCTGTCAGTCGAAGCAAGCTTCAGCATTCGAGTGTCTTTTTTCTAAGTGTTTTTTTTCCAGCGCATCACGTTTTTTAAGGAACTGCGTCGCACATGTTTGTTCAACATACGCTTCTTCTTTCAATTTACGTTTTTTTGGCGTCTGGTTGCACTTTAGACGTTGATGTTCGTCAACGTGGTTTAAAAGAGGCATTAGGTAGCTACCGATTAGTTTTAAGGTCAGACATATACCCGCAAAACCAAATTAGAGCTGAACCATATAAAATTGGTAGTAAGGAATGATTTTTTACTTTTCTGATCCTTCAAAGAATTGGATATTTATGTAATAAGGTCATTCAAGTAACAACTACTAGCCACTTTTTTTTGCTAAACTAAATCTTTTTTTTTTACGATTTTCATTACTACGAACTTTTAACTTTTATATTATTATTTTGCTCCACTTTGAGGTATGTGTACATAAAATAGTGAAAAATGATGTAAACTGGGAAACCTGCCACTTAGCTACGAGTATGTCGTAAACCAATCCGATTGGATCCCAAACAAAATACTTCTGAACAATTTAAAATGTCCATGAGTTCTTAACACTATAAACTACCAATAATAGCTGAACATTAATTACATCATTAATATCTGAGCAGCAGTTAGTCAATAATTTATATACGCACAAATAACCAAGAATATCTGAACACCTAAAACGTCAAGTGTATCTACGCAAATATTAAGCATATTGTGAATATAAAACACTAGCTGTTCGCACGCGGATTCGCCTACGAGGACTTCACGATTTTGGCTGTTCTGTTTTCTTCTGTTAGAATACGAGTATATCCTATGTTACTTGTTTCTTCATATTTAATGATAATAAAGTTTTTTGCTAAAACAATTTTGGAAATTGGTCCCGTAGTTTTTGATTATTTTATTACTTACTAGCTGTCAGTCATCGGCTTCACCCGTGTAGACTATTTCTCCCGTTAAAATATAGCCTAATATAAAGGCAACTCGCTATGTCACTCGCTTAAAATGTAGCTTTATTTTGGTGAAATAATGTTTAAAATCGGTCCAGTATTTTTGAAACCTATTAAATCCAAATGAACAAACAATATTTTATTTCCTTTTAATATTGTTAGTATATATGAAGAATACACTTTCAAATTCAAACTGTAAATGTTTAGATATTTTTGGTAATTCGTACGTATAGAAATGTTTGACAAGCTGCTCAGATAATAATGATGTAATGACTGTTCAGATATTA
This sequence comes from Udea olivalis, assembly GCA_947369235.1. Lineage (NCBI taxonomy): Eukaryota > Metazoa > Arthropoda > Insecta > Lepidoptera > Crambidae > Udea > Udea olivalis. Next base: position 9,374,551 of record OX376346.1, on the reverse strand, counting down.
TTGGTAACTTGTAGTGTAAATAACTTATGAACTTTTTAAATAGTTCAGATGATTATGGGCACCCTGTCTGCTAAAATATATTTGATGGCGACTGTCCATGTTAGTTTGACTGAAAGTACAATATTTAATATTGTGCGTATAAACAAACATACACTTTTATTGAAAAACTTACATGTTTTATTAAAATATGTTTGCAAACAGGTTTGATTGTCAGTACTTGAACCATTGTGGTATGGTTCATGTACTGACTAATAAACAGATTTAGTTATATGAAATAAAATTGTTATATTTAAATTGATTATAATATAATAATATAGTTAAAATTGATTTTTTCTAACTAACATATATTGAATAACTTTAATAACAATGATGTAATTATCTGAAATAAATAAATTGAATTGAATTGATTAGCAAAACTTATTCAGGAGCTATCTATGCAAGCATCATTATCTATTATTGGTAAATACTCTACCAACCTTTTGCAATAATCACTACTGTCGCTTTAATCGGCGTTCTTTCTGTTAACTGTTTCTTGTGGTACCGCGAAAATAACCTTATTGATATACGCTGGTTGACATATTACGGTATGAATAAATAGGGTGAGACATTGCGGGTGATCGCTTGTAGCAGTAAACTGCAAACCGTGAGCCGCCTCTTGTAACAATGGTTCCATACTTATCCGGATTGATATTGGTTAGTTCGGCGCCTGGATTAGGTACAATTTAAACAGGGAGCGCTCATATGGCAGAGCATTTTGTTTGAGAAAGAGCTTTAGGAACTCCTTACTTATTCGGTCCAGCGCGCTGTGATTTACATCAGGGAGTCTTCAGTTCAGTTGGGAATTAATAGTTTAACCTATCTTCCTAATTTGTCTTTCTGGAACTTAAATTAAATGTAAATGTTCTCTTTATTCATTATGATCATTAAAATGAAAATTAGCGACGCAACGTAAAAAACAAACAAAACTTTTTAATTCTTGGATTTTGACATCATTATTTCGTCACTTATTTTTATGTTTATTAAGTACCTACTATATATTTTGTTCTGTTGAGATGATTTATTCATTGTGAATTAACTCGTCATATTTTATAAATAAATCATCGTAACAATACAATATATTCAACTTTTTTTTTCATTTAGGGCCGATTTTTCAAACCTCAGTTAGTGAAATTTATGTGTAGAATAAAGTTTATTCGAAGGTTAACAAGATTTTGAATTTTTCAATGGTCAGATAGATGTTATCTGTTGAATCAAGCCGCTAACTGAGGAATAAAAATATCTGCTTCTTCAGGGGCTGGATAAGATTGTATTTATGCGTTTTCTTTGACATTTTGAGGTGGTGGTCATTTGGGTTTTTTTTTCATTTTGTTCGGTACGACCCGACGCAACCCCCGGAGCAAAGGCAGCTTAACTAGTTTTATAATACAAACGCTGAGCCCTGTAGAAAATATAGAGTTGTAAAAGAGAGAACTAATGATGAACAGGAGTTTTGGAAAAGATTTTGCCTTAAAAACACGAAGCAAACATAGGTACTCTTTGCAACAACTTTAGACAACAAAAAAGTTGAGGTATTTTTTTTTTATCCGCCAATGTCAATTTGTCAAGCATCAACTTTTGTCTTGTTTCATTTTAATATTCCATTGATTGTATATGTGCTTGTGGATAATCGGTGTGAAGTTAGCGGTATAAGTACTTAGACAACCGATAGATACCTATTCTTTAGATAAAAGACGATTGAAAAATCTAAAATATCTTATCGCTTGATAAACAGCCAGTTAATTTTATACTTCAGTTCAGTATCTAGGGAATAAACTAAGAATTGAAAAATCGGGCCTCAATGTAATTAATATTGCAATGTTATATTGAGAAAGAAGTCATTTATTCTAATTGTAGTAAAAGTTTCATTCGTAGTTCGATGTACACTTTACAGAACCCTAAATCATTACCCGTGCTTGCCGTTAGCGAAGTTGCAAACCGTGCTTGCGTTGCAGGTGTGCTTGCGCTTCTCACGCGCGCGCGCCGGTTCCGCGGCCGCTTGCATAACCGCGCCGGCGCCGGCGCACGTAACGCGCGTAACAACAACCATTATGCATGTAGGGCGATCGCTTGTCGGTGCCGGTAACTGTGCTTTATCCGATTGTCTATAGTACTAGGAAAATATAAGGTATTAGAATACAATGATGCGTGACTGTCTGCCACTTGAAGGAGGTAGCGTTTTGTCACTGCCTTGGATACTTTCTTTTAAATTTGATTTCTTTCTTCCAGCGCGACAAATATAAACATTTTTTCGAAGGAAGACTAGACCATTGGAGCAATAGGTAGAGAGCATCCCACCCAGGGTAAAAATATGTGTCGAACATTTTTGTTGGATCTAGGTATGTAAAAGTGTTTATATATCAATTTGGGTACCTATTTCATAAGTCTGTTACTCCCGTAAAATCAAAAATCGAAATCAAAATATGAATATTTATTTTGATTTTTACTAGTAAAAACATACTGAATAAAAATACACGAAAATAAACAATATCAACTTACCATGAAAGTAAATATCACATTATGTGTTTAGACTTCGGAGGTTGTTCTCGTAATACAAGGGATGTCTCTAAGCTGATATTTATTTATTCAGTGCAGAACCATTGATGATCAAATCACGGGATCTCATCAAACATCTGCAAAATTAAACGAAAAGCAATCACTGAGGTTCCTATTACCATCTGATACGTCAGTGACCGATGACAATCTAAAGCTGCCTTTTATCTTGTCAGTCGGAGGCGAGCACATGTCTATTGTGCGCAGCCACGAAGCCTGCCGTGCCACGTCACCGAAGATGCGCACGAGACTACTGATTGTCTCCTTAGATAAATGGTCGGAATCGAGCTTCCATCAACAAAATATCGGATTCCGCAATGAGCTTCGATCCGCACCCATTCTACGGAAGCAGTAGGCGCCAGCTGCCAACGAAGTATCAAATGCCATCCAGACAGATAATAAAGGATTCCTTAATAAGAAAAACGTAAATTGAGCCCGGGGCAACGTTCAGAATGCTTTCACGCTAAATCGATCGCAGACAGTGTGGTCTTGTAACTCACACCGTCTGAAGTTGAATATCGCATTGAAATTCGCGTTTGCTCTTTTTGCTTGCAGCCATTTGATTGAAGGGAACTCACGTCAGAATTTACGTTAGTGTTTTTTACTCTTGCTGCTCACTTTCTGCGATTTTACTTCGAAAGGCGACAGACGTAAATTACGATCGAGTTTATTCCGGATGTCGCTAATTCGTATAACGACGACGCTTGGCCAGACACGCAAAAATGGTTTTATAATGCATACAAATTAGCACCGTTCGAAATGCGGACGATATTATGCGTGTTCTACACCGCGCTTTGACTTCCATAATTTGAGCTTTTAACTTCAATTCAAATTTTCGGTCGCATAAATAATTTATAAAAGTTTAAATGCATTGAAATATGCCTGAAACGTTGATTTCGATGAAAGGGTTAATGTATGACTAGCCACCAGAACCAGTAAATAAACATTTGCGTTGGTTTTTAATGTAACTCAGTATCACGGCCTAGTTTAATAGCGGACGATAATAATAGCTCTCAGATTAAATTTTCACCGAGAAAGTGAAACATTAAAAACCTAATCAGATCCTGAATTGACCCACACCTTAATCCCAGTCGCTATGCGCTGTAGGAAACATAAAAGCGAGTCGATGAACTTTAACGGACGATTTAAATCTAGACGCGATTCTTATGTATTATTTGAGCCATATTGTAGCAGAGCGTGTCAGGTTCCTCACTTGTACCGTCTCGTGTGCCGCCACTCAGCCGCGCGGATTAGTGTCCAATTTCGCGCGCTACCGGCCGTCCATATGCGACGAATCTTTATAACTAGTCTGATTTTGACATGGAGATGTTATCTTGGACTAAATCCGCTTTTTTCTGGGACATGTGGTAGGCTGCTTGTAAGCTCTAGTCCTGGTTGTTAATTAGCAGTAATTTGAGCATAAATCTCTTTATTAGTATATTCTTAACGACAATGTGGAGGTTTTACGTGTTTAAATGATTGTTTCGTAGCTTGATAGTGATTACATAGATATAGGTTCTTAATCTGACGGGAAATAAAAAGGTAATTTGACATTTACACAATCGTGCTTTTAGCATGGCAGAGACTTAAAAAATAAGTTGGCTTGGCTGTTTGTAGAGCTTTTGCCTACTAGGCCACCAAAAGATTGTTTAATTTTTACTAAAGATTATGACTGAAAAATATAAAACATATTAGAAGTACATGTTTAACTTATTAGGTTGGTATTTATAAGTATCAGTCTCTGACGCGCATATATTTCACACGGATGTGGTCAATTATTTTTAAATAGATATAGGATCATAAACCTTTATTATAATATCAAAGTATATACTAATATTTGTACAAAGCTTTTATTTACTGTATAAAATTGACCTATTTTCAAGACTTGTAATTTTCGCCTTCCGGCAAATGCTGGGCGCGGAAGTACTGTGACCGGAAACAAGAGCGGCCGGGGTAGGTTGGAGAGGGGAGGGCATCCTGTCATGTTCCCGCCCTTCCGGGATTTCACTTCCGGTCCACTATCGGCAAAAGTCTCCTGCTGAGCATTAGAACGAATGTGATTAGAACAGTATATAAATATACGTATTATAATAATAATACCAGATACCTTCAATTATATCTATCATGCACACATAACCGAAACTACCTGCGGGCTCCGTCACTAAAGTTTACAAAGGTTCGGAAATGTGACAACTTGCATCTAAGACCTCAGGCCAGGCCACTGCAGCAGTGTTTTCAGACATTCTGAATAAAGGGCAAGTTTGTGGTGTCGCGAACAAAAGAAAACGATATAGTTACATGTTTACACATTATCATTTACTGCAAGAATTTTAAACAGCGCCTTTAGACTGGTCTGTCAAACGTTGACCTAGCAAATGCGTTGTCAGACCGTCTGTTTTGATTCGAAGCCCGAGACTAGACGTAAACATTTTTTCACGTCTCCCGGGGAGCTTGTCGGACTACGTGGGGTGTTACATTTGGGTCGATGATTTATACTCTGTAATATTTTGTTATTTACTTCTTATTCAGTGTCAGGTGATCAAGTGTCCCGGGTTCGATTCCCGGTAGGGTCAATTCAGGAAACGATCTTTTCTATTAATGTAATGCTTCTAAAATAAATAATGTGTTGCATGCGTCTTCATGCTGCGGTAGCAGTAGTCTCTTACCATCAGCACCCACTCGCTTGGTTGTCACCGACCGTCTCCTTTATTAAAACTAAACAGATTTCGTGTGCTAATAATAGTCAAAATGGCGTGTATATACTCGTAACAATTTTGTGCACTTAAAGTACCTTTTTTTTATTAACGTGGGGAAATCCTCATGGATATCCCGCCGCCCGGGGTAACGATGAGGTTATGTCGGACTTCTACCGACTAAAACCCCACGGCACTCGACCTCAACACTTCAGCGACGAGGCGGGGTCCCTAAAAAGTTTCGCAACGCCCCGCCGCCGCACTTAAAGTACCTATGCCAACTAATTTACACAGACGCGCAGCCTAAAAGCTCATCACAGGAGGTTTTAACTTGGTACTTCAGGTAATAATATAGGTATGTGATATTCTTACTTTTAACATTAATATGTAAGGTATTTTTATTTTGCTGTGCTCTATCAGTGTCTATGTTTGAAACATAAACAAATACCGTCACCATGTATGTACAACATAGAAGAGAAATAAACATTTGAATTTGATATCCTAATACACTAATGTTTCTTGGTGAATTTTTTTTGATCAACTAAGCTACTGAAATCAGATTTATATCCAAACAAAGCATGCAAAACGCCTTACTTTTTACGTCAAAATTTGCAAGTGTAACATCAGCTTCCTTAATTACAAATCCGATTCTCCTGTCACTTAGGCAATGTGTGTACAATATTAATGAGCATGCGTGTACGCTGGCTTCCTCCGCTATTTACGTGCTCGTACAAATAAGATGAAACGCGTAATCGGCATTCGGCAGTTTCAGGGAGACCGCGGGAGGGAATGGTTATAAATGTTATCGCGTTGACTGCGGGCGCGGCGGTCAAAACGATGTGTTCCGTTTGCAGGCTATTTATGTTTTATTGACAGGGACGTAATTAAGCTCATAGGAGTAAATGTTTGAATATTATTATTGTTGATCTGTTTTTTTACTACTGTTTTGGAAGGCTAGACCTGACCAATTTGATTTGCTAAGTACAGTTGCTTTACCACACCTTCCACTGAATCCAAACTGGTGTCGTCCTGTCCCATGTCAGTAGAAATGATAGGTAAAGCTATACATATAAGGGCATTTCACGATTCGGGTATGAATCTTAGATTTTTAGGTTAGCTATAGTTAGGGGAAAGTGGGGGAAATACGAACACCTAAGGGAAAACTCAAATAAAACAGTGGAATTTGATCACAGAGTTTCTTTATTTTTCAAATTATAATGTTTACTTATCTGTCTGACGAATTCACTAGCCAACATTTATATTTTTTGAATAAATTGCAACATTACGAAAGAAAAACAAAACCCTTAGTGTTCGGCTTTACCCGACATTAGTCGGGTAAATACGAATACCAAGTGGGGTAATTGTGAACTAACATTATTAACGACAGATATTGGGCCATTATAGAGGTTACTGCATTTTATGATATAATCGACAAATTGCGTTTCCTGATCGCCAGTAAATAAAGGTTTTTGTCCAGACCTTGGCTGTTTCATCACTTCTTTCTTTAGGTGGTCAATTTTTTTTGTTTTTGGAACATTATAAGTTTCCGCTGCTTTTTGAGATCTTCTAAGCTGTACTTTGTGAGTACAGTTTAAACAGTATTTCTTTTGTAAGTACGAGGCATCTGAAACAGTAATAAAAAAAAGTTAATAATAAAAAACGGGGAACCAACAAAAGGGAGTGGGGTAATGCCGAACGTTCGAGATTGCCCAACATAGAGTGTTCGCTTTTACCCCGCGGGATCGATGATAATAAAATGGCAAAAAAAACATTAGGTTAATTTCTTTTGCCAACTGCGTCATTGTCATTTAGCTGATTAATATGTGATTATTCCACTATGTAAAAGCTAAATTACTTTTATAGATAGAAAAAAAGCAACACCAACTTGAATTTACTAAAAAATTACATCAAAACCATACAAAATATTGAAAGTTTCACACCTTGACAAGTACGTGCGTCCGCGTCTCCCGTGTTGTTGACTGGCACTAGTGGTGGCGTGATCTCCGAAATGGCGGCAAGCAAACTATGGCTATCTCTTTCTAACATATTAAAACCATTGAATTCGGCATTACCCCGCGTTCGCGTTTCCCCCACTCTCCCCTATTGCAGGACTAAGAATCTGTTGTATGTTCGTGTTTGTTTATTATCTAGCTACTCTTTTCCTCCAGCTACAGCGGTATGTTCACAGAAAATCATCAAGTGTCCAAGTCCACAGAATACAATCCTAGGGCCGTATTACAATCCCCCGCCACCCTGGCAGCGCGACCGTTTACGGTACTTAAATGCTCACTTTAAGTTTTAGTCTATACAAAAAAAAGTGAGCGTTTTAGTACCGTAAACGGCCAAGCCGCAACAGCGACAAAATATTGCAATACGGCCCCAGTACGCCATGATCGTGTGATATGTGCGAGCACATTAAATTAATACAAAGTGCAATTCGCACAGGTCATTCACCTGCATTCCTTCAATTGCAATAAAACTATTACGTAGGTGTCACAGGAAGCTCGGGAATTATCCTAGCTAGCTTCGAGGAAATCTTAAAGCTTGAAGTAAGTTTCTATCGATTGACCTCATTAGTAATTGAGGTGATATTCCACGTAACAGAAGTACTTGATTGTTTGATCTATGAAGCGATGAACTTCTGGGTGGAATTTAAATCATCTACGACATATCTTTTTCGACAACCGAGATCTGAGTGAGATCAGTGAAAATATCAAAATAAGACCTTGTTATGGGAGAAACTTGTTATAGGTTTTAAGAGTCTGTCGTTACCAGAAACTTAGGAATATAAAACATAATCACTATATTGAATTGAAACCAACAAAGAGGTTTTTTATAGTTTGTTTAATTATAACTATGGGGCTTGTCACTTGGGTTATATTTCGGTTAGTTCTCAACATTGTAACTTAGGATGTCCACACGTGTGCCGTCGATCAAGACAAGTGCACCAAGCAAGCGGTCTGTTCTCGGAATCGGGTTAATTTTGTGCGTGACGTCATGCGGCGCGGGCGCAGCTTCCTTGTTCATCGGAATACGGCTCGTTTGTAATGAATATTTAAATTCATTTAGTTCCTGGCAGTCGAATGCGAGATTTGTATTTAAGTTGTTTGTGTTGGTAAGTTAATACAAAGTTGTTTAGCAAGTTTGAGGCTGATGATTTCATTTATCAAGTTAATTTATTAGTATTTTCTTAGTTTAAAAGTGAAGAATCTATGTGTGGGAGTTTCATTGCTATTTGCCCCCTTGTGTTCCTTGAACCTCGATCATAGCGACTAGAATATTATAAGTCGCATGTAATAGTAAATAAGGTATCTGTTCCCATAATCGTTTAGGCAGCGAAAGCTCAAGCAACACTTCGTAGCGTAAGCTCTTATGCATGGGGTCATGAATTGGTATCCCAGTTCTTAACACCATAAGTTCGTGTACTAAATAAGTACAGTCTTATAGAGGTGCTTGTCATTTTGACGGGGATATAAACATCATCAAGTCATAGTTACTTACTCACCATTTAGTTAACTGGCGTGTGTACTACAGAAAACTATAAAAAAAACTGTAGAGCCAGAGTGGTAGGGGTAGCGTTTCTGTCACGCAATAATCACGATTTCCAGTACTGATAAATACGTCTTTGGAGAGAGAAATCTTTGAGTGACATTTCAGAATTCAATCTATAAAAACCTTCTACTGCTGTGCTTCAACGTCCTCGCGTGTGCAGATCACGCACGTTGTTGATTTGACAAATGGTTAAAAAACTGCCTCGAGTTTAGTTAGTTGTTCCGATGGTGACAGATGTTGCAATGAGGGTGCCACGCCGCGGGACGCCGGCTTTATGACGCCATTGACGCACCATTGACGCGGTACATCTACCATTACACCCATTCTTCATTTAAGCCCTTGGACATCGCTGTTCTACCTTGTGTCGCAAAAAATAACAACAATGATCCATTCAGTTTTGAAGTACCTAGTTTAACTCATTCTTTGTTCTTCTCATTCATTGCTCTGTTTTAATAACTGGTCTGTTCTGGTCAATTGTTTGTGGTTTTATTTATATTGTTCTTCTAATGTTCCTACCATTGCCCAAAGCTGTCTTCTTGTTGGCAGGTTCTAATTTATATAAAAAATAACCTTTCTTGAACCTATAATAGTTTGACATATCCAGTGTTAATTATTAGTGTCTACAACAATCTTAAAGAAATAAAGCCATCTCGTCGAGTTCTGATTGAAACCACATGACGGCGCCGAACGAAAAATAAATTAAAAAACAATCACCAGATCATTTGAGTAAACAGAAAAAGTTTTAAGCCTCACTGCCACCGAGACATTTGCCTCATAAACAAGCGCGCTACTCTGCTCGAGTTTACGCGGAACCATTTTGGGTTACGGCTTAATTTATTTAGAAAAGTGTGTTGCAGGGTAAACGTTAACGAGCACGTTTCGGTTTCAAGGACTCGAAGTTGCATAGCGTGGGAAAGCTTACAGAGGTCAGGTGGCTTCGGGCACATGTGCTGCACTCCCGTTTAGGGCGTTTAAAAATAATATTCAACACAAATGTAGGTGGTTAAGGCGCTGGCGTCTTCGCGGGAGGGAGGATACGTGATACACCTACCCGTTATCTCGCGCCTGGTGGTCCGTAAACAATACCGCTGAATTATTTATCTTAGTTATGACGAGAGTTTACGACGCAGCTCTGGAGCTATACCTGCGGTGTACGAGTAAATGAACTAGCCATATAATAAAAATCATGTAGTATACTATCCACTTGCCGGGCAGAGTGGGCTCTTGCGGCTTGAGTTTTATTTCAAGAACGATTAAGAGCGTTTCACACATTTTATTCGTCTTTAATTCTAGCTGTTATAACGTGGGTTTTTATATTCTTACTCATTAACTTTATGACACCAAACTTTGCGCTTACAGCATTTCTATTTTGATGCAGTTCTAAGAATGTTAGCCCATCTATCAACGGGACTTCAATGTATTTCGTTTTGAATTGAATGAATGAAATGAATTTTCAAGCTTTCATTCCACACGGCGTGATGGGAAAAATGACCATTCATACAAAAAGTAAATCTCTGCTGAGCTCCGCCCAGATTTGGCTTCTGTATGTCATACGAGCCCGTGGGATGGCTCGATAATGGGAAGAATTTGCGTCGTGGGTGTCCGTTTTGCGCTCGCATTATGCAGCACTTTTTTGGGCTAAGCTGAGCTCATTGAAATGACGTGCAGTTAATTTAAGCTTCCAATGAACAGAATACACGGAACGTACGAGTAGAAAACGCCCAGTGACGCGTCTTTGCATTCGGGGACGCGGTGCGCGTGCTTCCAAACTTCCTCCACATTCACACATCGGATAGGCGTGGTTGCATATTGTGTTTTCAGTTGTCAATACATTGTACACACATGAACATTTTACAAATGGAATTCAAAACGACAAAAGCGTAGGAACTTGATAGTTACATTACAAAAACTCTTACTTACGTTTACTCGTACAGTCGACCACATCTCAAGCGTAGGTGAAACTTTGGACTATAGTTATTGCTCGCATACTGCAAGTTCGGTGCTTTAAGAGCTCCGCTTTTGTACAGTAATTGTTTTATCAAAGGCATCATCTCACACAAATCATGTCAGATTGATTTGCTTCATTATTACCCGATTTTGAGGTTCAAATAATGTTGTAATAAGTATGACTCAACGGAACATTAGGGATATAATAACATTAACATTAGAGTCTTCAACTGTCTTTTTAGTCAGCGTCCACAATACCAAGCATCCCTTGTGTAATTGCCATGTTATAACTATTATAAAATCAAGCCCAATATGGCCACTTTAACATTATGTGTAATTTCTTATTACTTACTTATAACATAAATGAATCTTTCTTTTCGCCTTTGCTATTGATTTTTTTCTATCAAATACAAAACATTAAAGTAAATAGAATTTGATTGCTACGAACAAATTAGGCTCTCTAGCACTTCCACGTCTAGATAAAAGTTTCACAGCCCAGAATCTCCATTAATGCGATAGGAATACAGCTAGCGAGTACAAGTCGCCTTGACTGATGTTTCCTGGTTCAACGATCGTCAATGAGATCGCACTGAATCGCACACTAAACGGTGACTTAGCACCTAACCCAGGAAGTACTTAGCGCAATGTTTCTTGTAACTTTTTAAATTATCTTTGACCTTAACAGATTTACGCACTAAGCTTCTGAATTAAGCGAAATTAGAGCGACAAATTGAAGTTACTACTCGACCTGATTTCTATAAACTATTACGATTATGACACTTGTCAAGTAGTTTAGTTTCGCAGTTATTTATAGTATTCGCCTGACATCATCATCGAGATGATTGTGTTGAGGAGATGTGGTGATCTCGGTAGCAACAGCCCATTATTTTTAGTTTATTACTTACTTTACTTTTAGCTTTTGGCGGCATAATATATCGAATATGTATATTATAAAATGGTAAGTTACTAAATTGTATGCCTAATTCTAATTTTTTTTAGCCTATACCATAAAATAAAAATAATGTTTAATCTATGCCTATCGGTATACTGTCTCACTGCCTGGACAAAGGGCTCTATCATTAAATCCCGTTATCAATTCAATCTACTAACCTCTAAGGTTGAATCACCTTGCAAAATGCAAATTTGTGATTGCAAACCCGGTCACTGTTCCGTGTGTGCTGTGCCCGACCTGGGATTTGAACCAGGGACTGCAACCACTGTGCCACGGAGGTGTTCTTATTAGTTATTAATTTATTTACGAAACTATAAATTATTACGTATGTAGGTATGTGTATGTAGGATGTAAGTAGACTCTTGATGATATGATTATGATTCATGATGATCTTTTGCTCCTAATTCTCAACATGATTAAAGTTAAGTTTCATCATGATATAAAAGAAAAGAATATCACATAAAATATCACACCATAAAGAAAAGAAATTCAGTTATTTTTGGAAAAAAACCAACTCTTTGAATCCTAAGTCAAGTCGGCCGGTAAACGTGGATGGCCTAACACATAATAATGACATTGCAAATATGTTCATGAACAACTTTAGGGTTGATCCGATTGTCAATGAAACATCTGTGCGAAACACTAGGACCCCGCATGGAGGTGACTTGCATGTTCAATTCCTAACTAAGGAAGTTCAAAAAGAGATAGAAAGTATGAAACGAGGAAAGTCACTGGGCCATGACGCTCTGAGTGTTGAGCATCTGAGATCCGCCAGTGTACATTTACCTAAAGTTCTTACCATGTAACAGCATGGTAAGAACTTTAGGTAAATGTACAACTTCTGTGTGGGTCACTCGTACCTGCCGGGGGATATGTTACAAAAACGGTGGTAGTACCGGTATTAAAAAACAAGACGGGTGACTCATCCGATAAAAATAATTATATACCTATTCCATTGGCAACGGTCATTGGCAAGGTGCTGGACAGTTTGCTGGAGAAGCAACTTATGGCGCACATAAGATTACATGACGCACAGTATGGGTTCAGAAGCGGTCTGTCGACTGAAAGTGCAATTTTGTGTCTTAAGCAAACAGTCCAGTGCTACACGGACAGGAATACACCAGTTTATGGTTGTTTTCTTGATCTGCCTAAAGCTTTTGACCGGGTATCTTACAACGTTCTGTGGCAAAAGTTATCGGATGTAAGTGAGCTACCAGCTGAGTTCATAAGTTTATTTAAGCACTGGTATGCTCATCAGAATAATTATGCTAGATGGGACAATGCTGATTCAATATTTTACAAGCTGAACTGTGGAGTCAGACAAGGAGGATTAACTTTACCTAGTCTGTTTAATTTGTATGTGAACCGGTTGATTGGTGGGTTGAGCGACGCCATGATTGGCTGTTCTGTTGACGGAAAGATGATCAACAACATAAGCTACGCCGATGACATGGTGCTGCTCACCCCATCAATAAGTAGTTTAAGGAGGCTTTTGGCCATCTGTGAGAGGTATGCTGAGGCCCACGGCATGAGTTATAATGCTACCAAGAGTGAATTAATGGTTTTTAAAGTACCAAATAACACTCCTGTAAATATACCACCTGTTTATTTACAAGGCACTCAATTAAATGTGGTCACTCAGTTCAAATACCTCGGTCATGTGGTTGTGGATCGTCTCACGGATGACCAAGATATTGACAAGGAGCGCAGGGCGTTGGCGGCCCGATGCAACATGCTTATTCGCAGGTTCGCGCGGTGTAGTAAAGAAGTAAAGCTGACCCTTTTCAGAGCTTATTGTCAGTCATATTACTCGTGCAGCTTGTGGATTAAGTATACGCTAAAGGCCTACAACGGCCTGCGCAAACAATATAACAATGCGTTAAGAATGCTGTTGGGGCTGCCTCGGTTTTGTAGCGCTTCGGGCATGTTCGCTCAAGCGAGGCTAGATGACTTTTACGCCATCATGCGCAAGCGTTCTGACTCTATGCTCAGGCGATTGAGATGCAGTACCATCAGTATTCTTGCTACATTGGCGGACAAAGTAGACCATCCATTTATTAGACACTGGGTTGGTAGGCTTGTGTACCCTGCAGCCCTGGTGTGCACTTAGTCAATTAAATATATTTTTTCTTTCTTGCTACATTACTAACACTAGATTGTTAAGATTTTACTAACACAATATGGATCTCTGGTCTGAAATAAAGTTTTATTAATATTATTATTCGCTTTATTTAACAGAAAACTTAGATATAAAATTTGAACAGTACTTTTATAAAACAAAGATTCATAACAATAAAACAACTTATGAATTATAATTATAAAAACAAAATACATAATTACAATTATAAAACCTAAGCTTAAATTAAAGTTATAAAAACAATGAATTATTAAAATACTATAAAAACCTTAACCTAGGGTGCCGCCGGCAGCAGGGCAGGCAAGGCCCAGACTACCGGTGGTTAGGGCTGCAGAGAGAGGAACCTCCTGACAATTCGAGCCGTGTCCAGGAGCACCGCCTTCTGCATCTGACTTCTTGTTTTTTTTTTTTGTTCTCCGGGTGTGAAATGCATTACGCACTATCCCACTGCCTGGGTCGGGCAGTGGGGGAGTGTGGGCCTCTCCGCCGGTGAAGCCGACGGCATACCCACTAAAACACACCCGGGTATACCCTCACCGCTTTGGAATAGGGCGACATGGAGCCTTGCGGATTACCACGTCACCCCAGCGGTCGGCCTGGCCTATGCGCCGGGCCTCCTCACGCTGCGGGGGCGTCACGGTATACTGGGGACGCCCCCAGACGGGAGCACCATTGAATAGGGTGTAAGCCCCCCGGCTTACACCCCGGTGCTACTTTTAGGGAGCGGGAGGAGGACGGGCGAACCGCCGTCTTGGTGCCCCCTACCGTCTGCGTCGGAGAGGGGCCGCCAGAGGATCATCCTCTCGGGCCCTCTCCGCGATCTCCTTCTGCGTCATCACCTCCTCGCAGAAGGAGACCATAGCCAGCCATGCCTCCTCACTCCCGAGCATGGCCCGTACTAGGGCCGGGAGTGAGAGGTCTTGCCCTACAATGGCCGCAAGGTTGCGGCGCTGATCCGCCCAAGCCACTCACGCCTCCAGCGTGTGCTGGGCGGTGTCCTCTTCGGCGCCACACTCGTGGCACGTCGGGTCAGGCTCTCTCCGGGCCACTTTGTGCAGATACTTTCCAAAGCACCCATGCCCGGAAAGTATCTGCACCAGCCGGTATGTCAGTGGCCGCCCTTCCCGGCGCACCTACTGTTTGAGGACCGGCCTGATGGCGTCTATGGTGTGCCGGCCATAGACGGCTTCAGCCAGGTCCTCTGCCCACCGCCGTAGGAGCGCGTTTTGCGCTTGCCTGCGAACGCCCTCTATTTCATCGAAATAGGGGCGCTCGCCTTGTGCTCTCGCCACTGCCCTGCGCTGGTAGACAGCAGCGAGAATCTTGGCCTCCATCTCCCATGGGGGCATGCCTGCGAGGACGCAGGCAGCCCCCGCTGAGATAGTGCGGTACCCGCGTATGGCTCTTATCGCCATCACCCTTTGTGGAGCTCGCAAAAGGGCGACGTTATGCGCGGTAAGAGCCTGTGCCCAGATTGGCGCTCCGTAGAGCGCCATACTACGGACCACTGCTGCGTAGAGCTTACGGCAAGCCCGGTCCGGGCCGCGCTCGTTGTCCGCGCGGATCAGACAGGTGGCGAGGCGGTTGAAATGGGCCTCAAACCTCCACCGTCCGTCCAATGTAAGGCCCAGATACTTCATCTGGGCCTCTACCCTCACTGTCTCGCCGTTTAGGCGGACTGAGGCACCAGGAAGTGGCCCCTGCCGAGGCCCATGGAAAAGCAGGGCCTCGGTCTTATTTATTGCCACTTTAAGCCCCAGTGCCTCAATTCGTCCAATGACGAGGCTGGCACCCACCTCAGCCAGTCTTTTGACTTCAGGGAAGTCCCTCCCTGTGGCTACGACCAGGGTATCGTCCGCGTAGCAAATGACGCGCATCCTGGGAAGGAGCGCGCCGCGGAGAACCCAGTCGTAGCCCAAGTTCCACAGCAGGGGCCCTAGGACGGACCCCTGGGGAACACCGCACCTCATCGGGTGCCGGATCAACACGCCGTCGCCCCTCTGGAATAGGACTTCTCGCCCACGGAGGTAGTCCTCCAACAGCCTGCCGAGATACGGGGGCACTCCGAAATAATGGAGTGCCTCTCGTATCACGCTGAACGGCAGGCTGTTGAAGGCGTTGGCGATGTCCAGGCTCACCGCCAACGACCGCTCGCCCCGAGCGGATGCCAATTCCGTCTCCTCCTTCAGGAGTGACAGGGCATCGATTGTGGAGTGCCCTGCCCTGAACCCAAACTGTACTGGCGACAGATTGGGCCCCACTTCGTTTAGGTACTGGACGAGGCGGTAACCGCCAGCTTCACCTGGGGGTCTGCCCGTCTTCTGAAGGAGGCACAAACGTCCCTCCTTCCACAACTTCGGGAAACGCGCGGATGTAAGTGCAACGTTGAAAATGTCCCGAAGTTGTGCCCCCAGGTGATTTAGGGCAAGGGCAACCTTACCGGGCACTCCATCAGGCCCCGGGGCCTTTTTCTTGGCCTTGAGCCGGCCAACCACCGTCGCCATTTCCTCATCGGTGACTGGTGGGACCGGCTCATCCTCTGCTCTACGCGCGGGAGGAGATATCGTTGGAGAGGTGTGCGCTGGGGGATCTGGAAACAGTTCCCGCACTACCCTCTCCAGGACCTCTGGTTGGAGGGTCTCTACCACTGGGGGGCCATGATAGCGCAACTTGTCGCGCGGTATGGCCTCCCCCATGGGTCTCGGTTGAGATGCTCCAACATCTCCTTCCGAGCCCTGGCTTTCGCCTGGCTGATGGCCAGCTGCAATGCCTTCTTGTCGGCGTTGTAAGAGGCATACAGCTAGCCCTCCATCTCCGGGTCCCTGACGCGTCGTCGCCTGGCCCGCGTAAAAGCTCTGCGCGACACGGAGCACTGCTCCCTCAGAAGGGCTACCTCCTCGCACCACCAGTAAACCTGGTGACGCCTTGAAGGGTTACCTCTAATTCGAGGCATGGCGGCGTTGCAGACTCCCGTGATCATGTCCCGGAACTTGCTCGCCGCCTCGTCGACCCCCGATGTTGTGGGGGTCGCGCCCCATGCCGCGACTATAGCCGCCTCTTCAGCCAACTCGTGGTTTAGCTTAGCGAGGGACCACCGCGGGAAGAAAGAATGGCCTTCCATTCTTGGCGGAACTGCTGCGCCGCTGGAGGTGGAGATTTCGAACCTGATATACTTGTGGTCCGAAATCGTCTCCACCTCACTCAGCCCACGCCAGTTCCGGACGTGTCGTGCTATGGAGGGGGTGGCGAACGATAGGTCCACCACGGACCCCCCCTCCCTGCGCACACACGTGTAGGATGTCCCTTGGTTAAGCAGAGACACCCCAGAACTGGCAGCCCAGTCTTCCACGGCTAGGCCCCTCACGTCGGTGGACACACTCCCCCAAAGGGTCGACCAGGCATTGAGGTCGCCCATGACGAGGACTGGGAGAGGTGCCAACCTTCTTACCACCGGGTTTAGGTCCCGCAAAAATGCCTCAAAGTTTGCGAGACCTGTGTTGGGGGAGCAGTAAACGCCTAAAATGGCGATACCCCCCCATGTTGCCGCCACATAGCCAGGCCCTCGATCTTTAGCGACGAGCACATTTCGGCCCGCCACCACTATCGCCACGGAACCGTTCGTATCCGCCGCCCAGTTGGGCTGAGGAGAGACAAAACACGGTTCCGCGGCCACCGCGACGTCAATGTTCCACTGCGCCATGGATTGGACCATGAGGTCCTGGGCCCCGGCGCAGTGGTTCAGATTAGCCTGGAGAAAGTTGCTATGAGGAACTAGACTCATTCCTGCATAGCAACTTCCTCCGGTGCAGACGCGCGCCTACCTCCGTTGGCCTGGGTCCTAATGGCCGTCCTTTCGGTAGAGGGGGGGTTGCAATTTCGCCCCCACATTGTGTGGCCGGATGGCCGCCCCGCCTCTGCGCACACTACACAGTGGGCTGCGGCCAAGCAGCCCGCAGCCTTGTGCCCCGGCTGCCCACATGCACTTAAAACAGCGCATGGGGAGCGCCTCTAGAGCCCGGACTAGGACGGAGCTCCATCCCACCAAAAGACGGCCTCCATCCAACAGAATTCGCGTTCGCGCCGCCGCGATTGGGCACTTCAGGGTGACCGATCCGGTCCCGTAAGGCCCAACGCGGTTATCACCCGCCTTGATTGGGCCGGGTCGCACCCACCCTTTGCCGCCACTGCCGCCACAACCTCTTCGCGTGTGGTTGAGTCGTCGAGGCCCGAAATGCGCAGGTCCGCGCACTTAGTGGGCGTCGTAACGACCGCCACGCCTGCCAGCGCTTCTGACAGCTTAGCCGCCAGACGGTCGGCGGCCTCGCCGCTCTTGGCCCCCGGCAGCTGGAGCATCCTCGCCCCAGTGGCTGTTTGCCGGGTCGTCAGACCCTCAATGCCAAGTTCAGGAAGTGAAATGGCTTCCCTTGCTTGCAAGAGCGCCATCTTATATGACACTCCTCGCTCAATTGCTTCAGGCTAAAGTGTGAAAACTACAGCTGAGGAGCGGGGGGAAGTCAATTTAGCCTTGGGCTTGGCCCGAAGCTTACTCGTAGCCTTCGGCGTATTCTGAGGCGCAGCTGGCTGCGCCTTTTTTGTTGCAGCAATGGGCTGCCCCTTAGCTTGGGCAGCAGCAGGTTGCGCTGGTCGTGTCCGTGGTAGGGGGGCCGTTGGTGTCGGGGAAGGTTCGCCTTCTTTCTATCCCTTCTGCCTCTCCCTGCTACCTCCCATTCACTGACGGCACTCTGGCTCGGCATCGTCGAGGCAGAGGTGCCGGCAGTAGGTTGTGTAACCGTCGGGGTGGAAGTGGGTCCCTTTTTTTGAGGGCCCTTCCCCATCTTTTTGGCTGCCGGAGCAGCCGGTCTGGCCTCAGCTGGGGCAGCCAGTGTGGCCTCAGCTGTAGCCGCTGGAGCAGCCGGAGCAGCGGAGTGCGCCAGAATGGCAGCGGCAGCCGCTCTCCTCCTATCAGCTGCTAGGGGTGGACGGGTGTCCGGGATCAGCGCCCCAGCAATACGGGCGCTGACCATCTCCCCCAGCGTTACAAGGAGGTCCTTTTTAAAGGCCTCCGGGTCAAATGGCGGCGATGTTGGCTGTGCGCCTGCCTCACTCTCCCTACGGGTAGAGTAATCCCTCCGGAGGGCCTTCACCTCAACCTTGAGGTCGTCGAGTTCACGCCGAAGGTTGTTTTTCTCGACGCGAAGTCGACGGCACTCCTCCGTAGTGGTGCGATCTAGCGCTACGCTGCAGATCCTACCGAGAAGTAGGGCGTTCTCCTTAAATTCCCTAATGAAGGTTCCTTTGAGGTGGCCCGACTTCACTGCCAATTCACATATGCGAGCAGGTCCTTTCTCGGCAGCTGCTCGCATTTCTTCGAGGTCCAGATCCTCTGGATCTCGCTCGGTGAGCTCAACCGCATTGGCCGGCTCCTCCTCCACCACTGGTAGGTTCTTCCGGTAGTACCGGAGGGACAGCTTCTTGTTGAAGGATTCCTCTGCCGCAGCCTCTGTACGCTGGCGGAGGGTCTCCTTCGCCCGGGACAGGCCTGTGGTGTGTCCCGGATTCTTTACTTTGCCCCTTTTGGAGGCCGCCGCCCGAGTGGGCACGTTTTCCGTCTCGGGTTGGGCGTCATCCATTTCCGACTCCTCGCCGGAGTCGAAAACGGCGGTCGCCGCACGTCGTTTAGGGAGGACACCCCTTGCGTCGGAGAAAACCTCCTCAGACACATGGTTGTCCTCGTACAACCACGAGCCTCTTTGTATAGAGATGATGTCTATACAAAAAGTGCAAAACAATCAGGTATGAAAAAGCCAAGAAACAGTCGTGCAATCGAACAAGTCAAAAGAAAAGCCAAAGTCAAAATATAGGAAGTCAACGAATTCCGGTTGGAGAGCCAAAAGTCGTTATAAAATCCACAGAGAAAAATCACCTCACGTGAGCCTATTAGGATCCGCTCAACCTGAAACCGGAGACACCTCGACGGCCAGGGAGCTGGGAACACTAATACACAAAAACCGCAAGGATTGCCCCAAGTGCTAGAGTTTAGTCACCAGCCTGGCACTGCGTTACCGTGCACAGGACTGGGAGAGCCAGGGGAGACGACGAGGACGTATCTAGCACTTACGAATTCACATGGGGCCTCCCCCTCTGCATCTGACCCCTTTTTTTTTTTTTTTTGCGTCAGGAAATGCATTTAGGCATTCCCAAGGCCCTGGGTTCGGGACACCTGGGATATGTGGGACTCGGAACTCCTGGGAAAACAGAGACCCCTACCCACTAAAACCTGACGGTGGTCATCTTCGGCGCAGAATGGAAGGGACCCGGGATCCCCAACGAGGGAGAGACTCCTCGCAGGACCCTTCGGCGCGCAAGGCCGCCTGGCAGCCAGCCTCGGGAGGAGCAAGCTCAACTCCAGTGCACGATAACACAGACCACTGTGTCCGAAGACACGCGTTACCGTCATCCTCGGGATCGCAAACCGAAACACACGCAGGCCCCCCCGCGTGCGCTTCGCGACCCCAAGGCTGCATCTGACCCCTTTTTTTTTTTTTTTTTGCGTCAGGAAATGCATTTAGGCATTCCCAAGGCCCTGGGTTCGGGACACCTGGGATATGTGGGACTCGGTACTCCTGGGAAAACAGAGACCCCTACCCACTAAAACCTGACGGTGGTCATCTTCGGCGCAGAATGGAAGGGACCCGGGATCCCCAACGAGGGAGAGACTCCTCGCAGGACCCTTCGGCGCGCAAGGCCGCCTGGCAGCCAGCCTCGGGAGGAGCAAGCTCAACTCCAGTGCACGATAACACAGACCACTGTGTCCGAAGACACGCGTTACCGTCATCCTCGGGATCGCAAACCGAAACACACGCAGGCCCCCCCGCGTGCGCTTCGCGACCCCAAGGCTGCATCTGACCCCTGACCCAACCGTTAGGCGAGAGCCTCTCAAGGTGTTGGTCGCGGCTCTTCGCTATTAAGCCGTTTGCCGATACGACTATCGGGACAATGATCTCGAATCAACATTTCACATGGCGGTCACCTCGTGAGCCAAGTCAAGGTACTTGCTGAGTTTGTCTTTCTCAGCTTTTACAAGGTTATCGTTATGTGGAATGGTGATGTCGACGAGCACTGCCTGGCATTGGGATCGGTCTACCAGCACGATATCAGGCTTAATGACTACAATAGTCCTGTCCGTGATGATAGAGCGATCCCAATATTATTATTATTAAAACTTTTATATTCCTTGCTTTGCCAGTATTAAGACATCGTTTAAAATGCAATGTTTATTTATACTAATAAACACTCTTAATAATGTATAGTACCTACTGAAACTTTGGCATTATTTGTGTTTCTCCAGTAATTGCCTATATCAGTGGAAACGTTTGAAGTTTGAACGCCTCCAAATTGTCACACATGAATAGACATCTACGGAGCAGTCAATTATTTTTTTCCACCTCTCCAATCGGGCAAGTTTAAGTGATTCATTACGTCATAGCCTTGAAACAGAACAGGTTTAGTTTCCGGAAAAGTACCGTATATCCACGGCCGACGAACGCTCGGATTTGAAAAGTTACCTAAGTCTCGAGTCTCGGCAACGCTTACTTCCGTGGGCTTATTAGTTGCACTTATACTCGTCAAATGACAGAGAAAAATTATGTGTAATTTAACTTGCGATAAAGATATCCTTCTACACGAAGTCGAGTTTCTGCTAATCCCTGCCGCAAGAATGTCGCTATTTTCTTTATTGCTATTTTTGCAGTCGGGCATGGCCAGAACGTTCCACAGCCAGCTTATGCTGAGCTCTTTTTGATATGAACTAGCATACTATGGACGTGTCGAAGTTTAGTGTTTCGTTAGGACTTTGGTTGTTGTACCTACTTAGATTAATAATACAAATTATTCATTATCCATTAATTGAATTTAATTAAGTGTTTTTCATTCTACACCTTGTAAGTATAGTAGGAAACCTAAACAAAATTGTTAAAAGCTCTTAATTGTAGTTTTCATGGCGGGCCCAATAGTGCAACACCTCAGAATTTCAAAAGGGCCTACTTCGGTACAAATTACGGTTTTTCGTAAAACTTTGAAAGGGTAAAAAGGACACAAATAGTAGATTGTTACACAAGGTGAGAAAGTTACCTTTTCAATGCACGAGATGGTTTGGCGCGCGAGCGTAGCGAGAGCGCTAATAGTTCGAGAGCATTGAAAAGGTCTTTCTTCCGAGGTAAACACTCTGCTTTTCATCAGAAATATGAGGAAAGTAAATAAAAATCAGATACATAAGTTCAACCAACAAAATTTTATTTCAGTGCGCCATTTCATAAAATTTTCATAAGCTCTTATGTATCTTTCTCTTGATTTCGGCGGTAAAAGGTTTTCCACAACTGTTTGAGCTTCTTCTCTAATGAAATCAGGAGTCAAATCCATATCTAAGTCTGATGAACTCATTTTGCAGAAAATAAACTTTTCACTCGATTTACGAAACAACTGAATGAAGTTCGAATAGTTGCAATCCTGCCTTTTTTTTATATATTTGTAAAAAAGCATACTTGGACAATGATGATGGAATTCCCCCGCCTTATTTTATTTAAAGAAAATATTTTTCTTTCATTTCTATCGTAAATACTTAGCTCAAATTTATTCAATTAAATACTAATTAAGTAAAACATACATTAATGAGTATATTCCTGCTTCGATTGTAATATTCATTTGAAATCAAGATAAAGAAATTTCAAATACAGCTGTGGCTGAATAGAATACATCGACTTGCCGCAAAAGGAATGTCAAAATAGAAGGTGACATTTGACAGTTATTTACTTTCAGCCATAGGGCTGAAAAAAGCTTTATAGCCCTAGGGCTGAAAGTGAAGCTTTCAACCCTATGCTCAGGCAACTTCAAGCATACTTTCCGTGTATGAGTAATGAAAACGTTTATGTCAAACGGTTATGTCTAGGTTTAATATATTTCGTGCACTAAAATAAAGTTATTAGAATGCCAAAAAATCAACATCAATTTCGACCGACTAGTATGTTTTTTTATTGACTGAACATTCACGAAAAATAGAGCAAAACATTATTTGGTTTGTTTCACTGGCCGGGTAAATAGGTACACTAGGTTTCCTATGGATTTGAATGTATATCCAAGCCTTGCCTTACAATGTGGTAAATACGAGTAGATAGAATGTTTCTCGGTACTTGTGCGAGTACGTAACTGTGGCTGGTACCATCCTGTGTGGTCTCTTAATAAACGTTAAGTGGCGTACTAAGAAACAAGCAAATACATTTATTTGTTGTCATCATTTGCGTAACGTACCTTGTTCAAGTGTATTGTTTTATTCACATAATGAAACAACACAAGTATGGGAAAGTTTGTGTATAGTGTGATATTTTCAAGGAGTTTTTTTGATTTTGTTCAAATTTCAATACTTATTGGATCTGTATTTGTTGGGATTGTATGATTTTTTCCTTTTACTATCTACAAACCTCGAGTAAAATAGCCTTACCCATTTTCACTCTATTAACCTGATTATGTTCTGTAATTTAGCTAACTATAAGTTATTAAAAAGCCTTTCGTCTACTGGTGGTTACAATGACAATACTGGAGGACGATGAGCACCTGCAACCTGCAACTCTTAAAGACAATATGGAGAAGACAGCAGCTTTCAGCAGTAGACCTATTTTGGCTGTTAAAATGATGATGTTGATTAACAGCTGGCTGGTATCACAGTTTTCAGAAGATGAAGAGAAGAAGGTTGAACAAGCCCTTATTTGAATGAACTTAGTTTGTTTTTAAATTAAATTGTTTAATTGCTAGCGATGCTTGGACAACTATCCGTGGTTAGATGCAAACGATGTGATGTGACACGGAAGCGAATACATTTACTTATCACAAGATAAGACACAGTTTAGGTCAAGAACACCCGGTCAATAAGTATTATACGAGTATCTATGGGTTATTTAGTGGAAAGACGTATAGCTCAAACGTCCTACATGCCTTTGGAATGTTGTGATCAATGGTAGTGACTGTGAGTGGGTACTTACTTGACCTACTCACTATATTAAAACTTTACTATAATACACTAAGAAAAACTTTAAGGTTCAACGACTTTTTTCGCCAAAGTTCGATTACCGCACCAGCACAATATGTCTGATTGATGATTTTAAGCATTAGGTAGGTATAAATGTTCGTGCGAGGTCTAGCTAGGGGTTTTCTTTTGGAACCAACTAACATTGTTTATGATTTTCCTAACACAAAGGGAATTGTATGTTTTATGGGCAGTTTATGCGTTGGAGAGAATTATTTAAAAAAATTACATTATCCTACAGCAGTTTAATAGGCTTAACCGAACTAACGCTGCATATTCTATCTACCTTGTTTCAGAACGCGTGCCTGCTGTGCCTACATGAACATCGTCGCTAAAGTCTAATGTAGGCCGGCAAAGCAAAACAAACTCCAATTACATCAGATTATACAATTCCCGAGAGCCACGTAACGTACGTAGATCGTGGAGAAAGCACCGGCCTTGGCAATGAAGCGCGCGCAGCCGTCCGCGTCGTCGTCGGACGCGGCCGCGCCCGCGCCGCTCGCCGCTCGTCATAATTGGCGCGAGTTTTCACGCATGCGCTACACTTTCGTTGTCAATGAACTTGGAAAGCGGGGATGCTCTGTCATTGTCATTAGATACCTGAGAATGCACTCTCGCGCGTGTAACACGCTGAAGCATACACACGCAATTACGCAACCCTCGTCGCGCTCCTCGCTTTGTATAACACCTGCAGAGATTAAAATAAGCGGCAGAAATAGAATTTTCAGCAAATATTTAAGATTTGACGTCATAAATGTTTCGCCTCGATATTTTCAGTGCCTTTTTATACCGTAGGTGTTAATTACACAGACACGCCCATATTTATTCTTGGGTCGATCACATTTTCAGGGGTCGTATTACCAACTCTTATAGCCAGGCAAGTTAATTTCCTAAACTGAGCGTAGCGAGCTGAGTTTTACCTGTGTATTACTGGTAAGTAGATACCTAATGAAGTGACGGGCACATAAACTGTAAAAAGCCAATTTTTGAATGTTCTGCAATGAACTTGAACGTCAAATCATGGCCAAAGAAGCGGCGCTGGGTGTTCACCTTATAAAAAGTTAAATACAGAAATCATTAATCGAATATTATATGAACATAAAATGTGTCCCACAACTGAGTGAGCCAATTACCATCAGTTTTCCATGAGTGGTTGAGCTAATTAGTCAATAGGCTTCGGCTGACAAGGCATGCCTTGCTCCCCGATGGGAAAGTGTGGGCGTTTGGACGCGCTTTACGCTCCACCGGCCACGAAAACTGCCTCGCATGGGAGGATAAGAAATACTTGGAGAGGTATGATTGCTGGTTTATAGAAAATAAGTGTAACTTTATAAGTCAAATGTAAAAAGAAGGGTTTATTTATATGATCAATGAACCTCTACATGGTAGTCGCAAGTTAATGTGCAGGGCCAGTTGAATACATTAATGTTTAAGTAACATAATAAGCTAATAAAATAATATAATATATATATTCCAATGCAATGAAGCTAACTTCTTTGTAAATAATATTATTTTCAACATCTATGTTTAGTGTCTGTCACCTTTATTACACAGTTAAATTGTGTATGCGCTCTATTCCTGTTACCGTCAGGGTTTTTTCAAGTATACATAATTACTTATTATATGATCGAATATATCAACAAATGTAGATTTTAACTTATCTTTAATAGAATTAAAGCACCCATTCATCGACTCCATAGATGTCTGTGTCTAAATCTCAGCGTGTAATAAGAAAGGCTCGCGGGAACCGCGCTCCATTGGAGGCGTCGCCACGGAGCCCTTCGATACCCACCGACGGATGCCCAACTGACGCCGACTCAGTCTACATGCCAAGTACTCACCGATTGTAATGATTAAATCAGTACGTTCTTACTAAACGTATTTTTAAAGGTTAGCGTATGTTTTTGAAGCTGTACTTATGTTCTTGAAAAACATAAGGCCCACTCTGGTTGTCCTCCTTTATATGTTGTACATACTAACTAAAACGAATGATTTAAGATTCTCGTAGCATAAACAATGAATGAATTTCCTATTTTAATTAAAAATTTTGTGGCTTCGGCCAAAGTTATTAGTAAAAACCAAAAAAAAAATTAAAATACTTATGTTCTAAAATAGCACCCAAAAATACATTTGAGTTATTTTATGTGGACTATTACTATTAGCGCCTCTTGCATTAGAGAGATACGCTATTATGAACTGTACGTGCTCTCGCATTAAGTCCGCCAATTGTAGTTTATTCTTTATTTCATGTAAGTGTAAATAAATAGGTCATTTACGTTAGTAACTATTCATAAAAACTTAGTAAGTCCTATAACACTGTTTTGCCTCTTTAAAGTAGTATTACTTACGAAACCTATTAGGTACCTATTCATGCATAAAGGTTAACGAGTCTAATTACAATGTTACTTCATTATCACTCGTTCATCAGCTACCCATCGCTTCTTGTTCGAGTAAGTACGAGTAGGTGGACACAGTGATTGTACTGTACCTCGGCACGGGGGCGGCTGCTCTTGCGCACAATGCTCGTGTCAAAGGAAGTGAACGGGCCCGACCTTGACATTTCCCGCGCCGAACGCAGCACTAGGAAGTAGGAACAGTTGTTGCCCACACAGGGTCGCCACACGAGCTGACGACGCAGGACTTCAGGATCACTACTAATGAAAAAACAGAAGCTGATGAAAGACATATTAACCGGCTCACAAGAACTACATTAATAAGAGCTACTTCACTTTGGAAGTAGGAATACATGGCCCAATCGGTATAACTCACCACGGGTTAACGAATTACCTCAAGGTTAGAAAGGCCTTATTAATAGATCCCACTTTAGGTTTTCAATTCAAAACATTTCAAAAACTTTGACGGTTGTTGTGTAAATAAGGTGAGTACTTGAGTCATTCAAAAATTCATAGTTCAAGGTAATTTTAATATTTTATTTCTCATTCACCATAACTGGATATAATGCTAAAAAGCACCTATTAATAAATAAATCTGTTTAAATACTTACTGTTTTCTATCTAGTGAAACCCGTGGGTAATTTATCTACTCGTATTTACTACTTATGTAACGTTGTGTAACAAATACCATTGTGTATAGGCACGAGCATCAATATGTATCTGTATTTAAACTAAAGCGTTTGACTTCAGCGAAACAATAATTTATTAAGGATGCTGCGGTCTGTGCAGCCGACCACGGCTTGAGCGCAACACTGTGAACTGGGAACCATTCCGCGGGTAAATGGTATTACTTAAGCCAGTTTATGCCGGCGGTGTTAGTTAACTTAACTCACTAGCTATGGATAGAACGTACATGGACGAAATAAATCAAAATGTGATTCTAGTTATGTTTACATTTGGCTAAATGAGCAACGCTCAGACGAAAGTAGTGCTTCAAAGGGAGTACCTAGACTTAAATAGATAGACGGATATACTTAGTCACTAAAAGCGGAATCCCAACCTTAGTAAATATTTGAATTTCAATAGTATGACATAAACGCAGTCCTCAACTCACTTTTAGTATATTCTATGAGATAAAAAATCTAGTATTAATTCACTTCGTCCCTGATGGTGACCCTACATATTGCTTATTTTGCACCGTGTGACTGTTGATGCTATGACATGTCCGCCTTCTCAAGGCCTTGCACATTTTGCTGTTTTTTTCTTACAGTAGTGAACATCGCTTCTCAGAAGGAACAATGTAAATGGAATTAAAGACATTAATTTCAGACATTATTTAAAAGAGGCTAAGATAATGGTCACATAGATGCCTTTACCTGTAGAGTTATTAACTCGTCCAAAAAACTAGTTTAGCGAAAGCCTTCTGGTTTTTTCACCACTTCAGCACTGTTAGTGAGACACGCATGCGTAGAACTCCAAAGGAACCATTTTAAACACCACTTGGAGAGAGAACTTCACGTTTTACGAGTATCTCATTGAGGAAATCTTGGAAGAGTTCATTACCCAATTTCAATATAAAAAACATCACAGAACACGAACTTTACGAGACGTCCTATACACATAAAACATTGAATTGATTAAGAAATGGTAGCCATTATCAATTGTAAATAAGTATAAAAGTGCACAAGAGTCCAGCTGCAATGATACCCGGGTAATCGAAGCTCATGATGTCTCAATAAGCGAACAAAAAGTAAATAAAACCTCTTTGAGTCCCTGCAAAGAGGGCATTGAAGCATGGGGGGAACAATATACCCGCAGACCACAGTCGCCTGAGCTGAAATAAAGCCACGACAAGCCCAAAGGACTAAAAAACCCTTTCATGGTCTAAAGACTTGACGGCTTGCATAGCGCATAGATTGAAATTAAAATGAAAACCAAACAAATCATTTTATTAAATTAGTTTTCTTACTAGCAACAAGCGAATTAAACTGCAGCGGGCCTTTTTTTGCGAATCATCGTAAAAAAGTTTTTGTTACTTCAGCACGTACGAGTACTTTGATTAGAGGGTAAATTATGACCCCCTTATTTATAAATAAGTTATAATATAACATTCAGACAGCGGCTTCGCCCGCGTGGTCTATTTCTCCCGTCAAAATAATAAGTTGGGGAAAGGCTTTCTTCGCATTTTTTAAGAAAATTCAAAACACTTTTTAATATAGATTATTTACATTTAACTAAAGTATGTAGGTGCCATTTTGTTCGATTACTTATTGCCATCGTGTAGGTAGGGACATGATCCCATTGCTATAGGAATTTTGAGGCTTCTGATCAAAATACC
Organism: Udea olivalis; assembly: GCA_947369235.1. Lineage (NCBI taxonomy): Eukaryota > Metazoa > Arthropoda > Insecta > Lepidoptera > Crambidae > Udea > Udea olivalis. Next base: position 9,345,875 of record OX376346.1, on the reverse strand, counting down.
GCAATAAGTGGTTTTGGCAGTCCTTTCGTGATATTAACCTGACACTGCATAAAGAATTCTGAAGATACCGAAACAGGTGGAAATCTGAAGGTGCAAGGTCAGGACTTTACGGCGGATGCATTAACGGGAGGTGTGAGCCAAACTCTCTTAATTTTTGCTGAGTGGCTAAAGATGTGTGAGGTCTAGCGTTATCAGGATGAAAAGTCCTTTCTATTGATTAATTCCGGTCGCTTTCTCTTAACTTCTTGCTTTAATCTCATCAGTTGTTCGCAGTAGAGTTCAGAATCGATGGTCCTGCCTGGTGGTAACAGCTCATAATGAATAATGCCCTTCCAATCCCACCACACACACAGCATCACCTTGTTGCGAGTTAACCCGGGTTTCGCCACAGTCTATGAAGCCTGACCGGCCTTTGACCATGACCTTTTTCGCACGTTCTTGTCGTACGTGATCCACTTTTCATCACCAGTTACCTATCAGCTTCGTCAAAAATGGTTCGGTTTCATTACGTCGTAATAAAGAATCACAAATGAGGTTTCTTTCAGTGAGCTCGTGAGGTACCCAAATATCGAGCTTTTTTGTATACCCAGTTTTTTTCAAAACGCCAAAACTGTTTTGTGGTCAATTCCCAGTTCTTCAGCTACGTCGTAACTACTGATATGCCGATCCTACTCCACTTTTTCAAAAATGGCATCCATTTTATCCATAATAGGGCGACCAGAGCGACGTGCAACTTTGACATCAAAATTTCCGGATTAAAAACGCTTAAACCAAATTTGTGCTACTCTCACAGACACTGCACTAGGTCCATAAACATTTTTTCGCGGCTTGCGTTGCATTTTTACCTTTTTTTTAAATAAAGTTTTAAAATGTATCGAATTTCCTCATTAGATTCACTCATCTTAACAGTAAGAAAAACAAATGAAAATCACACATTTTCCTAATTTGAATTTGGAATTATCTTCTTACAAATTTAAACTTTTAATGATACCAAAACCATCCAGATACAAATAGTATAGCCAAAGAGATTTTATTACAAGTTCATACATACTATAATATGCGAAAAGACTTTTTCCCCAACCTTGATTATAAAAATCTAGCCTGTTACCCGCTTCTAATATAGCTTTATATTGATTGATGAAATAATTTAAAATCGGTCCAGTAGTTTCCTATTCAACGCAAACAAACTCACAATCAAATCTTCCCTCTTTATAATATTATAAATAAATAAATATCTGGGACAATTTACACCAAGATCATTTGACCCCAAACTAAGCAAAGCTTGTGCTTGGGTGTCAGAGACTGATAAACATACTCAAATATTTTTAAATACATAGGTACATAAATAGATAATAACACCCAGGCACACAACAAACACGAATGTTCGTCACATAAATGTTTGTCATGGGTGGGGATCGAACCCACAACCTCCGGTGCTAAGGCAGGATCGCTGCCATTGCACCAACAGGCCAGTCAATATTGGTATCGATAAAACAATCAAACTAGACTATATAAACTTTGTTATAAAGTTTTCTCGAAGAACTGTTCAAGTTTTTATGAATAAAAATAGTATGTAGTATTTTTTCTGTTATTATTACTAAACGATATAAGTAGAAATTATAGAATAGACGAATAGATACGATGCGGATATCTATTACCTATACGGGGGGTGTCCCTGGAAGTAAGGATCAAATTGAAATAGCGCATAGCTGGGGTCATTTCTGACCTTTTTAACCCTATCAATATTGGTCCGATTTCTAACCGTTAAAAAGTTATGATAAATTTTAGTTTTTTTCAGAAAATCTCCAAATCCATATATATATACAAAGAATATTATTAAATAAAATATCAAAGGTACCAACTAATTTTTTTGCCAAAAGATTAGCAGGTAGTATGTCTTACTTTGACTTGTTTTTTTATTGAGCTAGAATAACCATGTCAATTTAATAAACTAAAATATTGCAAGAAAAAATGATATTAAGTAAATTACTTTATGTTTTAAAGCAGATGCCGTGAAAAAAAATGTACTAGTGAACGTTATCGCAGTATTGCAAAAAGTTGCTTGTCAGACTTTTTTTTGTGATCACCAACCCGCATTTGACAAGCGTGGTGATTAAGCCAATATCCATCAATTGTAGCGATGACTTTATTTCAATGATGGTGGCCTTTGCCCAGCAGTGCGCTAGTATATAGGCTAATTTACAATAAATATAATGATTCTGAGCACCATATCAAGAAAGTAGTTAATTCAATTATAACAAAAACAGTGAGTCCATTTAAAAAACATTAAAAGACTGGTGGGCGCCTCTTCCGATTGCCAAACTATTTACATTGACAATAAGCGCTGTATTATGTTCATCAGTACTTGATGTGTTTCCTAAATTTGGTGTCTAGGATACGTCGTTGGCATAGCAAAGTAGATATTTTATTGTTATGTCCACGGTGACTGGAATAAAAATGTGTGACATTGTTTTTGAACCACCTGAAGCCGTGGGAATGGACGTAATTTATTTTGATTTACAAGAAATTAAAAGACGGACATATACCTAAATAGCTTTCAAGTGAACACATATGTGATACTCGGAGTTGGCTGTATTTGTAGTAACTACGATAATTTCGTAGTAAATACCTGAACTAAAAACACCTCTAAGCTTTTTTAAACCAAACTTTGTTAAGCGAAGTAAATCTGATTCAGCTAATAATCTACTGCATACAAGGTATAAATAAATAACATAATTTAAATATTAATATATTTACGCCATACAACACACCATACAACACACCATCTGTCATGGTCTCGAACTCGAAGTAAGGATTAATATCCTTGTGTTACGAGTTACCAGACAGTAAAAACACACCCAGATCTGAGCCAATTCAGTAAAGTTCGTTTTCTGAATGGACTCGACCGGGAATCGAACCCGGGACACCACGCAAGTCAAGGCGAGAAACCGTGCTACAACGCACTACGCCAACCGAGTCGTTAGGATTAGACCTAATAAACTATTAAAAGGCACCAAATTACCGATAATCTCACATATTTACGTGATCATCAGCCGCTTTACCCATATAAATTCATAAAAACTCAATCAGTCTTACAACACTTAATTATAGCCTCAAAGCTATTATTCATTTCCAAATAAAATGTTTTAAAATGATAAGAAAATATTCGTTTTAGAAAATAGTCAATACAGGATAGTGACTGTGGATTGACGGCGAATTCTTCGAAAGAGCGTGACCGGAAGATCACCCATAATATAATTCTACGTAGCAATTGCCATCAAGTGATTTTTCACATGGTGTGTACGTGAAGATACGTGTGTCGGTGTAATGTTACACTGTACAAAAACGATAAAACGCCAAGAGTTTGTGACCGTTATGACCGCCAAATATCGTCATTTGTATTCACGATAGTTGCTACAAGTGTGCATCGACTTGCTACAAAGCTCTCAGCACTAGTAAATAGGTAAACTTGTAGGCATTTAAATGCAAAAGCTTTATTTTGATAGTTATGGTTCGGGGAATCGTATCTTTCTTATGCACTTAGGTAAGTGCAGAGGCTACACAACACGCGTGTTACACTTACGCACGCCTATTACCAAATGAGGCAGGCAGAAGCAAGGCGTCTGAAATCGTCATTGTGAACAGACAATTCGATGTCTATCACCGATATCTGGGTGTGTAGTATTTCATCACCAGTCAACATCATCGTCATCATCCATGCGGTCTATCCCGGTTGTTAACCCACACTGATGTAAGGGTGGGGGTCCCGGGGTCCACCTCTCTTGTGTTCTTGGCCCACTTCGCGTGCATCCTCAATGGTGAGTCTGTTGGCACACTTGTCACCATTAACGACGTTAACACCAGCATAACCACAATTTTCTACTCAAAATAAACACATTAGCATTTTTCTTCTCTCCTACTCAGAGCACACACACCACAACACATCCCACAACCCACCACACATCAAACAAGCACACACCACAAAATACACACACCACGTAAACACACACCTCATACATACATAATAACATTAAACCTATTAACTCTCAAAGCATTATTTTTTTTTGTCTTAGTTTTGGTATTTCAAATATCTTAAATTCAAATAACTAATAAAAAAAAAAAGTTTTCATAGAACACCAAACATATTGTAAGTGTTATGCCATTTATTTATTTATTAACCTGTTAAAAATTGTAAGTTTGTTATTAGTTAAATAAATGTTTAATTATCTTTGTTAGTGGTCTCAGGAAGGAGCGGGTTCTCCTAACACAGGCATTGATGCTTAAAAGGAGATCCCAGCGATTTGTATGTAACTATGTTTAGAGATACACAATAAAGATTTTTCATTTTCATTTTTATTTCATTTTTCATTAATGTTGATCGAAAGAGCCAGCGCAGCGCTTCTTGGATCAGTCGACCTCTCCGGCCTGAGTTGGTGTCTTGATAAAGATTAGCTGTCAATAAAAATTAACAGAATTACAATTAGGTATCTATACAAAAATATTCGCTGATTACTGCATGCAGCCTGCACCGGCGACTTTTTATATGTTCTGAATTGTGTTAAGGGTCAATGACTCGAACCCTGCTGTAACAAATTATAGGATACGCCAATATGTTATGTAGATAATCCGCCTTATAAATCCTACACAACGCTCTTCAACTGCCTATTATATTAACAAAGTATCAATAACCTTCGACCAAATTATTTGGCGCCAATCTAAATTAATTTTTGGGGTCTTTAACCGAGGAATTCTATTGTTCCCATAACTGCTCATTCCTTGACACTGAATAGCGTAGGTACTCATGGTATAATGTTAATGCATCTGTAGATTTCTGTCCGGGTACTTATTGCGCCATATCTCAGCTATGGTTTACTAATTCTAAGCATATTGTTAATTGTCATATACTTACCTATAGAGATAGAAAAAAAATACAAAATATCGTGGTTCGTGGTCCATGTTTCTGATTTTCCTAATCGTCACGAGCCGTAATATTTTGTGGCATATTTTCAGAAATCCTAATACATACATAAGCCAAACCATTTTAGCCCTATTGTAGGCTAAAATTGTTTGGCTTATGTATTAAAACGCATAAACTCGAAGGGCAGAATAGTGCATAATTTTCCAAAGCATGAAATTTAAAGGTAATCAAAACTAATATAACTATATAATAACTGAACGGATGATTTTAAAAGTATAATAAAAACGAAAATTATCATGACACAGGAGAGTGAATGTCTGGCAGTCCCCCGCGAAAGTTGTACCCGGCAGCATTTCGTATTTTGAGCGCATGATCCAACTTTTCAAACGCCTAACGACCTTCGGATGAAAATATTGACTGTTCAATACATACAAAACATAGTCCAACCTTTCGTATTGGCCCATAAGGGGCCATCCTTAAAATACGTCACACGAATTTCATGATTTTTGACTCAGTCCTTGTCACAGCTGGTCACATTTTGTGTTTTTTTTGTGTGGTTGAGGAAATCATAACACGATAACCAGCAGGGATAAAAAAAGCTTTGAGTTACCCCCTCTATCAAGTTGGTAATTTAAAAAGGCTTGTTCTGTCGACATTAAAAAATCCGCATTAACTAACACATCCACCGCTTAGCAATAAGCAATAAACAATGATAACAAAAAAATATTTTCAGGACTATTTCTTGCTTATAGCGAGATATCAAAATTAACATCGTTAGAATCTTAGCCAGTTATAAGTTTTATGAACAAACTTTCTGGCATAGTTTCAGATCAAACAATTGGACTTCATTTGTGTAATAGGTTGAAAGTTATTTAAAGGTAGTGTCAATGATCATGTCTGGATCTGGATTTATTTATTGAAATAAAATCAACAGCTCCTAAAACGGAAAGTATGTATTCAATTATGTGCCTTTCAATGGGCATGGCGTTACTGATATTTATGTCATATTCAACTCACATCAAGTTGTGTTGAAAAGACAATGACGACTGTTACACGTGTGGGTTTTCCTTTGCATTATTCCACACTTTTGGCACGGTACCACAGAGTTAGTAAAGTGTCATTGCCCTTTCTTAGGGAAATCAGATGGAGTTCTTCTCAACTTAAAAGAAGTGTTTTACACATTTTCTGTTCTTCGAATTTGTACGTTACCAGCTGATGCGTTAGCTTATTAAGTTACCAATGAAATACGGTTATCCATAAAAAAAACATTTAGCAATATGTAAAATATGTAAATATGGGCCAAACAACACACCACTTGTCATGGTCTCGAAGTTAAGATAAATAAATATCCCTGTGTTACGAGGTACCAGACAGGGAATTAAGCCAGAGGCGTCTCCCAGCACACCCAGACCCGAGCCTATTTAGAAAAGATCGTTTCCTGAACTGACCTGACCGGGAATCGAACCCGGGACACTACGCAAGCCAAAGCGAGAAACGTGCTACAGGACACTACGCCAACCGTGACGTCCAATTTCATGTTGTAGTTCATAATATTGATGACAGTAGTTTGACGGTTGATAATGAACAAGGGTACAAATTGGTCTACACTGGCCTTACTTACTTGCTTTACGGACTGATATTGTCTCGAAGGGGCAAAAAAGAGTGCTAGATGTACTTAATACTAACAATGAAAAAGTACTTTACAGCGAGCATTAAAAAGGACCTAACAAATCACCATTCCGAATGTCTTCAAAGAAAGCCATAAACATTTTAATTTTCTCATTACCCTGTCTCCGAAATAAATCTCGTAGCGGCGGGAAAGCCTATTCTGCAAGTCGCCTGAATTAGTGAGTTTCTTTAGCTAAGAATGCACAAAAGGCGGGTTTTCCCGGTTCACCCAGCATTATCGCGTTGACGGTAATCCATTCTGGTGCCGTAATGTACAATTAAATTTCCATAGTCGTTGCAGGAACGCGGCCAGCAGGAAGCGGCGCCGGCCGTAGCATACAGATGTGATGTACTCTTTAAAAGCAATCACATAAAGACAGTTTTTTATGTTTTCCAGGTGCTTGTAAGTAAATAACTGTTTGAATAAACTATCTTTAAATTACATCAAATAAACAATAACCTTTGGCCGTCGCGACGCGTCGTCAAAACAAGTCAGTAATATTATTTATGATTAAGTACTACTTAGGTAGATATCTTTGGTAATATAGGGGTAGGTAAGATTACCTACCCCTATATTTTTTGGAAAAGTAGTTTGGCTAATCAAGTTCTTAGTATCTGCTGATGCTGATGTTTGCAAATTGCAATTGAAATACCAAAACATAAACATTACGAATTTTATTTCTGCTTGATTATTTTTGACCAATTTAACAGCAGTCGTGTTGACATGAATTTGGTTAGTTTTGTTAGTCAAAGTTAAAGTTTTTTATTTGCAATAAATGTGGTGCTTAAAGGTCTTTTTTTAAATAATTAGTTTCCCACACTAACTTCTGACCAGCATGCAAATTTTAATTTCATATTGAAAAAGTATATATTAATCAATAGCATTCCTAATATAAATAATGTTTCATTTTAATACATTTCAATTCATTTCAATACATACAATTTTGATATTCTAAAGATTCGTGACGAACATTTGTGTTTGTTGTGTGTTTGGGTGTTATTATCTATTTAAGTATGTATTTACAAATATTTAAGTGGGTTTATCAGTCTCTGACGCCCATAGTACAAGCTCTGCTTAGTATGGGGTCAGATGATCTTGGTGTAAATTGTACCAGATATTTATTTATTTATTTATTCATTTTTTTTTGCATTTTTCCTTTCTTTTGTACCTAAACCTGTTCCCAGTCAGTTTCTTTATTTCACCTGGCAAATGATTAAAGATTTTTCTTACACACATTGAATGGCAATTTCTAATACAAATATCAGTTGAGCTGCTAGGCAGCATTAGGCGATTAAATCTACTAACATCACCCAGTCTTTTGAAAAAAGCTGGGTGTTTCGTCACAAAGTTACATATTTACTTCAAAAATGTAAAGACTAGGTAATGTTAACAGCTTCAATTCCTTGAACAAGGGTCTACAGCTGGTCATTGGTGAGACATCAGAGATTGCTCGAAAACATCGTTTCTGTGCTATAAATGCTGTATTAATTTGGGTTGAGTTTCCCCACAAAAGAATACCATATCTTAGGTTTGAGGCTACATAGCCATGGTATGCTAATAGAGCAGTTTCTTTGTTGGACATTTTTTTTAGTTGCCACAAGGCATACGAAAATCGGTTGATTTTAGCGCTTAACTGTTTAATGTTGCTTCCATGTACAACATTCATCAAGTAGAATACCTAAGAATGTCGACTCTCTAACTTCATTGATTTGCTGGTTTTCGTATTCTAGTTTTATTGTCTGTTTCTGTTCTAATGTTATAAGTAGATATTCGACTAATAATTATTTTGAAAATTCTTTACATGTCCCTATTTATATTCCTCTTCTATCTATTAATATCTATCTTCTTTATCTTAATTTAAATTTATTTGTCAAGGTTCCTTCATGCTTGTATGAAGGAACCTTGACAAATAAAACTTAATAAAAATTAACACAGAAAAAGAGGCTGGCCAAAATACAGTTAATTTTCAAAAATGGATTATTACTTATCAAGCCGGGGATTCATTTAAACAACACAGCTAGCGTAACTGATGTGAACTCCCGGGCACCACCCGAGAGTCCCGGGCAAACAGAGTTCAGCTTGTGCCGAAGACAGTGTTAGGCTTTATTTGTGGTTACCTACTTCTAAGATTTGACACAAAATATACGAGTGCTTACCTACTAACTAGTTACCTATTTAATTTTTTTAACGAAAAGAAGTGTGTAGGTATATGGACGTTTTAATTTTTGATTAAGTTCAGTATTATATCTCGGATTAAGTTAACTTTGTATTCATTCATAGCCTTGATATTATATCCTTTGTTCTAAAAGGGTGTCCGCCATTTTATTACGCATATAAAAGTCATCAAAACTGGTTACTCATTATTACCGATCCATAACTTTTATTATTCAGCTAATGATATGCGCCACTTTCCTAGAATGGCTGTCAACTCATCAATATGACGACGACGAAAAAAAATGACAATTGTTAACAGGTACTCGAGAAGTGTCAACATGAATAGTTTCGCACCATTCTCGCTAGTTGGGGAGTCCGCGACCTTAGCTGAATACAAAGGCGGGCGGCTCCTTATGCAAGGCGAGGCATCCGCGGTCAGCGACTCCCGAGGACCCTCCCCTCGCCCCCCTCCGCCCTCGCTGCCTCCAGGCCACGTGCGCCTGTGCCCCTGCGCATACTTACTGCGAAAATGGGCATTTCCACGAACCTGCCGGAACTTTTGACGCTCGTGAAATATTTTATACAAATTGTTATCGTGATGGCTCACACTTTATTATTATTGCGGTAAATAAGTGTTCGGTTCTGAAGAATTTATGAACGTTGTGTGTTGGATACATATTGGAGAAAAAATGACATCAAGGGATCGACCCTGAAAATAATCGAAAAACAACTTCAGGGTTTATTTTGATACCATCTTATTAGGCATCTTTTAGGAAATTAATTTATTATGAACTTAAGCAATTACCTATACTCATATAAATACACCTTCAATATGAATTGCTTTGAGTGGTTTCCATTAGAGGTAGAGGTTACCATATATGTATACTGCCCCCTCGACCTACCAGATGACTATATTAATTTTAGCGAGTTTGGTTGCTGACCGTACCACTGACCTTTAAAACTCATTTACTCATTTTCTGTAAACCAGGTAAGTTTACTTTTAATTAGAGTCATGGATGACACAAAATACGTTGCCAAAATGCAGTGCTGCACCAGGTTTTCGGCAAAAGCTGCACTAGCTATCTATCTACCTACTTAAATGTCAAAAGCTTAGGTATATGTAATGGCTATGCAATTATGCCAATTACCCACTTCAAAATCTAGATAGTTGAGTGTAGAATTAGTCCTCAGGCTTCTTTCTCCGTGTGTTGAGTAACCGGGAGACGCAATCAGTTCTTGATGTAACCGCAGGCCCGCAACCTTTCCGTTGACGCAACGCCCGGTCCTAGGCGGTGCCTACAAACAGTGCCAGTTGTGCCTTACGGAAATAATCATAATTACATCACTTTGAAATATTACGGCCTATTATTTTTCATTGGATGAATTTGAAAATAACACTGTAACGCTGAGAACGGGAGAATTGGAGCGTTGATTCTTTCACAATAATTATTTCGTTATTGCTTACTTAGTGTGCATAAAATTGACATTTGGGTAGGTAGATCCCGCTTGGTAGGTATTAAGATTGAATAGCAAAATATACTTACCGTTTTCAAAATAAAGGAATTGGCTGACCAGTAAAGTTGCCCAACTTTACTGGTCAGCCAGATCATTGGTAATTTTATACCTTCCAGTGATCAAAATCTATCGTAGGAACAGACAACAGCTGCAGATAGTGCGTACTTGATACTGTGGTTTTGGCATAAGTTAGTTTGGTCCTAGCCTACTTGCAGATTTCACGAGTTTTTTCAGAGTACCGCTTCTTGTGATGTACTTAATAGCTACTGTAGATATCAGCAAACGTAAACCTTCCTTAGGTATAGAATCTTCCCAAGCCATTTTCTCTAGTGTGTAGATTTTAATAGACACAGTGCATCGTGCATGACGAGGAGCTACATTCGTATGTATTTATTGAAATAAATAAAACTGTCAAAGGAACGTAACCAGCTCCCGGACACACTTAAAATGCTTAAAGCGCAACAGGCAACAGCCGCTTTGCGATTCCCGATGCGCGCCGCATTGGTCATTATATTAAAAACAAAACACAATCGTTGACATAATCGCACCTCCATATTGGGCAAAAATACATTGTTTAGTGTGTGGCTGAACAATAGAGTTAACAGTAACCGGCTGCTTCTTATTCCGTTCGGATACGGACGCAGGCGACGGCTCGGAGTCTGTTTATTCCCTGCGTTCAACTACATTGTAATTCAGATTGGATGTCGAAACGCACGGGTCGGCATGCGGCAATGCGGATGCTAACGCACTCAACTTTGACTGTAAAAGGATTTATTTAAACAATACTCAGTAATTTAGCCAAGTCAAGCCAAGCTACCACCGACGTTCCTCTTGCCAACAAAATTACTCACAAAATAACTACAATCATTTAAAACATTTGGTATTTTTGGATAATAAAATTCAAAAAACCGTTATAATAAGTGGCCTCACACTATAGGGGTTTTTTGGACCAAGGTTTTTGAATCAAAGTTGGAATTCAACATGAAATTGTTAATTAAAATGAATAATAAATAAAACACACCACTTGTCATGGTCTCGAAGTAAGGATAGATTTCCCTGTGTTACGAGGTACCAGACAAGAAATTAAGCCAGGGCCGTCTTCCAGCACACCCAGACCCAAGCCAATTTAGAAAAGATCGTTTCCTGAAAGTTTAATTGACTCGGAATCGACCCCGGGTCACTACGAGAAACGATGCTACAGCGCACCACATCAATCGTGTGGTCAAATCTATTATAGTAATAAGTATTGAATCTGATAATAACTTCGGAGATCATTTAGGCTAGTTTTACTCTATTACACCCAGGGATTACTATCATACTAGGTACTTACAGTGAAAAGCATAAATATATATACGTTTCCATGGCTTCAAAAATATCTGAGAAATATATTAGATAGCCACAAATAACTATCCGAAAGATCTTTCAGTCTCTTTGTTAACTCGTATAGATATTTGTGACCAATGCTTTGCTCAGATATTTTTCGAGCCTTTGAAACGTACAGATATTTATGCTCTTGACTGTACCTACTAGGTATGATAATAATCCCTGGGTGTAATCGAGTAAAACTAGCCTAAATGATCTCCGAAGTTATTATCAGATTCAAAGCGGACGAACACGGCCACAGGGCCGTCTTACCTGAAGGTGCATGGATCAAGATCCTAGGGGACGCAAAACCATCGTCAAGAGAGACTGACTGGCCATCATGGGTATCAGATCAATGTTGGTTTCAACAGATGATATATGATGCCATCAGATGTTTAACTACATGCAATGCAAGTATCCTTGGCTTTCCGAGAGCAAGGGACGCCGAAGGGAAATCCAATAGACTAAAGGCAGTTGAACACCTATAAAACACTAGGTTCTGAAAATTTATCGTTTAAAGGTGAACCATTTTCATAAATTGATAATTCCATTTGTGGAGCCCTATCAAATTTCTAACCAAGCCCAGGGACAAAAATACAAAAAACTAGTTTTATGTCTTTAATAAACCCAAAGAACACCTGCCCCCCGATTAAGAACGAAGTTATCGACCGATTCGGTAAGTTTCTTTTAATTATACCTAGTAAATGACCCGCTCAGCGGTAACACTCAATATTTTTAGATGTTAAAGCCAAAGGCCTTTAGTTTTCATAAACTAAACTATATCAAAACTACACATCCTAAAAAACGAATTAAAAATAAAAGAAAAGAAACGAATCGGTCGATAACTTTGTTCTGAATCGGGGGGCTGGGTGGCTATCCAAGAGCAACACGTTACTTTGTGTGACATGTCAAATTTAAAAATGTATGGAATTGACATCAAATGTCATCTGGATTAGACGAGCGCTTATGTATGTCATTGGTGCTGGTAAAGAACTCAATTAACACTGAGCATAGACACAGAAGTCAGACAGAACACACAATTTTATTTTAACCGGCCAACCGCTTCTGTGTCTCTTTACACATCAGATTTGAAGGAAGAAACGGAAAAAAAAAAAAACTTACTGGCCAATCATTAAAAAAGTTTAGACTCTACTTGACATTGGCGAAATCAATCTGCTAGAAAAGCAAGATTGTTGAGGCCCATAAAAAAAAAAAAAAAAATGTATGTCATTCCCGTACATTTTTCATATTTGACATGTCACACAAAAATTAAGAAAGTTACAGTTAGAACTTGATGCAAATGTCGATGGGTAAGTAAGTAGGTAAGTATATGTAGGTATTGTTTAGTCAATAGAATTAATAAAAATTAAAATAAATTAATAGAAATAAATAACAGATCCCATTTCACCAATCCCATTATTCCTAAACGGTGAACAGACAACGCAAGTTTCTAGGAAGCGACATCGTTAGTTTCTTCCGCGTCTCCACCCACTTTATTAATCAGTAAACGTCTAGCGGCCGATAAAAGTGCGGCATTTATAGACTAGCCGTATAAAACACATAAATTTAAACCAAAAAGAATGGCGATACCCGTCCAACATCAGAGAAACGGATTTCAAAGGCACGCCGTTTTTCATTGACTCCATAAAGTCAGGTGTTTATGGGACATTGTCATTTTTGCGTTTCTTTAATGCGATCTGAGGGGATACGGATATATTTAGTGGCTTAATGATCCTGTAGGAGCTAATGATGCTGTAACAATAAAACTTGTCCTTAGTAGAAGTTTAGTACCTAGGCGACTTTAAATTGGTCGAACAATCACAACTACTTTTTATTTAATCAACTCTTTACTAAATAAATAGGAACTCGTATTAAGAGTACATACCTACCTGACAATATTTAGCGTCTTTGCAGTCCAATATAAAGTAATTTCGGGGATACCTTACGGGATTATTAATTAGATGATCTTGGTTGAGTGTGAGGATTTCAAACTAAGCAATAAGCAGAGGTTGTGATAATAAGGTGATGATGATTGGTCAGAGATTCATAAACCTAGTGCTTAAATATTTCTCAATACATATTGATTTATTTTAATCTATATTAATTCACATAGTGTTCCTGGTCCTGTCATCGGACCCACGTCCTTCGGCACTAAAGTCAGAAACCTCTACTACCAATGTGCCAACGAGACTTTCGAAATTAAAGGGAGTTTTCTTGGGACAATAATCATCACGTATTCATTTATTAACTCTAGTTATTAGCCATAGTATTTTGAAGCTACTTCAAGGGCCAACAGCTCTAAACATCAATCGATTTATCTTAAAGGTATAAATAGAATAATCACAATTCACAACCTACTTTTCTAAAAAAACTGAAAGTTCTGAAACGTTTATTCGGTAAGTTACAACTTTGGCATTATAATCTCATGTTTTTTCAGACAAGCATTTACCTACGTTATAAGTGTACACATCTGAATCTGAAAGAACCTCGTGATGTTCATAATATTTAGACAACACATCAAATTCGCGCGACACCTTTGTAACTGGAGCTGTTCTTGTTGCTGTGAAATCCTTACAATAAGCTGACGGCAACTTTTGTTTGACAACACATCTCAAATTATAAATTGTTCGCCACCTTTTATAACATGAATCGGCAGTTATACACAAGTGCCGAATCTTTAGTTTTGCTATCAAGCAATCAAAATAGAACTTGATTTCTTTATGTCACTACAAACGGATGCCGAACTTTTGTCAAAGCTTTTGTGATGCGCCGCCGACGCACCGGAAAAAAATGAAAGCTTGTCCTCCTGGGCCCTGGCACACGGTGAGAAAACTTTTTACGTAGTTCCCAAAGTAATTTTGTTTGTTAAAAAAACAGTTTGCAAAAATCGGATTACAAATCTGCTTACACCTCAAATAACCTTTGATCATGACGAATAGGAAACGTAGGTACATTCAAGTACTTAGTAAGTACATGAAAATATCTACAAGTGGGTTATTTATTGCGTTGCATTTATTTTTGTGTTCGGAAATAATAAACGTTGTAAGCGTTTTGTGTCTAGATTGTTAAAATACTCTAGGTATTTTTACGTATTAACACAATATTGATATTATCATCACAAAATGAAAAACGTCATACCTGCCTCGGTCACCATCAAAATTCATACCTGCCTCGGTCACCATCAAAATTCCAAATCAGTGTAGCTTTTTTAAGTGGTAACGTTAACTAGATACCCTAGGTTATGAGCTGAGTGCCAAAGGGCCCGAAAATTGTAGCAAAATAGAGCGTGGCACCACAGGGAGAAATAGCGGCTCCTCCAACAAGCTAAGGGCCGATGCTGGTGGTTACCAAGAATTTTTTATGCGTGGTTCTGTGTGTTTTCTCGTCGTTTTCTCTCGACATGAATTTAAGCTAGAGTCGTCTCAAAGCACGACCGATACAGCCATAAAAAAACAAGCCAAATTGTTAAAAAAAAGAGAAGGTGGAAAAGAGCCGTTACACATTTCCTGAACTAGTATTGTGGCTGCAGAATTGATAGTTTCATATTTTTATTTCTGTTTTAAGGATCTTGGATTGGAGTTTAGTACCCTGATTCTCAGCCTCATGCAGTAGATTGTGTAAGGATTAGATATCTTCAATAATTTGGACATTATGACAAATCAACTGAAGGTCGTGGTTCCGATTTCTGGATAGGACACATTAAACTATCCTCCTAAGGTATTATTATTTTTCCGTACCATTTTTAAAAAAGTTCATATGTTTCTGAGTGCTTAACAAACTTCACTACTGCCTAAGCGAACTGTTAAGTACTTTTTATTAATTATTATTAAATGTTTAGATAAGTATTGTCTTTTGCAGAGTATTTTTTGCTTTTTTTTAAATTTTTTCTTCGCCTCACCTTATATTTGCCAAACTACTGCCGCCATCTAGTGAGATCTCACGTAAGGAAAATTCGTGATACTGCCATCTAGTGTTAAATTATCTTTGAAGAACTTCGTGCTGCAGTGATGATTAACCATAGTAATTGTTCATGTGTGTTGTATTTCTGACAGTCGGCAAGGTTTTATCCCTTTTCCAAACGATCATCTAAAAACAGGGAGGAATTGACAGGAAATTAAGTTTGTGCCTGCCCTCTATATATTATTTTTTCATTCACCTGGAACCCTCTTTATTCGGGATGACATTTTGCAGATGGGATAAAAATAAGTATAGCCTTGGGTCTGTGTGTCTACTGTCTAGTCTGTGGCTAAACGATTTGGCTTGGCTGAGAGGTTCGTCTTATCCACTAAAGTGCTTTCTGCAACCACGGTTGCATGAAAACAGACGTCCAAAGTGCCGCCGCAACCACGCAACCACGGTTGCACGGCGGCAAATGGGTTGCTTCGTATACTCAACAGGCTCAAATAAGGTGGATAAGGCCGTAAAATAAATATTTAAAAAAGTCTGTTAGTCTGTGGTGGTTGTATTGGTTTCATTGGCTTCCACAACTGCATGGTTTGAAAAAGGCCCGAAATTTGTAAGTAGATCGTTCTCTACTACGATCAGCCGTTTGAGAATCGGTCATAGTAGAATTCCATCACATCTTCATGGTCTTATCCTTTTAGAAAGTCCTTCCTGTCCACAGTGCACCTCCGATTTCTGTGATCTTTGTTTTATAAAAACATTTAATATTTGTATGCCCTTAATTTGCCCTTCAACGTTTACTTTTAATAGCTCGAGCCCTAAAAATTGTAAAGGGAGATTTCCATAAAAATTCACAACAATTACTTTGTAACACTGAACTGTATCATAATGTTTATACTTTTATTATTCACACAATTGGAAAAATTTTACATAAGTATTATAACTTTCTACTAAAAATATTGTAATTAGTTAATAGGGTATCCTTTTTGGCTGATGGCCTAAACGCCAATGCCACAATATTATAAAGAAATGGTTTCATTGGTTTGACGTTTTACGTCAATCGAATGATTGTATAGTTTGAAATGTACCTACGTAAACTGTCAATCAAATACAAATGAAGTGAATGAATTTTTTGATTTTTAAATACTTGTAGGTAATAAATGTACCAAAACTGATTATTTCCAGAAGACAAAATGCAAAGCACCATTAAAGAACTACTGGATGCTTTAGGGTTAGTAGTGTTTTCATAGGACATTATCAATAATTTTTGGCGGCGAGGTTGGCCTGGTTGTTTGTTATTGTAATTGGTTATAATGTGAATTTTATTGAATTTGCAGATGTAGTTTAGACGCAGACACTGTTTTAGACTACATCCAAAACGACTCCAATTACGGCAATACTAATTTATCGTCTAAACAAGTGAACGAATTTGTACAAAGACTGGCGCTAAAAGCTTCTAACGCTAAGACCTTTCTAAAAAAGTATGATGATTTGAAAAATCGCAAGTAAGTGCACTGCTAATTCGTGAACAATATCTTCATTAATATATAAATCTATATTAAGTTTATAACATGTCTTGATGAAATTCTGCTCAATGTGATGTTGAATTATTCCCATAACATACACATACAACCTCTCAAGAAGATATTTATACTTTTTCAGCACTGATAATTTATCAGACATCATAGCACTGTTTTACAAGCTGGTTTGTGAGGAAAAGAAGTATAAATTTAGTAAGCCGAAAGTTGCTCCTAAACCCATTATAGGTGACAATAAACACCAAATCACCAAAGAAGATGTACCGCAGGTAATTTTTAAGTAATATTTTTTTTATAATTTATTTACGACACATAACAGTGTGTCTTATGAAGCTAAACACATGAATCCGTTTCACAAATCTATACACATGGTCACCTGACCGAACCAAGCAATCAAAGTTAAGTAGGATGATGACCAAAGGTCAGAATTAGGTGAGTTATTTATGTACTTGCAGCGAAATGTTGATATTAATATGGATCTTCCTGAGATTTTTAATGGAAAATCCCGTGTGGCCAACAATATTACAAATAAATAATAATAGAAACCTTAGACATAGATAAGATAAATAAATTAGAACAATTATTTACATTAATTCACAATGCATATTATTCATACAGTCTTGAGCAAATTCTCATCAATGTCGCGCGCATGAGTTTGAATTGTGTAAATGTAAATAACTTTTTTATTGAATAAATCACATCTTTTTTCTGCTCTTTATAATTAATCTTGGGATTTGAGTATTCATTTGTGTATCCACTTTATTTATTTGCTGTATGAAATCAGTGTAAGTACTTAAATAACTCTAATTCCGACCTCTGATGATGACAGCATATTAAGCAAAACAAAGCCTTTAAAATGAGTATGAATTTGGTATTAAACTCAATCACTGCTCTCTCAAACTAACCCTCAACTGCTCTTTCAAAACACTGTAATGCTCTGACAAAACCTAAAAAACCAGGGTGGCTTGATTTCTTTGCTCTTATGAGTTATTTCCATAATACAAGGGGAAACCTTATAGAATATTAGTAGCTTTCTACCAAAAGCAACCTGTTAAATAATTCTGCTTCTTTTTAGATTAAAGATAAGTTACTGAAAGCTGTAGATGAAAGCAAAAAACTAGTCATGAAGTCATTTGAGGAAAAAGAATCCAAACTTCGGCCAAATTGGTACAGTAGTCTGGATCTTCCTAACTGGCAGAAGGACCACCCAGCTATGTCATGGGATTTCCCCAAGGAGCCTCTGCCGATTGTAGCTTCCTTGGGTAAGTGAAGAATTTCTTTATGAATATAAAACATGTAAACCTAAGCACTACATTCTAAGCGTTAAAAAAATAAAATGTACACACCATACCTATTAATGAATAAATTTGAATTCAATTGTAGCCAGTCTTGTATAGTGGTACTTGTAAATAATGTAGCTTTATATAGGTGAAATAATTTTAGTATTTGGTTCTGTACTCATTGAGTTTACTTTCAAATTTGCTTCTGTAGATATTGAGTCCATTTAAAATGAACAAACTAAAACAAATATCACATCTTTCCTCTTTATAATTAATAGTAGTAAAGTTTGTGAATTCATAGCAATGAGAATCCACCTAATTTTAATAAAGTATAGTCTAATGCAAACAAATAATGACTAGCAGATGGGTGCTCAGCTAATACAATATTATATCTCTTTTGTCTAAACCCATATTATAAAGAGGTAAAATTTTTTTTGGTTTGCTTCGAAACTACGAAACAGGTTTGCAAAATTATTTCACCAATATAAAGCTGCACTATCAGAGAATAACATAGGCTATATTTTAAGGGGAGAAAAGGAAATAGCCAAACTCCTGTAATCCATGCAGGCTAAGCCGCTCTAAGAAAGCTAGTTGCTTATAAAACATGAAAGACAAACAATGACTTAATTATTAATTTCTCTTATTATCCTTCCAGCTGGTGTGCCTGTAGCATCACAAGAAAATATTGTCATAGATGAACTGCTGTATGTTTTTTCTGGCATACCAGGAAACTACATAGTCCATCAACCTGTCAAAGAGACTTATGACCCTCGGACCTTCCTTATATCTGAAGATCTAGATGATGCATTGAAGCAAATAGTTCAGCAAATGTTGCCTCTGGCTTCTAACTACTCTATTGTTAGAAGATTCATTGAGCACTGTGATATGTGGTCTGGTCAAGTCTTACATGCTTTGGTTGCAGCCATTGAGATTTTACTAAAAGACTATTATGTGAGTATTAACAAAGATTTCATATATTTAATTACTTACATACACAATGATTCATGAAGATGGCACATTTTCGCAATATTATTTTAATTATGTTTTTGCAGACTATGATAGCCCAATTGGAAACTGAGAACATGTCAGCCAACTTAACACTGCAGAAACTGTGGTACTTTGTCTTGCCGACGATGCACACCATGCAAGTTCTTGCTGCAATTATCACAAGTATTGGAAAGGTATGTTCAAAATCTTAATGCAAATGCTATAGATGTCATAAGCAATCATTTTACTATCAATATGACCTGATGATGATGATTTTACTATGAATTTGACGACCGACTTGGTGTAATGGTTAAGAAGTTGGCTACTACACCAGAGGTCGCGGGTTCGATCCCCGCACAGTACAAACATTTTGTGTGCATGAACATGTCTGTTTGTACTGGTCTGGGTGTCTCCTATGTATAATAAGTATGTATTTACAAAAGAAAATGTATTTAAGTATGTTTATCCGTTGTCTAGTATCCCATAACACAAGCTTTAATTAGCTTACTTTGGGGCTAGATGGCGCTGTGTGGAATAATGTCCAGGGATATTTATTTTATTATTTATTTATTATTTAATATAGTATTTATTTTCTAAAGGGTGCGCACACCATATAAAAATACACGCATGTACATGGAAACATACAAACACACGTTACGTAATTATTGTACTTTAAGATTTGTATCTTAAAAATGTTTGCTTTTCGTTTATTTACATAAAATAAATCCTATATTGACTGTCTGTTAGTTTTATATGTAAAATGTTTTATTTTTAAGAGCTGTGGATTTGGTAGTAAAATAAAAATAAATAGAATAAATTTAATTCGAAAGCCGTACTTTTTTTTAAATAGCGGAGCAATGTGGCTTCGCTTTGTGTTGACTTTAAGGGTCGATTCCCACTAAAAGAGCAGCAGGAACGTCAGAGCCAGTGACTGATCACGGAGCCGCTTACGCGTGGCGTCCGGAGGGGCCGTGCTACCTTTCGCAGCGCCGCCCTGGCCCTCTTTTGCCTTTCAATAACTATGAACTTCATAGAAGATTCAAAATTATTTGCAATATTTTGCTTCAAAAAGCCGCTGCTGGCCGCTGCTCTTTTAGTAAGATTTAACCCTTAGGCTTGCCAACGGTTTTACTTCTATCCTGTTATTGTAGAGTTCTCTCCGAGGCGGCGCGGTACTGAGCGTGCTGCACGACAAGACCAGCATGCTGATGGGAGACGCGCGCGCGCAGGAGATCGCGCTGTTCCTCACGGAGCGCGCCGCGCGGCCCTACCTCAGCGTGCTGGACCAGTGGATACACAAGGGGACCATAGTGGACCCGTTCCAGGTGAGCTCAACAGTTGTAGTGTATCACGGAGCGCGCCGCGCAGCCCCACCTCAGCGTGCTGGACCAGTGGATACACAAGGGGACCATAGTGGACCCGTTCCAGGTGAGCTCAACAGTTGTAGTGTATCACGGAGTCCAGTGGATACACAATGATTGAATTGGGAATTATAGCTTATAGGTAAGCAGACTTAATCTACTGAAATACGGACTCTGACCAGTTTTATTTCAATTCTTCATCATCATCATCATTCGCAGCCCTAGAACGTCCACCACTCGACATAGTCCCCCTTCATATCATTTGAGTTGTATCTGATATTACACTTGTTGTTCTAGGAATTCATGATTGAAGACAATGAACTAATAAACAAAGAAGAGCTTCCTGGTGACTACTCTGCAGACTATTGGGAGAAACGATACAGTGTCCAGAGAGATAGAGTACCAAAGTTTCTTGATAAATTCACTGATATCATACTCAGGACCGGAAAGTACCTGAATGTCATCAGTCAATGTGGTAAATATAAAATAATTATGGTACGAGTATGTTATTCATTTATCGTTAGGATGTCGGCAAAGCGATGACCGCTGCAAGCAGGAAATTATTTTTTGTGTTACTTTAAATGTATAGCTTTTTGGTAAAATCAGCGCCATAAAAATATATATACTTTGTTGGAGTGAAATAACTGAGTTTAACTAATGAAATTCTATTTCATAGTTGCTATGCGAAAACGATCAAAGATGAAAGAAGGCTGAGCCTTAACTTACTTAACTTGTTATTCTAGGAAAGGCCATAACGAAAACGAACACAGAAGAAATAAAATATTCTCTCAGAGAACAAAACTACGGTGCCATAATTCAGAAAGCGTACGCTTACGCCAGCAAATCGTTATTAGAACTCTTACTAAAAGAGTACGATCTGATGGGCAGACTGAAGTCTGTCAAGAACTACTTCCTGATGAGCCAAGGTGACTTTATTGTGCAATTCATGGACGCAACAGAGCAAGAGCTTTCAAAAAAAATTGATGATATTATACCTTCTAAATTGGAATGTCTTTTGGGACTTTGTTTGAGGTAAAACATTTTTTATATTTACTTTGTATGAGTAACAACTATCACTGACCCACCTATCGAAGGTCTATTGGCACAATCATAGGTTTATTGAGCATTGTGATAATTGGATATGGGAACAAATTTTTAGGATTTTTTTTATATCCTTATTCAATGCCTTTTCCTATTTTAAGAAACTTATTTGAATATTTTTTAAATCTACCCGGTAGTTAATATTTTATTATTTTTTAAACATTGCGAACTCATGACGTCATAAATTCGCTTAGTGTTCCCACATGTGTTTTATCCCGATCCGTGGCAAATAAATGACGAGAAAATTACTGATTTACTACACTCACGGCTGAAGCAGAGCTCGCCGTTCATTATGTAGCATCTCACGATAATGTGAGAAGTTGACTTCAGATACAATTTATTTTGCTAAGTTCCGAAATCAAGCCCTACCTGATAGAAAGGGTTGGGAACTTGGGATGGCTATTTCAGGTCCTGCCTACCCGTCTGGGCAATGAGCGTAGATTAATGTAAGATTAAAAAAATAACTTTGCATAGCAATAATTTGACCTTGTGGAAAAATCTGGGGGAATTTAAAATCTGCTATCTGGTTACACCATTAAAATACCATGCAGTAGAATCACCTAGCCAAAAATCTCAAGGGTGATATCGATCGCGTCATTTGATTGGTTGATGGATAGATTATCAACCAATCACGTGGAAGTATGTTTAAACGATCCAATAGGTTTCAATTGTGAGATGTCAATTTGAAATTTGAGATAAT
Source organism: Udea olivalis (assembly GCA_947369235.1). Taxonomy (NCBI): domain Eukaryota; kingdom Metazoa; phylum Arthropoda; class Insecta; order Lepidoptera; family Crambidae; genus Udea; species Udea olivalis. The sequence continues at coordinate 9,323,387 of OX376346.1, read as the reverse complement.
GTATAAAATACAAATACCTCGCAAAGGTTTCCGATTTATGACATGTTTGATTTTTTTCCCATACCCAATTGCACATACCATACAATAATTTGCCTTTAAGAGATGAACGCCTTAAAAAACATAAGTGGTAAACATTATTGTTTTTTTAGGCTTTCTGCTGCTAGTCACGATCCTTACAATGAAGACATGAGAGTGGAACTGCTGCCCTATGACCTGCAATTTCAGATGTTTAAGATTTTATCCATTGAAACTGAAGAGGAAAAAGGTTAGTATTTTTACATTTTACTGTAGACTATTTTTCGTTGATTCTACTTTGATTTGAATAAGAGTGTCACTAAAAATCTAATAACAATCCATTCCCCAAAAAAATATTATCCTGCTTAACGGTTACCTATCTTAAGTTCGAATTTTTTATGACCGAATTTCAGTAGACTGAAAACTTTTCGACTATTATCGTTTCGTCTCTTTTCACTTCGTCGAAAGCACGTTTGTCACTGTATTAGTTGACCGACTATCAATTCGTTTTTTTCGTTACTCCGACGTTTTACTTGGTCGAAAAACTTTTTACCAAAGTTATGCTTGGCCGAAATAACATTTGTTCGAACGAAGTATTATGTTGCCGAACATTCATTACACCACTGTTTTATTTGCCAAATTTTCATTTCACCAAACGCCTCGAAACATTTGAGCACACTATTCAATAATTGCTGTTATTTTTAATCAAGCAGGCATGCAAGCAAGCATGCAGGCAGGCTTGCATGCATGCATGCATGAGGATTGCCTCTTCTCCGGCGCTGCGGGAAGTGCAGCCCTTTCGCCCTTGCGTAGTGAATCTCAGACACCCACGCTCGCTTGCTGAGATTCACTACAGCGGGCGAGGGCTGCTCTCCCTCTGCGCCTCCGGCTCTTGAATAATACTAGTGTAGGGCAGACTAGTATCACGGTAAGGTGACCACGGCAAGTCGGGGTCTACCTATTTCGGATCCGATCTTACCTTAATGCAGCCGTGCTCGCTTCGGTTCAATATTCGGTAAAATGTTGTATCGGTGAAGTAAAAGTATGACAAATAAAACATCTGGCAAATGAGAAAAGTGCAAGAGAGACTTCGGCCAGTAGTAAAAAGTTATTTTGAAAATAGGTGAAACGTGGTTCGGTAAAATGATACCTATGTCAAATGATATTTCGTTGTTTAAAAAATATGGCAAACAAAACAGATAGCAAAAAAAGACGTCGGTCAAGCGTTTTCGGTCAAATGAAAATCGAACAAGTAAATTTCGGACAAGTAATCGGTTCCCCTGCTTAACAGGTTCGCTGCCACACCACGCACCGGTGCGTTTTAACAATCGATTTCCTATTGTTTTTTTTTGGGCAGGAAATGGGTTATGCAAGACTAGGGTGGCTTGTTTTTTGTGCTGTGGGTCGTAATTGATGATTACGCAGGAATCGAATAGTTTTTTTCACGTTAGTAAACCAGTCTAGGTTTCTTTATTGGGTTTCTAAGCTTGATAAGATTGCAAAAATTCCTTCTGATATAGCTTCTTTTGGCCATAGGGCTATTTATGTAAGTCCAAGTCATCAGTATGTCCACGATGAGTTTACACCAATGACAGCCGCTAGCGTCCACCTAAACTGCGTTGACGTGTTTGTATGGGATTTCGGTACAGCTCCCCTAGTGCTTTAAAATGAAACCAAAAATGGCATACAAAGAGGTATGGGTAATTTTAACGTCATTTTTGAAATTTCGTAGCCACTCACCAAACCTTATTATTATGAGAGAACATATAGAGAGGAACAAACTTTATCATGAAGCACATATAGCTAAAGTAGGTACACGGAGCTAAGGTATTAGGTATTTTATTTTTAACTAACTACACAGTTGAACTTGATCCATACCAAGGGAAAGGTAAAAAAGCGGCATTTTTTTTAATCCTTAATACTGGTTAAAAACATGCGAATGCGACGCAATTAGGATTTAGGAGGCTAGTTTTCAATAGCCAGGTGCAATTTTAGGCCATTACTGTTCTTTTATTGTGGGTAAAAAGTCTTGCAGGTGTTCTGCCCATGTAATGTCTCTAATATCGACGAGTAAGAACCAATACCTCCTATTTGCATATTGACTACCTATTAGAAAATGTCTTTTTAATGCCATTAACGCTGAGGTCGTTTTGTCGTAATAGATTGACGTGTTCAAATTCCTAATGCCAAATACTTAACATCTACTGCTTTGTAAAAAATATTATCATTATGGATATCTAACTTGATGTATTGCTGGATGTACTTTTATCAGAAAGGTATACCCTACAGGTACATCTTAAAAAGAAAACCTTCCTCTCCTATTTCTGCATCCTTTTTAACAGCTGTTAGGTGTCATTAGCTCCATAGAGTTACATTTCAGAACTATTATTTTAGTGGAACTAAGGCAAAATATAAGACTATGGCCCGTATTCTGAAACGACGCTCAAGCGCGCTTTGAACTGTAATTACCTGATCTACTCTTGAGTTTAGAATCTGTTCTTGAGTACGTTGCTTATTCTAAAACGAATATTAAACCGGTCTCAGTTGAATCGAGTTTCAAACAAGATCTGAGTAGAGTTTTGCTTTTTGTTTATGAATCAGGCTTGTTTTCGTTTACAATTGTTATTTTTTACCGTAAAACATACGTTCCATTACAAGCAGATACAATGTGTTTATTGTAAAAATAAACCGATTCACAGTGGATTTGCACCAAGAAAAGGTTTAATTAGCCTTTCAGTACTTAACTTGTTCATGTAATGTAATTATTACACTGAAACTATTTCAATTTAAGTTTTATCTTGTTATTTGTTAACTTATGCTAATAAATGTAACGAAACGTATTTGTAACCTGACAAAGGAGGCACTCGATATAATCTGTGCTTGGTGTATATCTGTGTGTGGTTTACTATACCTACCCCTACATATAGATTTGCATACCACCCACTTTGTTTTTTTAGGTACTGAATTTCTTTCTAATTATGGTAAATTACAAATTGTAGTTATTTCAGCAATGAGAAAATAAAATTGTCTTTATTTATTGAGGTCGTCAAAAATATCTAAGTATCCTTCCTTGAAGGAATCCATCGTTTTTGACAAGCAAATCTCTACTCAAGCGTGGTCAGGAGGTCACTTGCGTGATCACATATCAAATCTCTACTTGAGCGCCGATTCGCACCTGCTAAGTGACGTTTTGGAATAAATCAAAACTGTGATCAATGAATCTGTACTCAGGGGCGCCTCTAGAATAAGATCTCGGCTTAAATAGAGTTTCAAGTCAAGATTCACACTTGAGCGTCCTTTCAGAATACGGGCCTAAGAAATCATATCTCGGCTCCGATATTACTTAGCACAATTCTGACCACTCAGATATGTTGCTTTATTAGGGTGCTATAAAACAGTGATAAAATTATTGCTGGCCGCTTATAAAAAAAATTACGCCACTGGTCCATACAAAGTTACTCAATCCCTTTCTGAACGATCCGTTTCCGTGACGGAAACTCATGGTAGACATACAGAAATGCTGAAACATCATCAGAATTGATTGAAAAATCGCTACTTATATTTTATTCCAGAATACAAACAGAACAAAGACAGCCCTCCTTTGACCGGCATCGAAACCTTTTCGTTCGGGATGGAAGTCAAGTGGCCGGTGTCGCTGATCATCAACCACAAGGCCATCGCGTGCTACCAGATGATCTTCCGCCACCTGTTCTACTGCAAACACGTGGAAAGGCTGCTGTGCAGGTGAGAAATCATGATAGCTGTTGGATTAATGATATAATAGGTTGGGGAAAAAGTTTCTTCGCATATACATTTAACTAATGTATGTAGGTGAAACTTTGTTCGATTACTTTTTGCCATCTTGTAGGTAGGGACATGATCCCATTGCTATAGGAATTTTGAAGCTTCTGATCAAAATACCGCGATAATTAGTTTTGGCTGTCCTCTCGTGATGTTAACCTGACACTGCCCAAATAATTCTGAAGAGACCGAAACAGGTGGAAATCTGAAGGTGCAAGGTCAGGACTATACGGCGGATGCATTAACACCTCCCAGCCAAACTCTTTTTGCTGAGTGACTAAAAATGTGTGAGGTCTATCATGATGAAAAACCACACCCTTTCTGTTGATTACTTCCGGCCGCTTTTTCTCAACTTCTGGCTTTAATCTCATCAGTTGTTCGCAGTAGAGTTTAGAATCGATGGTCCTGACTGGTGGTAACAGCTCATAATGAATAATGCCGTTCCAATCCCACCATAGACACACACACAGCCTTGTTGCGAGTTAACCCGGGTTTCGCCACAGTCTGTGAAGCCTGACCGGCCTTTGACCACGACCTTTTTCGCACGTTCTTGTCGTACGTGACGCCAGTTATCAGCTTCTTCAAAAATGGTTCGGTTTCATTACGTCGTAATGAAGAACATCTTTCCGGATGGAGAAGGCCTAAACCAAATTTGTGGTACTCTCACAGACACTGTACTAGGTCTATAAACATCGCAAATTTTTTTCGCTGCTTGCGTTGCATTTTTACCTTTTTTGTAGTGAAATTTTAAAATGTATCGAATTTCTTCATTAGACTCATCTTGACAGTAAGAAAAACAAATGAAAATCACATATTTTCCTAATTTTAAAATTTATTCTTTTAATGATACCAAAACCAGCCAGATACAAATAGTATAGCCAAAGAGATTTTATTATAAGTTCATTCATACTATATGCGAAAAGACTTTTTCCCGAACCTAATATATGCCTTTTAAAAATAAAGACTAGGAATCCACTAAGTTTTAAAAAAAAAACATTAGGGTATTTGAATTTGTTTTTGTTGTGATGCCTCTTTTAAAAAATAGGAGCAACGATTGGTAAAAAAATATTTCGAAAGCACCAGAACTACCCGAGGTATAGCAGTTTTAAAAATTATATTTTTGGAATTGCCCAAAACGTTCCCTACAAATTGCCGCTAGCAAGTGACGTCATTTTCTATCTATTTCTTTGCGTTCTAAACATTTGTTCGGCAGTTAGATTAAACTTTGCGTTTATGAATAAAGTTTCACAAAAGTTGCCATAAATTGAGGAAATTATCGAATGATATTGTTTTTTTTTATTTACTTCACTTACTATTAAAAATATTGCTGTCTGATGACTATTTTAAGTGCTTTTTGTCCTAACTTTCACGAGATATAGTAAATGATACACGGAAGTAGTTTGTTGGTATGGAGGACGACAAATCAGCCTTCAATAAACGATTGCAAAATAAGTTTTATGTCCGCAGCGTAATGCTCGATGTTATCCCAAATATACTAATAGTAGCTTCGTGTTACCCAGGGTGTGGCTCTACAACAAAGTGGTGAAGCGCTTCTCGGAGGCGCGCCTGTACGCGGACGCCTTCGCGCTGCGCCAGCGCATGCTGAGCTGCGTGCAGCACCTGCAGTACTACATGTGCGTGGAGGTCATCGAGCCGTCCTGGTGCCAGCTCATACAGAGCCTGGACAAGGTCAGTATTTTTATTGTAAGTTATGAACATGCATAGGACTCGGTCGACGAAATATATTATTGAGTGTTTTTTTGCTGATGTGGACTATTTCTTCCATTGTATCATAGTATGAAATATAGCTCATGTTACTCATTGACAGTAAAGGTTTCTTTTGTTTCTCCAACCAATAGATTATTTAATTATCGATCCTGAAGTTTTTTATTATATTTTATCCATTACCAAAAAACAAACAAACAAAAAAGCAAAGACATGCTTTTTAGTGTAGATTTAAAAATTTCTTACTCAAAACAGAAAATATAGCTACCTGACAAGTCCTCGCGCCAGAGTAGAGCTTGTCTAACCAAAAATGACGCGCCACACTATTTCGCGTTTTAATTTAAGTCAGTTTATATTAAAAAATATATATATGAAGCCCATACCCATCCATTGTAGCGAAGACTTGATTTCAATGATGGAGGCCTTTGCCCAGCAGTGGGACATTATAGAGGCTAATTATTTTACTTTTCTTTACTTTATGTGTGCGTGAATGCGGTGGAGGGGCGCGTCATTTCAGATAAGACAAGCTGTACCAACGTAGCTGTTATCACACGCTGCGCTACCGACACGCAAGCACAGAATACTTACCAGCGTAACAGATAAATTAAAGTAAATAAATAGGTTTGTATTATCTATCTATGCACGTTTTGTCCGTAGGAGATTATTTGTCTCTGGTCGGAAGCTGCATACTTCGGTGTTCGCGTGATTTACTTTTTTACAATATTCTACTTTGTTGGTTGACCGTAAAAAGTATGCATAATCCGATCATTTATACGAGTAGTCAGAACTCAGAATATCCAGATGGATAGGACCAAGGCCCGAAAAAAAACAGCCATTCGATTTTCTATGGACGCGCAGTCCTTTTCAGTTGCCTGTTTTTTGTCAGTCATAAAAAAATGTGACTACCAACGGTGGAAGACAGTTTTTCATGTATCTTACCTAAACAGTTAGTTTTAATAAGATTCGTTAATTCGTTGGGGGTTTTTTTCCGCCAGAGGGCGCCCGCAAGTAAACATCAGCTCTGTCTTAATTAATCTTTTAAAATGTAAAGAAGTGGTTTTATCACTTTAAATACGGCTCAAACTGAAGTGAACAAGTTAAAATTTAAGTGTAAACGTTAGCAGGCATATGTTTTGCGAATCTTTTGCGACAAAGTTTGAATATACAAATGCGATACTCATTGAATACATACATTATAAAGGAAACAAAACAAAGTGAAAGCTCTTTTTACCATCGATTATTGTAATGTGAGTTGTTGAATACCGATCAGAACAGTGATAAATTAAAGTGACCAGTGATAAAATATGCAGAAATCAAAATATCAACATTGACAAAGAATAATTTTACAGCCACCGTCACTGCTATTTAAAAATAACGAACATCTGTACAGTATTCTGTGGTGTTTTTAGCGGCTACCATATTCGTCAAACAGAGACATAGACGGATAGCCCGGAGGTTACCTTCACGAGATCGTGCAGTGGCCAGTCAGAGAGACGCAAGTTCAAATCCAGCCGTTGTCACACCGGCTGATGGAGTTGTCTTTTTCATTTTCTTATTATTATTTTTTTAACATTTGTATTTCGATAAATTATAATTTACAATGGATGAACAAAATATTACACACAGAATTCGGCATAGAACACCAATTCGAGTAAGCTCATTTGAGGAAATTGAGATGCACCATGATAATACTTCAATAATCGATTGCTCCATGAGGAGTTTACCGGATATGACAGAAAAAGATTCTGTATTTGACAAAGAATATCAAGGCAAAGTATGTGCATTAGAATCAAAATTAGCCTCAGCTGAAGGAGAAATAGAAAATCTGAACTCCGAGAACACTGTCCTTAAAAACAAGGTAGAAAAGATGGCGAGAGTCGTTGCACTGTATAAAAAGATAGGTATCACCGAGAATTCGATAAGCTCAATTTCCACTCCTATTATTCATAGAGTAAAAAAGGTTATTTCTTTCCCTTACACACCATCACCATCAAAAACAACTGCAGTCCAGTTTACTCAAACACCTCCAGAAAGCAATTTAAATATTGATAAATGTTTAAAAAAGCCTTTGTTTTCCTTGAAATACAAACAGAGACTACGGAAGCAACGCAAAAGAATTAATAACCTTATTAAACGCATCAGCAAATTAAAAATACAGAACCAAAGGATTTCAGAAGAATTGGAAGGTTTATATAAAACAAACTTTGATCAGTGTGAAGAGTTAATCACCTGCAGGGACAGCGAGCACTCTGGAACGTTCACTAAGGAAGTCGAATCATTGGCGGATGATAGCTGAAGAAAAAACTAACACATCCGAGAATAGGCATAACTTGATCAGCAGGGAAATTTTAGTAAATATTAATGTACCCTTGGAGAATGGTAACAGCAAAGTGATAGTCCTAGCTGATCAACAGGGAAGACACGTACAAAGGACACTTCAACAGTTACTGGGATCTACATATGACGTATTCTGCTTTTGGAAGTCTGAGGGACAACTTAATGATCTTTTGAACTCATGCCAGTCTGAAATTACAAGCCTTACAATGAGAGACTATGTTATAGTACTTGGTTTCACCTGTGACGACAGCATGTCTTCTGTACGGGATGCACTACTGTCTTTTATTATGTGTACTCAAAATACTAATATTTTAATTTGTGAAAGTCCTATCAATAAGTATCTTAAAGAAAAACATTTAAATTATGAATTATACAGAATTTCTGAAAAATTTACTAACACTTCGTTTGTTGATATGAATTTCTCTAGATACAAACCGAAATTGAACCAATTTCCTATTTTTGTGAGCCGATTTATTCTGAGAGAGATTTTACGTTTGAATTATATTTTGCAACGTAGACTGTATAACTTGGCGAATGTTAAGATTATTTCCAGTGTGGGACAAAATTTGGAAGAAAAAAAAAATGATTGTTTTAAAAGTAACTATTCTGATATAGACCTATGTAATACTTATGTTGACAAGGGCACTCAAACGGACATTAGTTCGGACAATAATCACAAATCAAATGTCAATAACTGTGATTTTTTTCGTGTATAGGAACCTGAATATTCTACACCAAAATATAGCGGGCCTTATTGCAAAATCTGACCTACTGACTGTTGCTTTGGATGATCTGATGGAAATAAAAAAATCGGTTGATATTATGTGCTTTACTGAACATAATATGACAAGTGAAGATACAGAATCACTACACATACCTGACTTTATTTTGGCTGCTTGCTTTTGTCGTGACAAACGCAAGGGTGGAGCGTGCATTATGGTAAGGCATCATCTAAAATTTACCGTCTTGACAAATATTCAGAGATATAGTATTCCTAATGTTGTTGAATGTTGTGCTATAGAAATAATAGATCATAATCTCATAGTGCTGTGTCTTTACAGAGTACCTCAAAACACATGTGAATATCTTGATGTATTTTTTAGCAGTTTTAATGATATTTTGGGAGTCATTACAGGTAATGGCACTAAAAAAATTGCTATTTGTGGCGACTTTAATATAAATTTACTGGAAAGGAATAAACGCACTTTTGAAATGGAGCAGCTTACTGTCAGTTTTAATTTGAAGGCTTCTATTAGCAAGCCTACGAGACCAAGCAGTGGAACATGTATCGACAACATTTTTCACAATATACGTGGTGCAAAATGTGATCTTATGGAACTCGGTCTTTCTGACCATAAAGCACAAGTTTTGAACTGCCCCGTGAAGAAATCCTGCTTGTTTGATCATTGGTTCACATTCCGACGTGATTACTCCGAATATAATTTAAGAAAGTTTAGAAATTGCATCAGTCAGTTAACTTTTGATAATGTTTTTCAAGCAGGTGATGCAAATAATGCTTTTTCACAATTTTTTGAGCTTTTCAAGCTGTTCTATGATTTGTGTTTTCCCATCATTAAAATTAAAAACTACCTTAAAAAGCGGCCAAAGTGGCTCTCTAGTGGCATTAAGAATTGTAGTAAACGTAAACGAAGTCTCCTTTGGAAGTACAGACTCTCAAATGATCCAAGTGATAGGCAAATACTCAAGTCATACTCTGAGAGATACAGTAAAATAATAAAACTGACACAAAAATCACAAAATAATTATTATATCGCGAAATCAACCAATAAATCCAGAGCATCTTGGAATATCATAAATAATAGAAAACAAAATTTTCCAAAAGAAAATATTTATAAGTTGACTGTTGATAATCATGAAATTACTGACCCCCAACAAATAGCAGAATCATTCAACAAATATTATGTTAATCTTGCTAAGCCTCTAAACCCAAATAATTACCCAATTAGACAGACTTGTTCGTTTAACTCTGCAAGGTCCTTCTTTCTGAATCCGGTTAGTACCTTTGATATTTGTAATATTATCAAAAACTTAAAGAATACTAAATGCACAGGCTACGATGAAATATCCGTTTTAGTATTAAAACATGTCTGTAACTTGATAGCTCCCGTACTAAGCTATATCTTTAATTTGTGTTTTGAGCAGGGTATATTTCCATCAGCCCTTAAGACTACTATTATAAAGCCCCTCCATAAAAAAGACGATAGACTAAGTATGGGAAACTACAGGCCAATAGCTTTAATTCCAACAATTTCGAAAATTCTGGAAAAGGCCATACACAACAGTCTGTATAGATAAGACTTCATGGTGGTAGTTACGCCTGCATTTTTTATTTTATCTATTTCTATCCCATTTAATTCGTAGCGAATATCTTGAAACAGGAATAATATAGGATTATTTATGAAATGCACACTTGATAATATTTCTTTTTTGCTGTTATAAACATTAACTTTGCCTTCAATATACAAAGTACTGAGTGCAGGCAACACATATAAATCTTGCTGATTAATTGGTATGCGTATTTCATCGTTCTTGTTGAAACTTGTTACATATGGTTTATAGGAATGATATTTTATATAAACTTTCAATGCTGTTATCGTACGATGTTTGTTGAGAAATATTGAGAATATTCATTTTAACCAGCCGAGTAGCTTCAGAAATTCCTTATTGTTTTTAGTTAACCTCTTTTTGACCGCAATCGGTGTTCTTTTGTGAGATGATCCTTTAGAACTGAGTTCAATACTTGATGTTGGGGGGTTTTTATTGAAATTTATCATTTTTTTCTGAAGTGTAAATACAGTTGAACTTCTTCACCACGTAAATTCACTTGGTTGTTTTCAGAGTCTAATAACCGTATATTAATTTCACTTATTGAACTTTGATTAATAGGAAAATAAATTAAATTCTTAGGTACTTCAATTATTCGATAGCCTGGTGGCACATTAGGAACAAATTCATATACTATATGACTGGCTTTTCCATTCACGAATGATCCGCTCACCACATCACATTCAATGCGTACGATGGTTGTTGGTAAAATACTGACAGGATACTGAGATTCGGTACTTATAAACGCTTTTATCGTTTCCTTGCCAAATCCTAATATACTACCAATGGAATTACTTTTTTCGAAGTTAATTTCCTTGGAGCAGTATATAGCAGTCTTCAAAGTATTGTTGTTGCAACTTAACTTCAATACAGTATTTTTAACGTTACATTTCAAATAATCACAAATATCTTGAAGTTCATAAGATCCTTCAGGAATTTCAATAACTTCATTTTTGTTATAATAAAATTTATTGTTTCTTTCATCAACATTAGGTATAGAATTAAATGTAGAAAAATACAAGAGCCCGCACTCATATTCTCCATGTAGTTCCAAAGTAGGGCAATAATTTGTAGTCAAAGTGGCACCTCTACCAGTTATTGATACAGTGAAAGACATCTTTGTACTGAAAGTAAGCTTTATTTCAATCATTATATAAATGTTTTTTCCAGTAATCTTTTAAAAATTTCAAACAAAGATGACCGCAGTTCGTAGTACCAAAAGTTTGATGTTGCATGTAGTTATAATTTATAGACAAATTGTGTAAATAATTAATTAATTCCAATGGAGGTTTCAAGTTCCCAAAGCTGTCAAAATATTCGGCGTAATTGTTTTGTTTCACGTAGGCTACCCAATGTGTTCCGGGGTTTTCAGAGCTATCCAAATTTAAAATGGCACATTCTATTTTTCTGGGGTTAGAAGGTAAAGTGTCTCTCATGAAAACACCCCTCCATAAAAAAGACGATAGACTAAGTATGGGAAACTACAGGCCAATAGCTTTAATTCCAACAATTTCGAAAATTCTGGAAAAGGCCATACACAACAGTCTGTACAATTACTTTGAAAAAGGCCACATATTTGCAAATGAGCAGAAGGGTTTTCGTAAAAGTATGTCTATAAATCTAGCCATTTACGAATTCTTAAGTTTTATTTACCCTAGGGTTGATGCAAGAAAGCCTGTTTTTGCCCTTTATATGGATATGTCAAAGGCATTTGACTTAGTTGACCATAAATTACTTTTAGATAAACTTGAAACATACGGTGTTAGAGGTAACTCTCTGAATCTACTGAGATCTTACCTAAGTGACAGGAGCCAAATAACTAGCATCAGTAGAATATGCTCAAAGACCAGAGAAGAAGTCGTATTTAGATCCTCCCCCAAGGCAGTTACCTTTGGTGTACCCCAAGGAAGTGTCTTGGGACCCCTCTTTATTGTTTTTATTAATGACATTCCGAAATCAATCAGTGAAAATATGATTTTGTTTGCAGATGACTGTACAGTTGTATTTAACAATGAAAATGATATAAATAATAGTTTAGCGTCTGTAATTAAATGGTTACAGAACAATAATCTAGTTATAAATTTTAAAAAAACTAAAATAATGCAATTTAAGCAGAGAATACATCAAACTTTATCTATACCGATACAACACAGTAACAAAGTAATCGAACCAACTTTAAGCACAAAATTTCTTGGCCTACTCATTGATAGCGATTTGAAATGTCAAAATCACATAGAATTTGTATGTAAAAAACTTTCCCAATCATCATATAGCTTATATCTCCTGTCAAAAAAAGTGAGCCTTGCAACTTTACTTACATCATATCACGGCACCGTTGCATCCAGATTAAGGTACGCAATAATTTTTTGGGGCAATACAACTAACTGGGATAGAGTTTTTAAATGTCAGAAAAAATGCATAAGGGCCATTTGTGGATTAAAGCGAACTGATAGCTGCAGAACATATTTTAGAGATATGAAATTACTAACGATGCCTTCGATGTACATTTTCGAGATAGCTCTTTTCATTAGGCAACACCCACGGCTATTTAAAGTTGTACCTAAGTCCCGCAACCGAACTTTACTATGCGTTACGAACAGTATTCCGTACAAAACCACCCTTTATGAAAAAAGTGTTTTCGCGATGGCGCCAAAAATATATAATAAAATTCCCATTAGCATTAAGGATTGCAATGATTATGTGACATTTAAACAAAAAATATTTTTATTTCTTATTGATTATTCTTTTTACTCCACCGACGAATTTCTGAAGTTAAAATAAATATATTTTAATACTTCCTAATGCTCGTTTGAATGCCAACAATATTTATAAATGTATGACTTTTTAAGTTAAGTTTTGGTATTTTATTATTAGCATGACATTAACTATTTGTAATTTCGTTATTATTATTATTATTTTTATCCAGTAGCCTAATTGTTTATTTGTAAATTTTAATGTAATTGTGAAATTTGTATGCCAAAAGGCAGATCACAGCATGTACCTACAAAACAAAAATCTACTCAACATCCTATTTACCTGTGTATCACAAATAAATAAATGAATTTGAATTTGAATTTGAATGTGAAGACCTAATTTTTCTTAAAAATAATACTCAGATAATCAAAGCAATACAAATACTTTTTAGAAACGTATAAACTTGTTCATTGCGTGTTCGGTTTCATTTTATTTTGTATAATCGATATATCATATGAATCGCAAATTTTGGTACCGATTTTTATGACCACATGCCTAGCTAGTCCAACCAACCAGTATGACATCTATCAAAACGTATATCTTAGAATAGTTGGACTGTAACTTAAAATGTTATCTAACTATAAAGTATTAACAAGATACATCCTCAAGTGCCTACTTAAATACAAATTTTATAATATAGTAGATTCGCATTATGTTTATTTAGAATATGTACTATTATTGTATTATTTTATTTACGTCTATTATGGTTTATATATATTTTTTGTGAATTTTGACATTTGTAAAAGCTTAAGTGAATAAATGATTTTTTACTTTTACTTATTAAAAGTAAAACGTAAAACCAAAAAGTATAGAAGGACCGCTCGCACCCTTTTCCTTTTATTATACTTAAAATAAAAATTAACTTTCAAGACATAAGTTTTATTTGAATGTAACTTAGTTGAAAGTATATTTATACATCATCTGCAACGTGACAACTGAAATAACCACCGGGAATTTTTACTTTTTTACTTGAACAACGTGATAAGGTTTCCTTTTTGCTTTTCAAACGCTATAATTTAGTTTACTCATTATTGCTAACAAATTGAATTTTCATTATTATTTCAATTCAACAATAGTTATTATTTTGCTCTTCATACACCATCAATATATTCTGACTTAATCATTTACTTATATGGTTCCACTCACTTAATAGCTAAAAAGTTGATTCCTGTAAAATTAAGGTTTTTGAAATGTCACACTGTCGTCGCAAGAGAGCGATATGGTTCACAGTACTTAAAGAAAAACTTCACTTTGGACCCATACACTTTAGGTATGTGATGTTGTTGTGCTGTGACTTGTGAGTTAGTGGTTATCTACTTCTTAATCAGGTTAATCATTCAAACTCAAGAGGCAAAATGTTAAAAGTTTATTACAAAAGTTATGAGATTCTGCAGTGTGTAGAAAGCGTTAAAATTAATCAAAGAAACATAAATTATAATATATGATAATCTGCTATTGAAAATGATACTTAAAAATAATTTATAAAATCAGAGTGTTACATTTTTAAAAATAAACTATTATTATATTCCGGCTACATGCAGAAGCAATGAACAGCAGGAATAACATACTTTTTACTTAGCATGAATCATGACTTCATGACATAATCGACATTGATAAGTCATATATGTAACAAAATTAAATGCTATAAAATCGTCAAAGTATATAAAAGAAGTTTATGTGACTTTCAAATAAACAGGTATATCGTTCTGTTCGAACGAGCCAAGGCAAGTTTCTTGACAATATTACACAAGCGTTATTATATCGGGTGACTATCAAAAGACTTACAAGTTTTCGTTTATAAACACCCGGTATCTATCTCAACTTGTTCAAGTGCACATAACGTTCAACTTTATTTACTAGTCCATATCATCAGTTATTTATAATTCTACGACTGATCTTTCATTTCGATTACAGTGTTAATATATTATAACTAAAGGTAGCACAGTAACATTCTTATATTATGGAAGACTTTTTGAATAAATATCTAAAAACAGTAGTCGCGAAAAGTGTCAGTTTTAAATGTAGATATAATTACTTACAACTATTGAGTTACACATATTTTAAGTTCGTAATTAATATTTTTGGCTTGATTCCAGAGATTGTAATACCTTTTTTAAGGTATTATCAAGGTTTTCAAACTTGGTTTCGTATTCTGCCAGTTTACTCTTTATTTCGTCAAATTCTGACACGTTGGTCTTTTTATTTATGACAACTTTAGCATTTTTAACAATCTTCCGCTCTAACTTGTAATTTTGGCAACGCTCAAAACAACACCCTCCACCTTCAATGTCCTCGTAGTCGTCTCCGAATTTTCCCAGTGGCTCAGCGTGAGGTATTTCAATCTTGTTATGTTGGTTTGGTTTTACAATAATCCTATATTTAGGCAAAAAGTGTGGAAACAGACTTATTCTTTTTGCAAAAGGTTTTATACACAGCGTTTTTGGTTTGATTATGTTCAGATTCTGTAGGTAAGACGGCCATAACCAGCATTTTGTCGGCCTCGAATACTCTCTTGTACTCCCAATTAGTACGCTTTCAAAATATGAAATTAGTTTTATTCTTGAAATATGACCTACTAATTCGGCATCTGCTCTTATCTCTTGTGTATCGCTTACAGCTAAACCATTCAGTAAATTGAAAAGAACAATTGGAACCATAAAAACGAACACCATAAATATTAAATGACTGGTAACTGGGAATGTACTAAATTTTATGGAACCAGCGTCGAATTCTCCTGTTAACATGACAATTGTCTTAAAGAGAGATCTTGCTGGGTCCTCGAAAAAGTCTTCTTCGTCGTCTCCTTCTTTGCCCACATTATTAGGGTCAGGTGGTGTTTGATCATCTTCAGGTACTTGTCTAAACAAAGTGTAAAAACTAAGTGCAAATGCAATAATTAAAATGCAATACCAAAGCAAAAACTTAAAAAAGTTCCATGAAACCGTTTTCAACATTACAATGTTGGTAGACAGGGTTGGAAATTGGCCAATGAGAAGAACCAATTCAGCTGAAGAAAGCAGTATTGCGATTGCTGATAGTTGCTGTTTTGTAGATTCTAAGGCGGAATCGTTACATACAATCCAAGCTGTAACAATGATCAATGCTATTTCCATCCAGTTTTCTATGCTTTGTAAGTATCTAGTTGGTGAAACCAATAATTGAAATAGCTCCCGAATTATCAGTAGTATCAAACCGATTATCGCACCAACGTGTGTTACAACGTTTAACATTTCAATCCCATCCGATTGTTTCTTTTCAACACCGTACCCCAGTATAATGTATAAAATAAGACATAACCACAATAATGAGTAAAAAGTGATGTTAGCGTAAAAAAGACAACTTATCCTTTGCCATTTTAAATATAAAAAGCTGGTAATCACTGGGTGTTTCAAAAGTTGTCTTAATTCTTCATTCCTAGTCATGTATAAAAGAGCATCAGTTTCCGGAGCTAAAATGGCATCGTATTCTTTAGCATTGTTATTGGCGTTATCCATTAAAGGTTCTTTGCTCAGTTCATTTTCGAGTGAATTATTTGGGTAAACTAGGAAGCTGTATTTCACGTGTATTTCGTAATCGTCATCACTGGGTCGTTCACCGTTTGTTGTTATACATTCATCCAGATATGTCTCTAAGACTTTGGCGCTAATGTCTGCTAGAGGTGGTTCATTAAACTTATTTCTTAAGCCAATACAAGCACCATTTCTTAATAATTCCAGTACTGTATCATTATCACCGTTTCTTGCAGCGTAATGTAAGGCCGTATTATCCTTGAGATCTGGATAATTAACATTAATATTAATTTTAGGATGTTTTAGCAATAACCCCAAACATTCATTAAAGTCACTTTTAGAATTTTTAGAATAGGACCTCATTCCCTTTATCGTAATTTGAATAAGTGATTCTTCATTAACAGGATCAAATAAAGTCGATTCATTTTCAACAAACTTTTTCAAAATTTTAAAGAAACCATTTTGACAAGCAATAGCGATGGGTCTATTCGTGTTTCCTGGACTTGTTGCGTTGGGGTCTGCACCAGATGCGAGTAACGTGCTCACAACCTTATCAAATCCTTTCTCTGTAGCTAACTGGAGCATGGTGTTCATGCCGTTGTTCGCTGAAAGAGCAGTGCGATGTTCATTCTTATTAACTAGCTTGGCAAAGTCACGAATAAAATTATCTTCTTCGTGTCTACTCAGATATGAGAATAGTTTATCGTTGTCAACAGTTTCTATAACTTCTCCAAACGCATCAAATTTAGCCAGTAAATGTGGAAAAGCCTCCTTTAAGAAATAACGCGCAGTTTTTCCTCTTCGGTCTTTGTATGTGTCTAAGTCAACAGGGTCTTTTGCGTAGTCTAGAATGAATGTGATTACTCTTTCCAAACCTTGTTTTGCAGCCGAATATACGGGAGTTATACCTTTTGAATCAGGCGCATTAGGGTTGCACCCAGCTTTCAACAAAAGTTCTATCATATCTTCATAAATGGTCAAATCATTTTCGCGGTCATCTTCTAAATCTTCAATTTTCTTGATAGCCATGAGTAATGCCGTGTTTCCTTTGCTTTTGATATTAACATCGATCCGATCATCATCTAAAAGAGCGCGTAGTCCTTCTAAGTTTCCATTTTCCACGGCGAAATGTATCGGAGCGGCCGCATGGGTTTTGTTGAGATTGTTGACATTGACCTCGTTCTGTAGCAATAGTTTTAGGAATTGTTCTTTGCCTGGCTCTGAGATTGCTAGTTCAAGAATGGTTTTATAATCAGGATATTGGTATTCGTGCTCTAAATCTGCCGCGCCGTAGCTGACAAGCTTCTTGAAAGTAGCGTAGTCGTTGGTGCGGAGGGCGGTCCGCAGCTGCGTCTGCGGGTCGCTGCCGAACAGGGACCCGCCTCGCGACAGCCGATTGTTCATTTCGTAACTCATGTCGTACGGTCCGCTCTCATCTGAAAACGAGAAAACAATATTTTTAACCAATTTTCTAATTGAATTTAATTGTCTATATAGTATGTAGTACCTACTCTAAAAGTCGTTAAATTGATTGTAAAATTGGTTTTAATTAGAGTTGCTACGAACTGAACATATGGTCAGCATTTAAGACTTAAGTCACTGTGTCAGGGATACAACATCATCAAACAAGCATTTAAATGAAATCTCAATAAATGCTACTCTCTTTGTATTTGATGTAAAGGTGAAGTGCTTAAGCCTACAAGTTGATTTGATTAAAATCGCTAAGTGATTGCACCAACATTCTCGTGTGAAACAGCCGTGATTGGCATGTAGTGGGTTCCGCTATCTTTAATCTATTAAATAAATGGTTTACTGTTTCATTATTGTTTATTCTGAAGTTGTTAAGACCCAGCTTAGCGTTGATGTTAATGATGATGATGTTGTTCAATAGAACATTGATAACTCAAAGCTGTATGTTCGCCCCCGTGGCCGAGTGGTTGCAGGGCTCTGCCCGGAACCCGGAGGTCGGCAACGTGTGTTGTCGGATTTTTTGGAACATAGCCTAGGTTTGTGATCACCAACCCGCATTTGGCAAGCGTGGTGATTATGCCAATGCCTATCAATTGTAGCGATGACTTGATTTCAGTGATGGAGACGAATTAAAGCATTTTTTGACGTAAATCGTATGCCTTTAGATAAATATTGTAATATCAGATACCTACGACTCTCACCTAAATTAATACCATGTGTAGGTTCGTTATCGTTGCAATGAACTTACATCAGTAAAATAATGCTTATTGAACTATGTTCTGCAAACGGTGATGTCATTGTATTAAATGAGCTTGGTTCGCGCAGGTTAATATTGACTTTGACGGAAGCAATGATGAAGGGGCAATTATTAAGATTTTCTCCCGGTGCAGTAAAATTAATGATAGACGCGTGCGAGGCCTCTTACTACACCTGAATCATGTAATTGGACCGATTTGCGCTCACTATTATGTTATCCTTAATTGTATAAGAAAGCTTTACCGTTACAGTGTTATACTTCGATAATGAACTCTCTGCGTTGAGCCTAACTGCTATAGTCGTACTTCCACAACATCTTTTATAGCTCCCAATTTGTACACGTTTTATAGCAGTATAATTGCTGTTTGAAGATGTATCGGTACCGCTCTGTGTGCATTATTGTTTTACAATTTGCATGCTGAGCACCCGCATGTTAACACAACTATCTGTTTGCGCACATATCGATTTGGTTGTAAAGCCGTCTTTTATTAGAAACATTGCTCGAACAACCAGAAGCGGTATTATAAAACATTAACCGTCCTTTTTCTTCTTAATGTCTGCATGCCACCTAATCAGTGGGTATCGTTCAATTAAGGCGACTGCAACTCTGTACAGGATTAAGTATTTAAGCCTTTGTTTAACATAGTTGAATCAACCATGAGTGTCGCGGTTACGCTTGGAATACACAATTTGCCACGCTTATCCGATTAAGCTAAGAAGATATTTGTTTTAGGCTTATTTTAAATACATCGTGTCTCGCTTTACCTTGGATGTTTCTAACAAACATTCCTATTATGTGAATATAAGGTTATCCAGTCTTTATTTTGATCATTCCGATAATGAGTTGGATTCTTCTAAAATCCAAAAAAGCTAGATCAAAACAAATATTAACACAAATTTAGGAAAATTTATGTATGAACTTGTAATAAAATGTCTCTGGCTATACTATTTGTATGTGGCTGGCTGGTTTTGGTATCATTAAAAGTTTAAATTTTAAAATTAGGAAAATGTGTGATTTTCATTTGTTTTTCTTACTGTCAAGATGAGTGAATCTAATAAAGAAATTCGGTACATTTTAAAATTTAACTACAAAAAAGGTAAAAATGAAACTCAAGCCGCGAAAAAAAATTACGATGTTCATGGACCTAGTGCAGTGTCTGTGACAGTAGCACAAAGGACAGTGTCCAAGTTGGCCTATGAACCAACAAACATTTGACATTTGTCATAATACTGGCCATGATTTAAGACATAATTATCACTTATTAGATTGTCACGGACACTTCTGATTTTTGATATCAAAATTAAAAATACTGAGAAGATTTATCGTACGGAAACATTTTTTTAATACCATTTATGCTGCGTTATTCTGTGCCCTTTGTTGTTTAGCCATCGCAACAATATTTTAATTTACTTTGTATTGACAAAAGAAACCTTGTTTGTGCAAGAAAATGTAGTTGTGAACCTACTAAAGGCTCTTAAAAATGAGTAACAATACATTACTGTCAATGCGATAGATGTTTATTCAACTTTTCATTTTAAATCAGATTATACATTGGCTTAAATCAACTTTGTACGAAGCCAAAAAAAAAAAGAAGTTAATGACGTTTGGTTGACTTGACACTTCAACGCAAAAAAAAATACCAGCATCTGTCTAGTGTCTTGTATTTTTCGCTTTCAATTTGCGATGCTGTGTTATTGTTTTTATATTAATAATTTCATTTTTACGACTCGGCTTGAAAAACAGACGTTGATGGTTCTCTGTAGTGACCTACCTCCTTTTAGATTAAACCATTTAAAGACTTTGTAACCTGCACATAGCTAACTCAGCAATAATTACGGATTTACGATCATCGCAATGGAATCAACACTTAGTGTGAATTGTGGCTCAGCTAGTGGTTCCATGGTACTGGCAGAAGTGGTAGATCAACAAAATATGTGTGTGAAGAACATTAGTCCCACTCACGTAAATAAAACTTCGCATTATATTATTGAATATAACCTCAAAATTTTTCAGTTTTTTTAAATTTAACGATTTTTCAGAAGTGTCCGTCCATAAACTACGTTTTGACACTAAAGTGTATGTATTTATGAACCCTAAGAGGTATTTTTCATGACTGTTGGTTCTTAGGCGGCCATGTATGGGCGAATGTACACTATCCTTTGGTTTAAGCGTTTTCAATCCGGGAATTTTGATGTCAAAGATGCACGTCGCTCTGGTCGCCCTATTACGGATAAAATGGATGCCATTTTTGTAAAAGTGGAGCAAGATCGACATATCAGTAGTTACGACGTGTAGGTAGCTGAAGAACTGGGAGTTGACCACAAAACAGTTTTGGCGCATTTGAAAAAAACTGGGTACACAAAAAAGCTCGATATTTGGGTACCTCACGAGCTGACTGAAAAAACCTAATGAACCGTGTACTCATTTGTGATTCTTTATTACGACGTAATGAAACCGAACCATTTTTGAAGTAGCTGATCACTTGTAATGAAAAGTGGATCACGTACGACAGAACGTGCAATAAAGGTCGTGGTGTGCTGGGATGCTGTGTGTGTGCTGGGATTGAAAGGGCATTATTTATTATGAGCTGTTACCACCAGGCAGCACCATCGATTCTGAACTCTACTGCGAACAACTGATGAGATTAAAGCAAGAAGTTGAGAGAAAGCGGCCGGAATTAATTAACAGAAAGGGTGTGGTTTTTCATCATGAAAACGCCTTTAGCCATTAAGCAAAAATCAAGAGAGTTTGGCTGGGAGGTGTTAATGCGTCCGCCGTATAGTCCTGACCTTGCACCTTCGGATTTTCACCTGTTTCGGTCTCTTCAGAATTTTTAGGCAATGTCAGGTTAACATCACGAGAAGACTGCCAAAACCACTTGTCGCGGTATTTTGATCAGAAGCCTCAAAATTCCTATAGCAATGGGATCATGTCCCTACCTACAAGATGGCAGAAAGTAATCGAACAAAATGGCACCTACATGCGTTAGTTAAATGTAAATAAACTATATTAAAAAAAAACATTTTTTAAGAATTTTCATAAAAAGTGCAAATATTTTTTTCCCCAACTTAATAAGTTAATTTTTTATAAGGTGGCGAAATAAGTCCTTACATCAAAGCATACTTAATTTGTAAATTTTAAAACTTTTACAACGAAGCTGTGCTCCATTTGTAAGTGGTCATTTCCACGTGCCTGTCACGGTCTGGATGTGCCGTGCCGCCAAAATGGAGGAAAACCAACAAAAAGTTCAAAGAGCCATACAGCGTTCGCACCAAACAATAGCATGTTCGTCCAGCTGAACGCGATGATTTGCTCCACATGTTCTATATGGATTTTACGCGTTCATTTTAGATCTTATGCGCAAAGAATACAATTTATTTTTCCTTAGCTTTTAATTAGAATGAACAATGATTCACATTTTCGTTCTAAAAGATAGTTTTCATTCTCAGTTCGTTTAAAATGTTGCAATTATATTTTAAAAGAGAAATAGCCGGTAACGCAATTGAGATTTTGAACTAAGGAGGTGTAGTTATCAAATATCTAAAGTACTAAGCTTCCGATCAAGCATGAAGTTTTTGTAGCTACTGATAATAATAAAGCAGAACTGTTTTTTTTTATTTCGCAAACTGCTGTCTGTTTTTAGTCTTAAGTTACAGACGTAAGTTCAGATGCTGTAGAAAAATAAATCAAAGCTATGATTTGCTGATATTACGTAACTTTCACTTCACCTGCAGTCAGGAACGATTCATCTGTGCCATCTGCATCCTCATAACACAATAAATGTCTTGATAAATACATCAACAACTATTATGCTACATACTAAATGTACCTCTATAAGACTATCATAAAACGTAATCTTCTTTACAAGTTGAATAACGGACGTTTGGTAGAGTGTTGATTAATAGCCGGCTTTATAAGACCAGTCGGATAATGAAACTGGTCAATAAATTAGTGTCTATTGGCCTGCTCTGTCTCTGCTACTTTTCTATAGACTTGTTTGTCATGGTATGGTAAATGTTTTGCATTTATAAAATGGACTAAACCGAGACAGCATGTATAATTTTTATTTTTTCACAACAAGAAAAACGATTCTCTCATTATCATTGCGCAGAAAACCTCTGTACCTACATGAATTTATCGGGAATCGGGAACTTGTAATAAATGTTTTTTTAAACTTTATCTCCGAGAAACGTACTTTTCTAAATTGTCTCGGGCTTGGGTGTGCTGGAACCTGTAAGATGCTCCTGGCTTAAGTTCTTGTCTGGTAACTCGTAACACAAGGATATTTATCCTTATTTCAATACCATAATAATGTGTGTGTTCTGGCGCATATATATTTTCATAGATAGATTACAGTAGCCGCGTTTTCATACCATTCAGGCCGCTTCCTAATTTGTCAAATATTTATCTTCTGTAAGTATAGTTCAGTTATTTGAAATCGATTAATCTAGGTTTTGAAATTTGAAATGACCTAGCAAATTCAATTGCTATCATTTTAACATTAATAGACATAACAGAACTTCAAAGTAACCATGCTTTTTGAAAACCGAGAGTTTTGTAGGACAAAGAAATAAAATAGCTAGAGAAAACTAGGTAACAATTTCTGCCAGTTGCAATGATTTTTAGACGAGCTTTTAGTTTGACTACAATACTTTCTCTTATTTAAATCGTAAATAGATAACGATCATTAAGTAAAAAAAATAAGACTACCTTGTCCTAATCCCACAGGGTAGTTTTCCATTGTGTTGTGGGAACCAAAAACAACATAGTTCCTACAAAAACCTCGCACAGACACTAACAGACAGAGGGCTGATATTGGGGGGATTTCGTAATCACTGGTCTATTGTGCTAAACAGGTCTTCCGAAAAAAACAACAAAATGATAAAAGCAAATATTAAAAGACCAAACATGTAAAATACGCTCTGCATGCATTATCGTTACCACTACTTCGACGGAGATATCGTGATATAGATAATGTGGTGCTAATAACGATAGACTTTTGGTACTTATCCAATCAATCAGCGTTCACTGATGTTTATCCAAAAGTTTAATGTGTTATCTTAAATCACTTGCGCTTACATACCCTTGACATTTCGTTGAATTAAATACAATTACTATCAGCCATGGGCCGCACCCCATGTGTATTAATAAGGTGACTTGCTATTCTGTAGAACTTCGTCGTTGTTGCACTGAGGTAATGAGTTATCCTTTTTTTTAAAGCGTTGCGTTCTTTCTATTCGAAAGGCATTTTTAGATCTTTACTCAAGTGTATATGGGATTAAACTTTGTGTAAGCCAACTTTTATATAATCATACAAATAAACTGAATACCTACTTAGTATTTAAAAGCATTTTAAAAATAAATAGTGTAATCACTCTTTCAACTTAACCGATAACTTGTTGTTGATGATTTGTGTATTCTATGCAAGGTATTGTCTTGCCGACGTGTTCTTAACTTCAATTTAATATCTATCAACATTCATTCCCATTAATCTATCAGTGCCCCATCTCTTATTGTTATTCTGCATATTGAGTGTATTTATGTTAGTGTCAGACGAAATAATTCATGTGCTAAACAGATCTTTTGTATCACCGACCAATCTTCAGGTTTCCACCAAAGCGGAGACGAAAGAAGATGGGTTTTGAACAGCCAATTACATTTCATTTTTTCCACATCTGTCAGTGAAATGTGGAAATAACAAAATCTTAATGGTTATCCAAGCAATCTTCACTCGTCTCGTCTCCTCTCCGTTTTGGTGGAAACCTGGCCTAACACCTAGTACCACACCCGATATCACGTCAAGCTTTACATTAGGGCACCTAATGGCAGCTGACTTATGATGACCCATTTTGCAAGTGGCTCAATCGATTCCCATTTTATTTTCATGTGAAAATGAAATATTTGTATTTTTCTTATCAGAGTGTAAATATCTATCTTTAAATGTATTATGTTATTTACGATCTTTATAACTTCCCATGTCTGTATATTTTTTATCTGACAGCAAAAGTAGATTCAAACTTTAAGTTTATTATCTTGGTACTGCAACACTACTAGGCAAAGTCCTTAATTCAATTAAAGACAAATTGTATCTAAGAAACAGCAATGTGCGTGTTTGCCTGTTAGAATAGTACTCAAATACCAGAGAAAACGGGCAGACCGCTCTTACTCTACTCGTAACAAAGTTATACATATTAACTTTTACTTGTCCAAAAGTACTTTTAATCGACTTAGCAATTACATGCTTCCGTTGTTTCTTCAAATCGTGGTAGTGGTTTTATCTACTTACGTTTCACGCCATGCTACCGCTCAACCTACTTTTAGAGTTGATTGCAGGGCACGCCTACTACGTTTGCACCCAAAACGTGCCAAAACGCTCTAAACTAATGATAAACGATGTAATCGATCACTCATTAATCGTTGCAAACGCTATAAATACTTTTTGGATATAAATTATGTCTTTTTATTTCTGGATACCAGTTAAATATGTTGGACAATTGACATTGAGATTAACCGACCCAAGCTAAGATATTGTATTCTTTGTATTATACTCTTAGTAGGTGTAAGAGACTTGAAAAATACCTAAACCTCTTTTAAGAGCTGGGTAAGTGGTTCTCACCATGACTTACGATACTAAAGTAATTAGAATAAGGGTTTAAAACTTGTAACGCAGGGATGGTATGATATCACAGAATAAAATACAAAGTCATATTCATGTTTTGAGCTGTGTGCTCTTGAAATCACGACCTCAGTCAGATGCTAGCCAGGATCTCTACCAACGAGCTAGTTGCTAATGTGCTTTTAGTCTTTCAAACTTAAAAGTGAAAGCTGGATATCTACTCGACAGTCAATTACTTACTCTAAAATAAACTCAGATGCGGTTGGCACTGTTCAGTTTCGTTTCACGAAAATTAACTTGCAGACGTGATTCAATATACTCGTAGGTAGTGTTGTATAATAGTCGATCTGGATTTGTATTGTGTTTTAGTTATAATAAATTTTAGCCTTATCCCTATCTTATACCTTTTTAAATTGTGGCCAAGATTAAAAACGGCTTACCTAAATTAGGCTGATAGGTTAGATTTTTTAAGAAGTTTAAAGCGGTGATACTCTACCGCTTTAAAATCTAAATCATTTTCCACTTGAATATACTCGTATTTATTCAATTATAGTATATGAATTGTCATATTTTTTTAATATTGGGTAGGAATACCAGATCAACTAAAAACTTTATCATATCTCAAGTAACCAAACGTAACCAACCAATATAAATTTACCTAAAATAATGCTTGCTAGTGGCATAATTTACATGAGATATAAATGTTTTTTTATTCTTAATAAATGAACTACTTACTGAAACTTTAGAAAAGTACCTATCGTCAAGGAGGACACCACAGGGACAGAAATAAGTAGGGTTTGTGGTTATAACTTACCACAACGAACCGTCTTACGAACCTACTTATCAACCTAGTAGACATTTTACTAAGGCAAACTTCATTCATCCTTTATTTCACATCTTAGTTATGAACATCTATAATAACAATTATTGGAACTCGGAGACTCGTCATGTTGCGAAACTGCAACGTTGTAGATATAAAACATACATGCAACCTGAACCTGATTCAGCCTGCATCTTGCTTACCTTGCTCAAAACAACAAAGTTATAACTGCAAAGAATCGAGAGATTTTCAATAATTCAAAAGAATCATTTGTCTACTCCTAATGTTTTTTACTGGTTGCTTTGTAACAAGAGTGATGCTTAAATGCTTTAGTATGTTATTTTAGCTGTTTTGAAAATATCTTAACCTAACATTCTAATATTTACATAATCAAGATCCGAGTACACATTTGAATGTAAAACTAAACAAGTTTTGTGAAATACCGGCTAACTCGCACTGGACTAACGGTTATTCAAGCTGTTATGAATTTTAACTACGCGGTGTTTAATTGAGGCTTCCTCTGAGCTCCGTAACATTACGACAAGAATGTCAACAAAATGTTAAAACTTCAGATCGACTTGGTTTGAGTAGCAGCGCTGTATTCGAAGTAAGGACAATCACGCAGCTTATGGTCGAAACGTGACTAATAATAACATGTCGAGAGGAAGAACTTTCCATATTGCGTATAATGCCGATGTATCCAGAGATACGTATGCGGCCGGAATAAGCGTAGTAAATTGCTGGTGATCTCAAGTCAGTTGCCTCACATCCGGTGCTTGACCAACTAACAGACGAAAGCCTTCCGTTCCGCACACGACATTTCAATTTAGCTCTCGTCTCGGTCTTCGCTGCGTCGGCGCTTTTTGTCAACTTTGTGCTTAATTTGCTGCGCCTAAAAACCGGGACGTATTTTCTCTTAACTTTCTTCAGAAAAACAAAACGGATTAACAAAAATATCTCGGTTGCTACTTCATACCACAATAAGCACCATGAATCATTGTTCCGCTGCTGATTCTGTATCAACATGTAGGGGGAAATAAATTCGTGATAGCCCAGCGATATGGCGAGCGTTTGAGCTGTAATGCGTTTCGGCACTCGCGTTGGTATTAATGAGTTCAATTTCAACGAACTCTGTATCGAGTGCTTACTGCTTAATAGCCCATAAAGATTTGAGTAAAACGCCAGATCATTTACGACACCCCGAGTGCTGGTAAAGAGTGCGACTTTGAGTTTCTATTTCGAGGCGCTGGAGCGGCGCCGGCGCACTCGATTTGTGATTAAAACTTTTTACTACTTTTTTGACTTAGTTTACAACTGTAGATATTCTTTAGTCCCCGCTCTGCACGTTGGATTTATTGTTTACCTCGTGCGCAAATACCTAGAGAGGTCTTACTCTTACGTATTGATAAAAGCGTAATTGCTTTTTAACTGCCATCATTACTAACAGTCAACATTATTTGGACACTTACGAAAATGCTTTCTCTGCATATATGCATTTTAAGTGATCTCTCTTATTATACGACAATTCGGGCCAGCATAACTTCTGTCCGTGCCTCCACTAAAGTGTTACAACGCTGTTTTTATTTGTTTGACATGTCCAAATATTCAAGTGTCTAATTGTACTATTTTGGCCACGGTCGCGTGAGGTGGTAAATAATTGTCGCAAATTACTTTCGAACCTAAAAGGTTTACCGTTGATCGTTTCAATTACGGTCGTAATTTTATGCGAAGGATATATTATGGGTAGTGGCGGTCGATAGTCCGTATTTGGTGTCGTGGGCGATCTGGCGTCATCGTATTCCATGCAAGCGTCAGCAATTGCGCCAGTGTGTTTGTTTGGGTCAACGAATGACATACGATGTTTTCGGAGAATATAATCAATATTGAGAAAATCACTATGTCCGATACTGTACGATATACTCGTTTTGGGAACACTGCTAAAATGTCTTGAAAATCTTTATTTGACAGAATACAAAGTACACCAACCGATCGACTTGTCTTTAACCAATAATGTTACTACAAAACAAAAAAAATTATAATCTGACATCATCCATTCTCGATCGACTACAACAAAGGATGTTGTTGAAAATTTGTTTATCCGCCTTACACAGTTCACCTCTTCGCCTTTAATCAATATTTTCTTCCAATAACAATGTGTCTCTATCACGGTAAACAAAAAAATCGTGTTTCACACACAATTTTCGTATCATATTCGGTATTTTAACAGTTACATACTCGTATAATTCCGGCCGTCATCGTGAGAACATCAAAACTTATTTTGGTATTTGCACCGCTTCTCAAATTAATGACTCTTCAATAAAGGTTACCACCTGTCTAAAGCTGACTTGCTGATAGATGTTGGGGTCACCGAGGTCTTATGTCCATCAAACTCTTTATTTATTATTCTCAGCATTGTATTAGACGAGAAAATATGCAGTGTCTTTATTGTTTTTAATTCATTTTACAGTTTCCAGTCTCTCCGGCTACTATTATTATCATCTTCCTTCAAGTGTATCTGATCCTCCTCTCTAGGCTGCCCAGACTCTAAACCACCTTCGACCGAGCGCCGAAAGTGGTGGGTTCCATTCCTAACTCCCAGGACAAACATTAATGTGACGATTTGATTGTGTTTTCTACCTTTGTTGTGGTCTATACTTGTAAAATAAAAGTATGTAATAAAACATGCTAATGAATTTTGTATCGCCTATTGTAAAAATTCTGCTCAGTTTGGGTACGGAGTACTATTACCTATTCTGTGGTTTGGGTTGAGTTTCAGATGTCCCTCGAAAAGGATCCTGGAGATTTTTTGGTTGTGGAGTAAGATGAATATATTTGTTAGCTTTGACCATAAAATAAAACAAACATCAGCATCTGAGAAGGCAAGCCAGATGATGTTTAGATTGAATATAATTACGGTTCCATTATCATCGGCTCCACGCTTAGTACTGTACTGTGTAACTGTTAGAATACTAACACAAAACCTACGCCATAGAGAACATATAAACACTTATAAGCTAAAACCAGTTCCGCAAGACTAGCTCACCTGCAACGTTCGCAACTCGTTCATGCATTTGCAACTAAACGGGTGCATTGTCTCGTCGAATACATTTGAAACTATCACCGGATGTACTCCTGTCCGTTTCAATAACTTCACTTAGCGGGGCATGTGCGTTCGCCACTTTATCAATTACACTTGCTGCGACTATGTCCCGCAGTTTATCGCTGAAATACGGTTTGTTCTTTCTGAATTGCATTTCGCGATTTGTTTTTATTCTGTAAGTATAGCTTTAAAATGTGTTCATTGTTAGCACTGAATATGATCATAGTGTTCAAAAGTTTTGGGAAATAAGTTCAGAAACCTTTTCTGACCAGTTAAAATGTACACAAGAAACGACCAAGTTTGTAGGCGACTGTGATTGTCTTTTATCTCCCCTAAACTAAACGAATGATTCAGGAGCAGTTAACTACGTAATTTAGGATAAATAAGGATAAATTCCTCTTTTCAATTAGTTACCAGAGTCCAGTGTCAGAATTGTTGAATAAAGGGCAGCAATGTTCCTGACTTGTAGCTTGTCTAACCACATGTCCTGATCATCACAACATGGTGACGTCATACCGACCTTGACACAGGACTACTACAACGTTTAAAGAGCGCGGTACAATATTTATGATACATGTTTTTTGGCATACATAGTGACACGGGATGCTACCTGTGTTTAAAAAATGTTTATTTACTTCATAAGTAGGCAAACCTACGTTTGTTACAAAAATAAAGAGTCAAATTGAATATATTTCAACTTAAATTGAAGATAAAACAACATTGTTACCAGCAGCGCTTAAACCAAATTAAAACCTGAAAATAACTACAGTTTGATTGTTTATTGAAAGTCCTTTTTAAAGTTAGTAGCTCGTTCATCACACGATGAAAGTGCCATTTTAACTTAAAATGACTGACAGGCAGCTTTCCAATTGTGCTTTTTTTTATTAATTAGTTAATCACTAGCCATGCTAGCTGTAGTCGTGATATGAAATATTAAAAAGGATAATTTGAAGAAAAACATTGTCAACAGGAAATCGTCTAATGAAAAGTATTATTGACTTAAAATAACTATGATTGTTATGCGCGTTAAAATGCAATGTAATTAAATTTGTTAGATATGATTCTTATTATAACAGAAAGCTTGCTGACTGTTGGTTTTTTTTATCCTATTAATAAAATGTGCGATTAATGCAAAACATCATCAAACTCTAACATAGAAAATTACATACGTATGTACGATTCAAATTCAACTATCGAGCCATTTAAAACCTCAACCCACCTGGAACACAACAAAAGAGCACTGAAATTGCTTTTCACTGTTCACAAGCACTGGTTCACTTTCCGTGGTGTCTCATCGCAGCGGGCGCGCCAGTCGGCTGCGGCGGAGTTGTGAGGCGGGCTCGCTGGTGTGGGAGGGCTCGCGACTCCTGCGCCCGCGCCGCTGACCAAACTCAATTACCGGCTACATTCGTTTAGCATTAGAAGGTCGAACTCGGGTCGTTTGTACTATTTGGACTACAGACACTATTTTGCTTTACATTTTCGCTCATTTTCAATATCATCGTTTTATAACTTTATAATCTTCACATGGTCAAACGAAATTCTAAAAGCGCTTCATTCGTTTTAAATTAAATTACAGAAGTACCTACTACAGAATAGCCATATTGTTTATTTTTTGCAAAGGTTTTTTTTTCTGTGGGCGGAGCGGTTCTCTGTTATATTGTAGGCGGTATTTCTTACCCACATTGCGTCACAACACTCACAAGGCTATATTACTCATTCGCTACATTATTGGAGCAAATTTGTACATAATGATGTTATTTTCTGTATTTTATCTTCGGCATTCTTTGGTACCTAAGGGTTGATCGGAATTTCTGTCATACAAGCATTATTGATGAGTCAACTGGTTATGGTTTTACTAAGTAATGATACTCGTATGTTAGTGTGCACGTCTGCCTGTATCTATTGGCAGCGATAAGAAATAAATGCTACATTTTTCTTCCTTTACTAAGCAGTTTACACTACGCCACATGAACTTGCTGGCTCTAATTACATAATGATAAATTTAATTTAACTGTGAATATATGCGAATAACTTGTACTGTGAATAATTTACTATCAGCACGCAGATTAATAATAACTACATAAATATAAAATAACATATTCACACATTGCCAATCTTTGAGTGACCATTGAGAATCCAAAAAAAATAATTGAGGCACAACACAACTCATTAACCAAAATCCTGAACGTTTTTCGCACCCACGTAGTACAGTACCTTGGTACTACCTGGGAATGTTGGTTCGCTGCAGATAGCTTCCACAGCTCTGCCGGACTGTAGGGGTGTCAACAACATTAGTAAACTACGTCCCGTCTTAGATTTTTTTGGTCAATTTTGGCACACGAGGCAAAAAGTATGCCCATCCGTGGTCTACAGGAAGGCTCACAATACATAAAACTCACTTTGTATTCGCTTTACAGGTGAACAACGTAGACGAAGTGCTGGAACGTCACAACGACTTCCTGGAGTCCTGCCTCGGCGACTGCATGCTGACCAGCCCGCAGCTGCTGAAGGCGGTCACCACTCTCTGCCTGGTCTGCGTGCAGTTTTGCGCCTTTATTCAGGTAACGGAGAAGGGTAAACCCCTCTTAAATGCCAAACTTATGCACGTATGTGTTAGGGCCTCCCTTCATAGTTCAACCAGCCTGACTGATCGAAAATTAAAACAGTGTTTAAGGGACTACGTATTAAGTATAAGCACCATGATAATCAGGAAAAATATGCGAAAAAATGCTGCATTCAATATTTCCAATAATATTTATGAAACCTTACACAAGTCCCAACAGTCAGGCTGGATCTTTTACCCATGTTATTGTTTTTCTTAATGATGTTAATTATTTTAGTAATATCCGTATTTTCGAAAAAAATACTTGAAAGTCCTTTCGCTAAATATATGAAAGATTTAAAGTAAATAGTTGAAATACAGTAGTCGAAGTATAGTAATATGGTTAAGCCACCTTTACCTGCTGTTTGAATATTTATTTCTATGGTACTATTTTATATTACTTATTTACTATATACTTTTATTTCAGTGCAATGTTATATACCTAAATTGTACTTGTTTAATTAGTATATTGTTAAATTGTAATTCTTACTGATGGTTTTTTTGTCAAAAAGTAGTAAAAGAGTATCTTATCTTTATAATTATAATAATTCAGCACTGGCATGAGCTTACTTTAGCAACAATACGGATAAAAAATATCTGCTTAACTGTTACTATGTATATATAAAAAAAATACTTGTCCCCTACTACAAGTGGGGTCCTTTTAATTACACAGTTCAATTTTTATTTAAAATATATAAGTCCTTTTAACTATCTTCAGTCAACTATTTTATTAATAAGGATGCTATTAGACATTCTAGTCTCTTTACTCTTGTGGTATATATGCCTAATCTCACCTGACCCTTTTAGCTATCGCTGTAGTTATTATGTTTTCTAATAATAATTTATTTTTTGTATTTTCTTTTAACGCTACCAAACACGTTAATTGGCAAAAGGAGATGCACAAGTACTTCGTGGACGCAGAGCTTAACAGTATGCTTGGATCAACGTATGACAGTACAGATTATAGCGAGGTATACCGCAAACCGTAATAGAGCACATGTCAAGTTAATTCGTACACATCACTTAACTATCAACATTTCTTAACCAATGTGAACACAGCCTATTCAAAGCAAAAGTTTGAAATTAGAATAGTTCAGTCAATAAAGTAATTGAGAGTGCGTGAGCGGGAACCTAAGCGATTTGTCCAGAAACATTCAGAGTGCTTAGAGAGAAAACATACAAAAAGTCCCGACGTCTAGGAGGCGAGGCGGGGGTTCAAAGGTCCCAATTTTAGGTTTTTTACCATTGTTTCATAAATGGTGCGTCGCAGCAAAAAAATGTTCCGAGATGAAATAAAAGCTTATAAAATTCTCTATAACTTTGATATTTGCACTTTTCTATATTAAAAAAACACCAACTTTTTGGATCCTATTTTTATTCTCTTGGGTCGTGACGTGTAAGGGTCCTGTCAAATGCTCGTGTTTTTCCTTGACCTCCTCAGTGGTTCTTGCTGAGAGGGCTCTAAATATCTTCATCGTCATTCTCATTGTCTTCCTCGCTAAAAGGAAGACACGCCGTTGAAGCATTTCCCTTGGAAATGAAGTAGAACTTTTCAGCATTGTTTTGGTTTTTCCTCTGCCGGGTTGCCGGGTGCAGCAATGGCTCGAAAATGAGCTGCCCCCTCAAGGGTGAGGGTGAAAAAACGAAGGTGAGTTGATTGAAGGATTGTAAGTAATTAGCCTATATATATACTGTCTCACTGCTGGGCAAAGGCCTCCATCATTGAAATCAAGTCATCGCTACAATAGATGGGTATTGGCCTAATCACAACGCTTGCCAAATGCGGGTTGGTGATCACAAACCTGGGCTATGTTCCGAACAATCTGAAAACACACTTTACTACCCGATCTGGGAATTGCACCCTGGACCTCCGGATTTCGGGCCGAGCTCTGAAACCACTCGGCCACGGAAGCGTTAGGTAATTTATTATTGCTACGACGCACCATTTTTGAAATACTGGTGAAAAACCTAAAATTGGGACCTTTGAACCCTCCGCCTCCCGCCTTAGACGTCGGGACTTTTAGTATGTTTTCTCCCTAAGCACCCTAAATAAGTTTCTGAATAAATAACTTAGGTTCCCGCTCACGCAATCTATACCCTCTTTTGAGTCATCCCTTGACTGGACTAAACCAACCATGAAACTTTCTCTCAATGTAATGTTTCCGTATTGGCTGAGGTACCTAACAGTTAAAAAAATAGGTTGTGTTTACGCTGTGGATAGAATCACAATCATAAAGTGGTAATTGCCTCCATGTAGTATTTGTGAAACTAAATCATTCCTAACCGCTATTCTTATTATTCTTTCATGACTTTCTGTTTTAGAATACTACGGTGAGTACTATTGAGTGTCTTTATCATTTTTACCCTATCATTATTAACTGTAGTATATCGTGACTAGCTATGTATTATTATTGTACATATTATTGTTAACACCATCTCATATATCTCATTTTTCCAAGCAACAATGTAAATAAATGTGGTAGAAACATAACTTAGAAACTAGTAATGTTTGGTAACATGTAGGTACTGGTGTCCGTAAAATAAACGTTTACATCAAGTGCAAACGTGAACCAGTTTCCTAACTTCATTATTTACATTTTAAAGCGACACGCTTCGTTACTTCAATTGTCATTAGGGTCATCTAAGGCGGCCATGTCGCTATTATCATTGAAATTTGTCTCAAACTCAAATAATTACAAGTTGCCAGCCATAACAGAGATGACAGAAATTACCTATAATTTAAACATGTACTTACCAGTAGCTTTTAGCATTCATGTTTGGTGATTATGTTTAAAAAATATTTTTGTGTATTATAAATAGCTGTCTTTCTTGAGCATTACTGTGTCAAGCGTGTAAAGTAATACATTAAAATTTTGTTGACGAACGGCCGCTTGCTTACTCACGCAGTCCGTGCTTCTATTGGGTGTCATTGGGCTGTCCTTTAAAGGTTTAAATTTCAAAGCCTGCCTTGGTAGGCAAACTTGTTAAGTAGTCTGGTAAAGCTATCAACATTAATTAGAGCTGTAGTTAATCAAAAAATAAAATAACCGTTACGTGCAGATCGAGGGCACCATGGCCGTTGGAAAATTTACCTTCTTTGTACCGGTTAAACTTCGAAAGATCTTTCAGTTTTAAAATCTATCTCTTTGCCTTTTTAATCAATCGTCATCATTCGCAGACTCTGCTGAACAATTACTTCTAGACAAAGATAGAAACTAGAAAAAATCGACCTGATCCTTTCAGTAGTATGGTTGTTTGGACGTTTACAAGTTCTTTGCCTAGGTTTACCTCATCCCTGACTTCTACTGCTTATATCACAACTGACATAACGTCCCGCCGGCCACAGATGGCGGGCTGCGGCGGCGCGGCCGGCGGCGGCTCGGCGGACTCGTTCGCGCGCTCGGTGTCGCGCTACGGGCTGCGCTTCACGGCCGCGCTGCTGTCGGTGCTCGCGATCATAGAGCGCATGGCGAGGGATAATAACACCAATAAACTACTCAACATCTCTGCCAGGTAAGCTTGTACTGTGAGAACGTACACTGAGGAGAACAAAAAGTTGCTCTACAAAGGTAGTAATCATTTTCTAAACCAGTCAAGATAGCTTTCTGAAATAAAGAAAAGAAGTCAATACTTACCTAAGTAATATATTAAGTACACATGAATTATAAGTATAACTCAGAGTTAAATATGTTTCAATATTCCACTTCCACGGCCTATTTCAGAAAATACGATTTACGTACTATGTACTTCTTTACTTCTCCTCAGTGTAGGTATAGCTGCTGAGAATGGACTCCTCACTTTTCAACGAGGCGAAATTCTTATGGATAGGTACTTGCCATTCGGAACGACGACCATGATTCTTACCTATCAATTAAATCCTTCGGTGTTCGGCCTAGGATCTTTGGGCGAGGCGGGGATCACTCAGAAAAAGTTTGCCAACGCCTCCAGTGTTTCTTCAGCCGACCCCGATAATTCTTAAGAGGACCATTAATTGCCCTCAAATTCTATTTTAAATCTACTGACTGGATTATTTTCTAATAGGCTGGAACGGACTAATTTACCAAAAATGGTGTCCCGAAGAACTTGAACTAATATCTATCATCGTGTGATGTAAGTTTATCCTCTATACGGCAGAGCACCTTCTTATTTTTCATTGGTTTAAACCTAAAGTCAAGAGAATAGTCATAAAAATAAATAAATGTGAAATGTTTACATTAAAATTTGACCATTTGAGTCAAACTTACTATAGTGACTAACACTGATACGCGCAAAAGATATAAATTAATACTTCAATAAGTAGAATACCTCAGTCACAAGAAGACAATTAATATTTTTAAAATCTTCTCCTTTTCAGTAAATAGCAATATTTTTAATATGGTAGATTTTGGAGCATTTATTATAATAACTTACGTTAGTTGCTGCTGCGGCTAGCCACGGACTCCGGGCACCTACCACACGTACCCTGACTCTATAAACAACTGAATCTCTTCAAATAACAACAGAATTGTAGTTGAATGGCATAATTTTGACATTTGGTCTATACTAAAACTGTCAAAAACACGCTCTTTAATTACAATTCTGATTATACTGTATTGCAATTTGAATTGCAGGTTAAACTTCAACACGTACTACGTGATGCAGCTCGAGAAGTTCTGCACGGACGACAAGCTGCTGGAAGGCGAGCGCAAGCCGCCGCCCTCCTAGCGCCGCGCCGCCGGGCGCTGCGCACGCGTCACCTCGGTCTAGCGTCTCGGTGACGTCACCGACAACTAACTCATTAACACAGGTGACAGTGCAGTGAACGCCAGAAGTCTTGCTTGACCATAGAGTAACTAAAAACTGAGATTCTTTGTCACAAAATAAGTAAGGTGCTGGTTGGTATTTGGTGACGGATTAGGCATTCTTACACATGTCATGAAAATATTGTTTACTAGAAACTGCTCACAATGCTGCAAACTAGAATGCGTTTTTTCTTTGGGTGTTTTGCATTCTTCACAACGAATATAAAAATATATCAGCTGCCATGTCATCACCGATGCCCGGGAAACAATAGATTTAATATTGCGTATGGTTTAGTGGCAATCAAAGCCTTCCAAAAAGTTCGCCTAGGTGTGAGTTAATTGTATCGTACAAAAATGGACAAAGCAATATGATGATATATCATTGTATCTGGTTATTGATTACTCTATGGTCTACAGAAGTGTTAAATCGGCTTATTAGAAATTAGTATATTTTAGTAACGAAAATAATAACTGTAATTAGTAACTGCGTACAATGATTTTGAAGTACAAATCCGACCAATATGGTAGGTTTCAAAATTTAAATATGAATATTTAACAAAACTTGGTTTTAATTATGAAACAAATTTAATGGTTTAATACCATTTTTATATGAATATAGATAATCTTAAGTGTATCGAAATTATCGATACCGATATGATGAGACAATTAGGTACACTATATTTCCACTAAATATTTTACCATAGTTTTGTCGATATACTTACAAAGCATATCAATGTGTAACTAGTTAAATAATAACTTTAGGGACGAAGCATCTCAAAATTGTCATCGTAATATTTCATGAACATTATTCGTCGAAACCTTCCAAACTAATTTTACAAACAAGTGCAAAAAAATTATGAATAGGTCATAGATTCACTCAGATCAAAATAGCTGGTAAACTTTGTATTTTTATATATAAGGAGAAAAACTGTTTCTAAAGAATACAATTTAAGCAAATTCAGTCCGAAACTACATACCTTGCCTTTTCCAATGAGATCAAAAGGCGATAGTGTATTTTTGATATCACAGTCACAAATAAAACTGTATTGTTAGTCAATAAACATTAGTAATAAATATTAATAAGACACCACGTTATGAAACTCAAAGTGAAAAGTTAACTAAATCTCATTCCTTGCCATGAATTTAGATTTTAAAATAAAAGCCATGACATGTAATTCCAAGTAGTTAGTAATGTTCTCATATTTTTTGGTATATTTAAAATTAGGATCGCCCGGGCTTGATTAAATTACTAAATTGAATGTAGTGTAGTAAGTTATACTTGTAAATGCAATAATAATAATGTTACAACTAGATGTAGCTGGCTAGGTGTAATGTCCGCAGCATTCAATATAATTTTAATTGTGATCCCTAACGACACAAAATTTGTAGTCTGTTACTGGTTGAAATGTATGAGCTTCCTAATTAGTTATCTTCCATCTACTTTTGCCTGATCTTAATAGGGTATTCCTGAATCTCCAAGCCCAGGGTTGTTTTACTCGCCGATATTTTAGTCTAGATTAAAATTTACATTTGTTATTGGCTGTGCCTTATTATATTTGGTGTATGACTAATTATTGTGTAGTTTGATGCCGAGTGCCATGTTGTTTTACCTCCTGACTGTATTAAAACTAAGTACCTACATTATTCATTAGCTGTTGTATGTTAGTGTTCCTTCCACCTTCCTTAATATGTAATAAACAAATCTGTTGTATCTCCGTTTTCGTTGTTTTGAACATTCAGATGTTGTAATTTTGAAATAATTTATAGGTACTACCATTTTAAATTAATAACTGCGCGCTGCCACATTATTACCAAGTGAAATGTTTATAGTAACTGTTGTATTAACTATCTTTTTTGTATTACTTAACGTTTAAATTAATTAAGTGCCAACAAGTTGGTTACGCTGACTGTTGTGTATAATAAATTACAAATATGACATCAATTTGGGTGTACATACCATCAATATTATTTTTTATTGCAATAATAAACACTAAACTATCTATTGCTGACTTTTATTTAACATGTAGCTTCATTTTGGCTGCTTTAAAAATCACAATTTTGCAAAAAAGCATTCGCCAACGTATAAATATTAATGCTTTTGACTGTAAATCCGGGTAACTTTTAAACTAAAGAATCGCCGCTATTGGTCGCCACAACAAATTTTATGTAAATAAATAAAAAAACCTCTTCCTCAGAAGACCAAGTTGACTTGATCAAAATCTACTTTTTTCTTCAAATCAGCACGAAATAAGAATGTTAAGGTTATGGAAATAAATAATCTTATAAAATGACATATTTTAATAATTAACAGACTTTTAAATACAATCTTACTTGTTGTAACATTCAATTGGTTTCGTTTGATACAGAAAGCGAATCACACTTCGGACTATCAATAAATACATCGTAATATTGGAATACGCACTACTCTAAATTGATGCTACTAATAAATAAATCACTTTCAGTGTGGTTAATAATGACACAAAATGACTCGAAAAGTGTGTGAAATTTGATGACACAGCATGCGAAATTGCCATTAACGTTAAACAAGGAACTATGATCATGAAACATACTGCATTATCAAATTTATTATTACTAACACATCCGCTAAGGACGCAAACATAATCACTATAAAATAACCAACCCTGTGAATGCAAAAAGCTTTTAAAACAATACTTACATGTGTATCATTGATGCTTATGTAGACGTTTTGTATGATATTAATACCGTACAATTCGCCGCAAATGGCCAACCTTAAACATATTTATTAATACAGTGAGGTTAATATAAGTAATATCACTGGATCAAAACTACATATAATGGGAGTACACTCATTGTTAACCTACCATATGCACCCTAATTTAATATTGAAATGGTAACTGAAGTCAAAAC
Source organism: Udea olivalis (assembly GCA_947369235.1). Lineage (NCBI taxonomy): Eukaryota > Metazoa > Arthropoda > Insecta > Lepidoptera > Crambidae > Udea > Udea olivalis. The sequence continues at coordinate 9,283,862 of OX376346.1, read as the reverse complement.
AGCATTCGTTTGTGCAATATAAAGTAGCTTCAAGCACTTAACAACATGTGGTGATGAAGGAATTGGCACTGTGTATGACAATCGTGTTGACAAAACATTGCCACAAGTAAGTCCTATTTCATTTCAACGTCTATCTATATCCTAACATTTCCAAACAGAAACTTTGCTCCTCGCAAAAGCCAGACTCAAGCATGCAGTGACAGCGCACCATTTAAAAATCATCACGACTACAAACGACATGCATTTGCTTTTAAGTTTCCTGCTTTGACTCGAAATATTTGGTTGGAGAACATGTTCAATTTGACCTAATTAGTATAACAAATGACTTATTAATTAATAATAAAAGAGAGCGGCAGAAAGACGTTAAAAGCAAATGTATGTGATGTGTGAAACTCTGTAAGTAAAAAAGCCTAATGCACATAATTTGCCTACTTTAGGAGTATATAGTATATACAGAGCCATACAGCTCGGATTCACTAATTCATAGACTAGAGTCTCTATGCGCGGGTGTCTATCACCACATGTGCGTTTCACGGATCTCACTTATTATTTGGCCGGCACGTTGTAGAGCCTGTAAACAAAAGAAAATAAATATTTGAATAAAAGCTTCAGGGTTTTTTGGGTATAAGGCAAACGTGTCATCATGTTACCTAATTATAACGACTATCCCAATTTATATTTGATTATTGCAACCTGTTCAGTGATAAAAACCATTTGATTGCATTATGAACAAAACAATTGACTCCATTCACGTCCCAGCGATGCAATACCGGGTCACCAAAGAACCGTTTTTCTGTTGTGTCTGGTTTGTAAAGCGTTAAAAAGTTGCAATTCTGCAAATACCGAGTGGGGACATTGGTCTCTTATTATATACTATACCCCTACACTGACCGTTTACAATTTGACTGTGTATGCAAGTGCTTTACCCAATAACGCTTATTGTTTCACGTGGTCCGAAATCAACGGTAGCTGCGAAATAGGGACTATCTTGTACTACTATTTGTCCAAGTCAAAGAATATAGCTAACGATAAGAAGCGACACTCACCTGCCCGCTAAAATCTTACTTCCCGTACTCCCTTTGCACTTCATGGCGAGCAATAAACTTGAAGCCGTACACAACCAACCATTTTGGCTGTTTGAAAAGCGGGCCTAATCAAATTTCGCCATTTCTAGTTTTTGTCGACAAAATCGAGAAATGACGAAATTTGATTGGAGGATGTTTTGTCAACTCTTCTCGTGAGGCGCGCATCTTAGCCCCGCTGGTGATTATCAAATAACTTTTGAAAACGAGAGGCATCCTCAGTTAGTGATGTAGTAACTACTTAAGCAAAAATTTGTTTTTTTCAATAACTTTAATTTTTAGTTTTTCATATAAAAATACTGACCGTTCGAGTGATTTGTATGGTGACCTTGAAATGAAAGTTGAATAAATTTAATTTTCGCTTAGATAGTTTCTAGAACACTGAGTGAAGTTATATAGTTAGTGTCGTTTTCGGAAGTTATTTGATAATCATCCGGTATTACTTTATTTAAATAATACCAAAAAATGTATCTTACCTTTAGCATATCGGCGGCCTCCCGCCTCCTCTGCGCGATGTGCTCCGACTCGTTGAGCATGCTCTCGGCCTGGTCCGACTTGTACAGGTGCGTCACCAGCTCCGACTGCAGGTTGTCCTGCACGTAGTTCACGAGGAAGTGCATCACCGCCTTCGGCACCGAGTCCTGGATCGACTTGCGGACGATGTAGAAGTACGACTTTATCAGTCGCTCTGGAAGTTGAGCCGTATTTTTAGAATCATAGTTTTTATTGATATTTTATATGGACTGGGTGATTTCATTTATACCGTAAGGAATATGATATGACATACTCAGTAGTTGATGTAAAAACTATTTACGTATTTTTTTTCTGAATTAGCCTTTAGTTCAAAAAATACGAACGTCCATCTAATTTTGTTTTAGAAATTCAAAATAAAAGTTGTAATGGATGTGTCTAGGTACGAAAGGGGTCCGTGGCAATGAGCACCGCCAAGTGAAAACAGCAGGGTTGATTGGCAGATTTGTATTAAATTAATAGATACACACAAATCCTTGTGGACCGAGCAACGCGTCTTACTGGCGTTGAAGCGCTAGCTCAGTGCCGTATTCTACTAACGACTGTTCCCTTTTTTGTTGGACCTCAATTGTATAATTGAATAAAAGCCAAAAACAGACAACAAAAGGTAACAGTCAGAGATGTCGCAAAAGCTTGCAAGCAAATCCGAATCCGAATGTTTCAACAGTGACCCGGAAAAGTTATTGAGCGTGATTCCCGCTATCAGCCCGAGGGACCACTAAGCGTGCTGATATTGAAGCGCTTAGATGGTTTTTAAAAGCTTGCCTGTCTTAGCGGATCCAGGCGGAGGTGGGCCAAGGACCTCTAGCCTCCCCGAAAACATGACCCCTTCCCAAACTAAAATCCTGGATTTGCTACTGCCTGGCTTAGTCAGCGAGATTTCATTTGATGTTGCGATTCGATAATAAATCAATTATAATACAATAGTCAATACCTTGGTCCCAGGTGGTGAAGACTATAATATAACATTTGCTAATCACGTTCAAACAATACTGATCAAAAATATAATACTGACAGACAATCATTTAAATTAGGCATTTAATCGCAATATAAATCCCACAGAAAACAAAACATCATTTGTACGGGGAAACTACACATTTCGTTTAGTAGAATAAGATCGGCATCGTTAATAATCTGACTCTAGTCAGATAAATGCATAAAGAAAGCCGTTTATTGATGCACATTAGACAACTACGAAAAACAGGCAAGCACAAACATTGAAATAACTAAAACTATCGAATAACAAGATGCTGAGCATCCAGTCTAAACGAAATATATGCGAAAAAGTTTCTATTACCCACGAAAAAACTCCTATTGCTAACTTTTAGAAATGAAATAAACTCCTGGGGCCCTGTGTGGCCAAGAGCAACAGGCTACTTTCGTTTCGACATGTCAGATGGAAAAATGTACGGGAATGACATTAGCGCTCGTCTAATCGGAAGGACATTTGATATCAGCCTCCTTATATATTTTTTTAATTTGACTTGTTGAAACGAAAGTAGAGTGTTCCTTTTGGCTAGCCACCTGTAATACACTTTTGATAAAAATAAATAACAAAGAAAATGAAAGAAACTTTGTTAATAAAAGTTTATTGCTATCCCGATTCACTGGTTATTCCAAAGACAACTGAAGCATCCAGAGAATCGAAATAAGTTATTTTTTCAAATCTGTAATTTTATTTACAGTGCTCTATTTAATTACGATCCTCTTGATGATTGATATTTTTTTATTTCTTTTGGTTAAATAAACGATAGTCGTTATTTATCCAATGAAACTAAGTAGATAAACCGAGTGGCATTAAGCCATTAAAAAAATCCTTTCTATACAACTAAAGGCTCTATCGATTGATAGATAAAAAACCAGTTATCATTTACAACATTTAAATGTTAGTTACAACGTGCAATGACCGATGTTACTTGATCGGCAAATGAAAACATGAAATAAATAAAAAACAAACGCTTCTCGCAAAATATTTTGGGTGACACAAGAGCCTGATCAGACTAGGGTACTATTTGTAACACTGATCTGTTGGCGCTGAATCTCTGATGAATAACGAAACAAACTATGGATAAATAACACCCAACACGCACGAAGGCGGGAAAGGTCAGGGAGCGAATCTGCCGGACGTGATTGTTTTCCGGGACGTGCCACACAGATAATCGCGATTATACCGCGCGGCAACGCACCGCTTTACCTTTAATTTTTCCTTGTGAATAGAAGAATCTTCGAGGAATAGCATGATGCGCCTAAAAATATTAGTTGAAGTTGAACTATCTAATAATGTAGTTTTTTAGTTGAACCATTTCGAAACTGAGGGAGTATTTGTTATAAAAAAAGTCAAGTCAAACCACTACTAATTTAGTGCGATCGAATGCATGGAAGACAACCAAATACTGGTCCCCGCTCCCGCAGCCCGGACTGCGCCGCAACGCGTCCGCCCCCCACTCGTATAAAAAATACAAAAATCCCGCACCCGGAACGGTCTCGGTACCGTCTCTGTGCGTGCTGGGCTTATGACGAATGTTTGTGTTGAGACCTATGATGCATTTAAGATTCTGATAACGCAATAACAACTGCCTAATTTGGACTATGGCCATGTGTTAAGATGTTGCTGGGATAAAGTATTACTTACATTGCAGGGTGAGTAACTTCTAAATCTTTAGATAAATCAAATAGGTTTTTGTATTTTTTTATGTTATTTAAATAGATTTTCGAAAAGTGGGTGACTTCTTTTTATGATATTCAGACATAACATAATTTAATATTAATCCTAAATTTTAAAGTGAGGTTCCTTCTATAATTTCATGACCCATTTTTTTCGCAATGGCTTTGCGTTTGGTCTCAGTCTCGCCAGTTACATGTTTACAAAATTAAGTGCTTTTGCCTCACCACCTCTAAATTGTATTCTTCTTTGAATCGTTTTGAACAGCAGGTCTGCATTCAATGGTTAAAAACGTTATTCAGTGAAATGCTCTAAAAACCACTGAATATGCCAGTACCAGACTTTTCGTAAATAGACCTGCCCTTTGCTTTGGTCCAGAACCCCATTTTAAAACCGATTTGTAATTTTTTTGTTTTTGTAACTCAATATGTAATACCAGGTTTTTACTAAATCAGTTTGAAAATGAGTTCTGAATCAGGAGACAAATCATAAACTAAAACCTGCAATAAGCCAACACCAATTCCATAAAATCTAGATAGCATCAGTGTTATAAACAACGTCTAGGCTGATTTGCGTGTATTTGTTTATATATGTATACCTTTTTATCTATGTAAAGTAATGTTTTGCAAGAAAAGCGCTTGCTGCAAGCGAACAGATCAATGATAGGTGGTCGGAAAGTGAGCAAATGAGTACAATAAAGCGTTGCTAGTTGCGGCTTTATGGAGTAGTCCTCACCAACTAAGTCACCCATTAGGTTCAATTGCATCACAGGGATGCCCTCTACGATCTGTCCGCCGCTCCGGCCACCTAGCATCACAACAGAAACAATGCATGTCGTGCCGCTACTAAAACATACTTAATTTATTATAGAATAAATACTTTATAACATACTATTTGCTTATAATCATCCGACTATTCGAAAATGAACGTTTGTCCTTACAGCGACCAGACACGGATACTCAGTGTGGACACTTCGCTGAGCGTAATTAAATCAAACAATTTTATTACTCTATTACAATGCATGTTATATCATGTATTAACATTTACTAACATTACGGGACATTTAGTTAAATCTCTCAGAATTTTGATTCCAATTTTACTGTAATAATTTTAAATTAATTTGTAGAAATATTATTTGACTGGTCCGATCACGCAATGGCAGTTCCTGCCTACTGCGCTGAGGCTTGTGGGACCTCTTCCTCATCCAGGTGAAATATTTAGTGTCTAAGTATATAAATCTACAATATATGTATTTAGTAGCATCTATGTATGTTTACCATTTCTCGATTTTTAGGTTACTTTTAAATTTTATGCAAAAAACACATTTCAACAAATGTACATTTCATGTTAGTGCAGGCAAAAAAAACAAGTTAGCAAACTATATGAGAGAATGGTTGACACTTGACACCATGTTAACAATAATAAGGGTATAATAGTAGAATTATTAATCTCGTCAACCTGTGTCTGTCTTATCAGGACTTTAAAGAAATGGTGAAAACTGAGTAGCTTCATATAATCTAGTTGTCAAATAAGCGAGCATGGACTAGGAACATACCACACTAGTTATTGTCTTCTTCGTTTTTCAAGGTTAACTAGCCAACCTTTAGGTATTGTATTTATCTTTGTATTTATACAGTAGCAATGTACTGACCACAACACCTCACATTGCTACAAACTGTAAACTATTTTTATTTCATATATATAGCAAAGCGGTAAGATTAAAAAAAATATATATTTATAAGTGAACCATAGGTTTCTTATCAACTAAAATTGTTGAAAAATAGTTTCTTCTCTTTTATGAATAGATAAAAAATAATAAGCTTGTATACTGTACCACTGAAGGTGATCATTAAAACCAAGTCATCGCTAGAATTTAAACCTTAGGATTTCAATGTCGAGCTCCGTCAGCATTCGGGCACGGAGGCGTATGGGCAGATTGTGAATGTTGAACAGTTTGTAGTAACTAGGGGGGCTGGCCAAGAACAACCCGAAAGTTTCGTTTCGACATGTCAAATTTAAAAATGTATGGAACTGACATCAAATGTCATCTCGATTAGACGAGTGCTTATGTCATTCCCGTACATATTTCATATTTAGTAAGTAAAAGGCAATTTATTGGCAACACAAGGAAGCACACAAAATTGGTGAACAGAAAGGAACATAACATAAACGAAAAAATAATATTGGTAACACAAAAAAAGAAAAATAAAATGAAAATGAACCTCAATGTGGAGCCAACCAGGTCCCTGTCTCAGCATTTGCCGGTGCAACTATAAGAGTGCGTTTCCACTATAGATGTGCGAGAATGTGTTGCGAGGAATGTGTTTGTTAAGAACCAATAGAATCGCGAAGCTAGGTGAATGAAACAATTCTATTGGTTCTTAACAAACGCATTCCTCGCAACGCATCCTCGCACATCGTAAGCTACACCAGCGCTGGTATTCTGACAGGGCCTTGATGGTGTCGTCCGTCATATACACATTAAATAATACAGTTAAATAACAGATGGAAAAGTAGATGAATAAATACTGCAAGGGAGTTAAAGTGAATAAAAAGTGGTAAATATTAGAAATAAATAAATTAGATTGTTTGACATGTCGACACGAAAGTAGCGTGTTGCTCTCGGCGGCCCCCAGAAGGCCCGTTGCGAACCTAGCCCGTGATCTGTAGGCAATGTGACACTTACCGATGACGTCACAGTCGTGCTGCTCGCGGTCGGAGAGCTTGCGCGAGGTGTGCGAGGGCACCTCGGGCAGCAGGTTCACCGGCTTCTGCGGCGTCAGCACTTTGTTCTCGGGAGTGCCGCCGTTCACCTACAAATTGACGAAGCACTAAAGCTACCTGGGGCCTTATTACAATGTTTTTTATCCAGCCAAGTTTATTCCCTAAAATAAAACTAAGCGAGCTATTTCGTCAGTAAATATCCAGCCTAGAAGATGCGTTAATGTCAGGTATCCTCTGACTAGCTGGAAATTTAAGATTATATCTAATAATAATCTTTTCAATTTCTTTAAATTGCTCGCTACGCTCAGTTTAGAGAATGAACTTGACAAGTTATGAGGGATTGTAATAAAGGCAATTTATTCTAGCTATATTTCAGTGATAAATGGCTTTACAGGGAAAAAATAATCTAGCACTGAAATATAAATAAATGGGCCAAACAACACACCAACTGTCATGGTCTCAATCCTCAAGACAAGGATTTCGGCCAGGGGAACTTTCAGCACACTCTGACTCGAGCCAATTCAGAAAAGTGCGTTTCCTGAATTGACCCGACCGCGAATCGAACACAGGACACCACGGAAGTGCAGACGAAGAACTGCTTCAGCGCACTACGCCAATCGCGTCACTTAAGTTATTACGAAACACGTGGCGTTTGCAAAGCACGGCAGTCTGCTGAATTTTTTTCATGATTCATCATATTTAAAGACTTGCTATGCAATAAGCATGAAAAAGCTTCCTTCAGACCCAATGTGAAATATTGGGTTCTCTTCATTCGTCATCAATTTATCCTCAAACTATTAAGCTCAATAGCGTCCGCCAATCAGAAAAAGGCAAATTAACTTCCCGAAACTACTCACTAACGCAGCACTGAAAATTAACACTACTCCTACTGAAACTGACACTTGAACTAAGAAAACATCACAATAAATTTATTAGAACGAACAGCTACACACCGCGCCAGGCAGCAAAAGCAGAGAGGTTAGGCCGTTAATAAATAAGGCAAGCACAAAACCGTGAAAATGATATGAGCAAATATTTAATTATAATATAATCGTAATTCTATTCAACTTTTGATTCAACAATCTTAAATCCAGCCTATGTTTTACTATACCTGTGGGGTAGAAGAAGCATCCACAATGGCCTGTGTAGGAGACTTATTTTCTTGGCCGTCTGTAATCGCCGCTACATGCTGGAATACGCACAAACATAAACTTTGATTTACGAGTGGTATTATGAAACGATCTATTTATTTCGGCATGCAGAACGCAGGTATCACATATGGCATCTAATGATAATATTAGCAACATAGGTAGAAAGAGAGCCCACGTAGTACTTTAAAAGCTGGGATAAATTAAATGGTATTTATTCTGAATGTGACTAATATGAGTGTGACAGCGCTAGCTCACACGGTCGCGTTGTTTTGGCGTTTACCTGGTTGTATGCGTCCCATACACTTCCCAAGAATACTAGGGTGGACCCTCTTTCACCCATTTGACGCAGAAACAGCTACAAACAATTGGTACATCAATTACACTCGTATCTTCTTAAAATGGAGATTAATAATATTAATAAAGAAGGAGACATAACAATAAGATAACAAAGCTAAAAATTATCTAGACTTCATAATATTATGATTAAAAAAAGTAACAAAAATAGTAAGAAATTCATCAAATAAATAGATAAGATGAAAATATAAATATTTGTTTGTCCAAAACCTGTTTCCCAAATCACAAGGTGTGATGAAGTACACAAATGTATTAGATATTAATTGTTATTAGAGCGCTAAATGAGGGTTGATAGCGACAGTTCAGCTTAGGCCGATAGCTTAACGCTCTAGCCGTGGTTAACATTAATGGAAGAATGAACTGTTATCATAGGGTTGATTGCAGAAAAATAACACAGCAATACTACAAAAAGCATTATTAGTAGGTATGTGTTCAGTTTATGAAAAAATCTATAGAATAAGGTATTTGTAATATGATTGAATGTGCCAAGATTAAATAAACAGCAGTGTTGGCCGCCAACCGATGAAAAAGCGATACAAAAACGTAAATAAGTAAGTAAGAAAGTAATCCACCTATACACTAATAGTATCCGGAAAGAAAATCAGTCAATCGCTTAAGTGGCCATTACCTCGTTACCAAGTGAGCACATTTTAAAAAAATTGTTTATATGTGTCATAGGTACTCTGTTTTAGAAAGTGCGTGATTTCGATAGTAAGCTCTAAGCAGGGCGGAACTTGGCGGTGCTAGGCAAGGCAGTGCGAGTTTTATGTGTCTCTGCGACGCAGTTATCAAACTGTGCCGCGTCAGGGCCCTGTCACTTCACGAACTTGTGCGTGAAAATTACCTACCAGCTGCCGGGACATGGCACTTCCATGTGGCAGTTGATTGTCAACAACCGCATAGAGCATTTGTATGCGAATCTTGCGGTTCAACTGACGCGATGACGTACTGTAGGTACTGACTACTGATATCTATATCGAAAGAGGTGGCCCTGGCAATAAAGGGTGTAAAAATACCCTTAACGAAGCTGACACCTACGTATTCTGCACATCATCAGGACCATTTTTTATTTCTAGACCATACCTGAGAACTCAATAGTTACCAAGTTATTGAAGGTCAATGTAACAACTATAACAACAAACTCTAATTATTATTTCTTAATTTTTATCCTAGAAACATTATCAAAATTTCAGTATTTCCTAACAAAAAATTGTTCAAAACGTTCCAACTCGCAATGTACATCGTGCGTACCCCTTGATTATACGTAACAGCCACGCACCGGCACCAAAGCGCAGGAGAAGTCTGTTGCACGCGTTACATTGCGTAGTCCGTTTTTAGGTTTAAAATTTGACACCTAAAAAACATTTCGTTTCCCATCAATAATTTATTTTTTCTGTTCTGTAGACGCCGGCTTCGTTAAGGGTCTTTTTACACCCTGTATATGCCAGCATGCATTTAGGATTAAGTATTGAAGTGATTGATCTGTTACGTTAGTTATTAAGTAATCTGTGGCCACGATATAAAGAGATGTAAACCTACCTCCCCGTTAGTAGGTTAGCCACTAGCCACCCATGCCAACATTACAAACTAGGATTACTTTGAACATCGAAGGTACCGGCGAGGGCGAGGGCGTGGCGCGCGGCGTCTTGCGGAACAGCGGGCTGTGCTCGTCCAGCGCGTCCGAGCTCTTGAGCAGGCCGGACACGAGCGCCGCCTCGCGGTGGAAGTCCGGGTGCTTGGTGTTGATGTAGGCCAGCTCGATCGCGACTATGTTTTCGACCTGGGGATGGAAAGCGTTCGTGAGGTCCAGATATGAGGTTGACAAGCCCCGTCATTCAAACGAAACACTGGGATGGCCTTCCTTACATTGAAGGCCAGCAGAAATGCCTTTTTACGCCCCGCTTGAAGAACCACACATGTGCTAGAAGAGCGTTCCACGTCTGGATGGTACGACAAAGAAACGAGTCACCGAACCTTTTAGTTCAGGCCAACAAATGTTGAATTGTGTGTGGGTGACGCCGTGGTCCAGCACGCGTGGTACGGGAGTGGAAAGCTGAGGGTGGAATAAGCTAGAATAACTCGTCAAAGCATTCCCCATTATAGAAGCGATAGAGAATACTTAGCCTGGCAATGTCTCTACGCAATTGGAGAGGCTCAAGGGTCAAAGTTGCCTCTGGGTTTCCGATAATACGGATAACACGCCGCTGCAACCTGTCAAGAGCTTCGAGTAGGTACTTGGCGGAACCGTCCCAGAGATGAGAGCAGTATTCCACACACGAGCGAACTTGTGTCTTATACAAGAGACAGAGCTGCCCAGGCGTGAAGAATCGTCTTACTCTGTTCAGGATTCCGAGTTTACAGGATGCAGTTCTAATGACGCTCTCAATGTAGTCCCGCTGGTTTATGTTGCTACGAACATCCATGCCAAGGATGTTTAGGCTATCCTTAATCGGTAGCGGGGTGCTCTTAAGAGTGGGATGGGTAAGGAACGGCGACGCCTTTGCTGTGAATGCACACACCTGCGTTTTCGTGGCATTGAACTCGACAAGATTGCGTGCACCCCATTCTGAAATGCGGTCCAACACTCCGTCAAGCTCAACAACAAGACTTCGCCTCTTCTCCTCGATGTCGGTCTGCTTCCAGGGCGCTCGAAATAACGCGCGTGGACCGTGCTATCATCCGCATAGCAATGAATATTACCAAGAGATAACATGTCATTGATATGCAGAAGAAAAAACGTCGGCGACAAGACGGAGCCCTGCGGCACTCCGGCATTAATCTGGAGAAAGCGTTAATTCGACCATCGCAAAGGACACGAATTCTATGTCCCTCCAGAAATCCGGCGACCCAGTCACATAGGCGAGGTGGCAGACCATATGCCGGAAGCTTGGAAAGAAGCGAACGATGCCATACACGGTCGAAAGCTTTGGCAATGTCAAGGCTGACGGCCAAAGATTCCCCATGCTTGTCCATAGCCTCCCCCCAGATGTGTGTTACGTACGCTAGAAGATCACCCGTAGACGGTTTTGGTCGGAAGCCGTACTGACGGTCGTGAATAAGAGAGTGATCCTCTAGGTAGCGGATGAGCTGCGTGTTTATGATCCGCTCGAACACTTTAGCTAAAACTGAGGTTACGGCTATTGGACGGTAATTGGCAGGGTCAGACCGGTCCCCTTTTTTGGGAACTGGTTGAACGTTCGCCTCCTTTCAAGACAGCGGCACAAGACCCGAATTGTAGGAGAGGCGATATAGGCTAGTGAACACTCCGCCGCACATTTCTTCAGCAACACAGCTGGAATTCCATCAGGGCCACTGGCTTTCCTGACATCGAGTCACTGCAGTTCGCACGAACATCACGCTGCCTGATACGTATATCAGGCATTGTGGAGCCGCAATGTGGAATTTCAGGCGGCGCAGCACCGCAGTCATCGATGCAAGAGTTTGCGGCAAAGAAGTTAGCCAGTAAATCGGTTTTCTCTTGCGGCTGATGAGCCAACGATCCATCAGGGAATCTCAGTTGGGTGCCCCCCACTGAGATTCCCTGCGAAGGCACGCAGAAGTTAGATTGCACGTGTTTAGCCAGTCGCCAGTAGGAGCGGCTACCCGTAGTGTTCTTGAAGTGCTGATTTTTTTTATTGGGATGAAAATGAATAGAAATTTACGCACCCAGGCCCGAGCCAATTTAGAAAAGATCGTTTCCTGAATTGATCCGACCGGGAATCGAACCCGGGACACTACGGGAATCGAAGCGGAAAACCGTGCTTGAGCACACCACGCCAATCGTGTCGTCGATATCAATATCCTTCCCTGAAGTATAAATAATCACCCGGCATAATTAACTGAATTTATAATTATTGTGTTGCAAGTGTTGCAACTTTTCACATTTGATTGATTGTTAGTAAAGAGTATAGTACGCTAAATTAACTTGCAAATAGTGTTAAAGGCATGAAAATCGGAACGATCTTTAAATCATACGAATCAATTTGACCCGTAGCACGGAAAACAAAAAAGGGGAGGAGTTATGGCGTCACCTTTTCTTTGTGTGAGAAAAACATTTTTTTTTCCTCTGAAACCTACCGTGTGAGGTTTCTAATGAAAGCGCTAATTAAACCAAATTCTAAAAATATATCACATTATTCGATTTTAGGCACTTGTAATCAATTATAATATAAATCATTTTCAAAACATACCAAGATATGATATGGTTGAATATTTTTTGTGAAATATGCTTCAAATGGTACGTAATATCCTCATATCTAACCCCAAAAAAGGTTTTTTTTTAAATATTTACTTTTAGATTTTTTTATAATTTTTAAATTTTACTTAACCCGTGGCGCGCAAAGTGATCTAACACGAGAACAAAATTTTTCGTTGCACGTGCGTTGAGTGTTCTAACGGTAGATCACATTACGCTAACCATTTTTATTTTTTCATTCGTTTAGTCTCGAAGTGAATTTTGTCTATGACTCGTTCCCTTGGTTCTTTCTCTGTGTCATAGATGTTCTTTGCTTTCGTTTTCAATGGTAAAGATTCATCAGTTCGGGCCGAGCTGTAATTGCCGCCATTTCGTTCTCAGGTTATGTCAACATAAACAAATGTTTTGTTGCTTAGTTATTGTGTTTCACAGTAGACTATGTTATGAAATCGACTCGTTTATGTCTACGATGAAGTTACAGTGCGGTTCAGTAATAATTTTAAAAGAAATGTGATTTATCGAGTAAAAACATGTGACTGTGTCGAGTGAAAATATATTTTGGAAAATGTCTGTCAATATTTCTCATGTAAGTAAAGCATGATTCAAAATAAAAGTTGTAAGATAAACCCATTTAATAACTCCATTCATTATAGCATTAGACAGAAGTAAAAAAGGTCCTTTTTAGGGTACACTTGTGGAAAAGGTACAATAAACGTTATAACTTTTAAGATTAATGCCGAATTTATTAAAATCTACTTATATAGCTCATTCCCCGATTCCTCGCGTACTCGCTGCACTGAACGCACTCCTTAACGTCAACCCACAATGTGATATGTTTGCGGATGCATGGATGAAGGTAGTTGCGGAATGTCTGAGTTTCTGTGAGCGGGGCGTATGAGAGTGTCTATGTTTGTGCTGTCCCAATTGTGATATTGTTAATCTGTAATTCGATTTTAATTAATTTAATGTAATTCAATTATTGTAATTGGCATCTGCCGTTTAATTTGAATTAAAATAAATAAATAAATATAGCAGTTGTCACACTCAATTTCTATACCATTGTGAAACTCATTTTTTATTGTTCTCATTTGAAGTAAACTAACTTCAGAATTTATGAGGCTCTTGCTTAAATAAATTATTTTGTCTTGCATCAAACTATATTGTAGATGTAAAAACCTAAAAGAAGCAGGGGTTTATATCCAAACGCGTTTTTACTGTCACTATACTACCAAATCCGAAATATTACATAATCCCTTCATACGTTGTGGCGGAAGGGGTTTTCAATTTTGCTAGGTCATACTCAGGTATGTCATCGTCATGGCAACGTCAAATGCAAATTGTCATTCATTTAAGCACCCCTGCTTCTTATTTCTAATGTTATTATGAATGAAGTATAGATGTGATAAAATTACGATTAGTTGAAACATGTATAAAATGTTCAATTTCCGACACTGAGGATGATAAATACTAGAGAGAGGAGGCAAGGGGAGTTTTTCTTTTATCTATATTAATATTACCCTTTCTTTAATAAACATTTTTCAATTTTCTGTAATGGCGTCTAACTCCTCTTTAGATGCAAGGCCGGCGTAAGAAAATGTTCTTGACCTCCTATTAGAGCAATTGCACTTGCATTTTTTGCAGATAGGAGCACAAGGAAATTTATTGCGTCTGCATATGCACGATCTCCTTTGGAAATCTCTAGCACACCCACATCGCGTCAGTTCTGTACAAACTTTCCAGTGCGTATCTTGTGAGGTCCATATTGGTTCATTCTAGACGCCATTACAGAAAATTTTAGTTTTTTATTTAAAAAAAAGGTAATATTAATAAATAATATAGATATAATTTAAAACTTTTCCCGCATTAGTATTTATCATCCTCAGCGTCTGAAATTGAACTTTTTATACATGTTCCAACTAACCGTAATTTTATCACATTTTGTAAAATTGAAAAATTATAAAAAAATACTAAATGTAAATATTATCAGAAATCCTTTTTTAGGGTTAGATATAAGGATATTACGTACGATTTGAAACTTATTTTACAAAAAATGATTCAACCGTATCATACCTGGAGGAGCCCAAACTGGGTATGTTTTGAAAATGATTTTAATTTTAATTTAATACAAGTGACTGAAATGTAATCATGTGATATATTTTTAGAATTGGCTCAGAAAGCCCTTTCAGTAGATACACATGATAGGTTTCAGAGCAAAAAGTATTTTTTACAGAAAAAAGATGACGCCATAACTCCTCCCCTATTTTTTATTGTTTTTTCCGTGCTACGGGTCAAATTGATTTGTATGACCTAAGATAAATCGTTCCAATTATCATGCATTTGCAGGTTTTTCGGGGTGTACCGCTGCACTAGTATTGAAATTGAAGTAAAGGAAGAGACATCTTTCACATTGCTATGTGAATGACGATAATTTACCATAGCATTGGTGGCGGGCAGTCGCGTGCGCAGCAGCTGCGTGACCACGTCCACGATGCGCTGGTGCAGGCGCGGGAAGCGCAGCATCTCTTGCTGCACTTCCGTGCCGCAGTGCTGAACGATGCGCTGCATTTCTTCGTGCACCTGACCAATATACCTTATTGATGAGCTAGGTTATAAGCAAAAGTATGATATCTATACTAATATTATAAAGAGGAAAGATTTGATTGTTTGTTTGTTTGTACTGAATAGGCTCCGAAACTATTGGACCGATTTTAAAAATCATTTTACTAGTATGAAGCTACATTATCAGGGAGTGACATAGGCTATATTTTATTATGATTGAACAAAACATTTAGTGAAAAATAATAGTATATGTAAATCAAGTCGGAGAAACGCGGGCGAGATGTGCTGCTTTACAGACTTTTTTACGCGAACGAAAATGTAAATTTAAAGTGGCAACTCGTGACATTTGTAATTCGTAAACAAATCCAACTACAAAGGTTGTGAAATAACAATGCAACTCAAACTGTAAATCATTGTGATAAGGTTGAAAAATATATTTTTCTTCATATCATTCTCCTATCCAGACTATAAAAAGTGAGTGAGCAATTTAGTGCATTTCACAAAGTAAGCACTATTGGTTTGCCTAGATAACAATTTTATTTAGCAATCTGGGCAACAAACGTGTAAACAATGACTGCCGTATTTCACTAAATATAATAAATGTCATTAATGGGCTAATAATTTCCTTAAGCGAATGATATCACTAGTTAGTCATGCTTACCAACTCCACGCATCTCAGCGAAGGATCCTCCAACCGTCTGATCTGCCTCTTGACTAGAAGTTCGAAGGAAACCTCCGGCACGAACAGCGCGGGACGCGGTCCCGTCGCGTTGCGGATCGCCGTTAGTATATCCATGCGGGTTAGTCCTGAAAATGTTATTTAGGTAAAAATAATAGTTGAGACCTGACTACAGATGCTTTAAGCAATATCAAAACTAAACTTTGACGACCGACTTGGTGTAATGGTTAAGAAGTTGGCTACTACACCAGAGGTCGCGGGTTCGATCCCCGCACAGTACAAACATTTGTGTGCATGAACATGTCTGTTTGTACTGGTCTGGGTGTCTCCTATGTATAATAAGTATGTATTTACAAAAGAAAATGTATTTAAGTATGTTTATCCGTTGTCTAGTATCCCATAACACAAGCTTTAATTAGCTTACTTTGGGGCTAGATGGCGCTGTGTGGAATAATGTCCAGGGATATTAAAACGTTCATATTAATGAATTACTGTGAAGTAATTCACTGGACTGGAAACAATTACATTTCAAAACTGCTCTAAGATATTGCAGTGGGGCCCCAGTTCATATGCAGTTAGATTCAATTAATGACAGCAACACATACT